>VZRO01003328.1:615766-667914 GCA_013397915.1 Daphoenositta chrysoptera | reverse complement strand
CTCCTTCCCTGCTCCCCCCGTGTCCCAGCCTCCTTCCCTGCTGGTTTGGGAGCAGAAGGAAGCTCAGGATGCTGGCGGGTGGCCAAGGGGCTCCAGCGCTTCCTGGAGCCGCTCCCGGCGTGGCCGCCTGGGATGGGGACACAGCCCTGGGCTGGGGTCTCTTCCCAGGGAGGAGGAGGATTCTCCAGAGCCAGCTGGATCCTGACCCCTTGTACCATCCAGCTGTGAGCACAGCTACGGATTAGGAACAAGGGGATTTTGGCTCCCACCCCACAGGAACTTTATATTCACCGCTAACGTCAAAGCACTGAAAAAATTCCTGTGATGTCAGTGCTGCTTTATTTACAAAAACTTTAAAGTTCCTTCCTAAATAATTAATCAGCAGCCTAGGTATAATAAGCAGAAAAGTTTTACACAACTTCTGGGCCTGGAAAATAGGACATTTGTGTTTCAGAGATAATAAAGAGCTCTGAATGAGCCCAAAAGGTGCAACAGTGAACTCACTTTGTGTTGTCCACAGACTCTGCCTGTTGCTGCAGGAGCAGAGCCTGCAGCTCTGGGTGCTGATAAGAACCTCTATAGGATCAAGTTTGTCACTGAAATACTTCATTAAAATATTTATCAGTGGTGTTAGGGCTTTTTATGCAGCTCAAAAGTTCAAATGCATCAGATAAAAAATGGGGTGTAATTCATCCTAAGCACCTTTTCCTGTCTTTCTCTGGATTCCTGTTTTTTCCTCTTTTCTGCCTTTGAAAGAAACACTTGGTTGCTGCTGCATCTGTTGACTGCTCAGGGTTCAGGCAGGGTTAGATTGGCCTGAGATGACTTTGTTTGCTTAGCTTTGGGATTTGAGCTGTCTGTCCTGCACCGAGTCCTCCTTCACTGGCTGGAATGTGTAAATGGGAGGGTGGGATATTAAAGAGAGGTGGCTTTGCAGGTACAGCAGACTGAGGAGAGGATGTTTCTTATTTCAATCATAATGGATTTCCCTGACTTCTCAGATTAGAATAGAGCTTTTGGGGGCCAGAAGAAAGAGGACTACCACCTCTTGCCTTCAGTTAATTAACTTTTTGCTTTTTATGCAATCACAGGCCCTCTCAACCCCCTTAATTTGGAAGCTGCTGTTGTAGTTCAGCTAAATTCAATGCTGTTATCTGAAAGATGGCAAGTGTCTTGCTGTGTGTAATTATTTTCAGGAACAGGCAGACAACATTTTAATTTCCCTTGCCTAATGTGTCATCAGATGCTCCTTCTGGAGTTCCATATTAGTGCATGTTTGCACAGGGGGTTGGCGTGTGGGAGCTGGCCAGTTTTGGGTGTAGCCACACTTGATGGCACAGCTCTGGCTCCCAGAGAGGGATTAGGCTGGCTCAGTGCAGCCAGTTTTGGTTTCCAGGTAATGGGGAGGGAGCTCCTGGAGCTGCAGGACCGGGCTTCTCCTGCCTGGGCCACTCGAGGTGGAGTTATCGAGGAAAGAAGAGGGGAGCAGGTGACAACAGGAGCATCTGGGGCAGTTTTGTGCCAGTGGGGGAATCTGGGATGTCGTGGTCAGGAAGCTGTGGGAGGATGGGTTGGTTCTGTGTGCTGGACCAGTTTCTGGGATGGGGCCCAGAGAGGCACATTCAGAGTCACAGAAATGCCACTTCCAGGGGCATTCCTGCAGGGATGGGGACTCCAAACCCCCTGGGCAGCCCCTTCTGGTGTCTAACAGCCCTTTCCATGGAGAAATTCCTCCTGCTGTCCAGCCCTGCCCTGTCCAGCCTGAGGCTGTTCCCTCTCATCCTCTCACTCATAGCCTGGGAGAAGATCCCAAACCCCCTTGGCTCCAGCCTTTCATAGCCTGGGAGAAGATCCCAAACCCCCTTGGCTCCAGCCTTTCATAGCCTGGGAGAAGATCCCAAGCCCCCTTGGCTCCAGCCTTTCATAGCCTGGGAGAAGCTCCCAAACCCCCTTGGCTCCAGCCTTTCATAGCCTGGGAGAAGCTCCCAAACCCCCTTGGCTCCAGCCTTTCAGCTGAGCCTGACTTGGGAGCTGCTCCTTGTCCCTCTCCTGTTGTCCTTTTCTAATCCAGACTTCTCACAGGACTGTTGATCGTTACCAAACTGGTCTGTGTTAACTAAAAATATAAAATAAAATTTAAAAATAAATGGTCATTTATTGCCCTGTGGTGGTAGAATTGTGCGGGCTTGAATTTCTTCCCTCTAATCCCTCACCCCAGCACTTCTTGGAAAATGTATATAAATAGGAGAAAATGCATTAAGAATAACTATTGTATATAGAGGGGGAATTATCAGCTGTAAACCATGCGTAGAGTCTCCATTTAGAACAAAAGTGATTTAAGTTACCTGTTCCTTCCCTTACACAGCTCTAAATGTGTTTTGCCTTCACTGAAGGATCTAAAACACAAAACGAGTAGGAATGGAGCTGAACTTGTAAGCCTGAGAAGGAAATAGTTGTGTTTTATGGGAGTAGAAGTTTTGGTGCCTCGAGCTGGATGGCACCGCCTTGTTCTGTCAGTAATTCAAGGGAAAAAAAAATCCTGGATTCAGAAATCCCACATTTTCCTCAGTTAAAAACACAAATACACTTTTTTCCTCCCTTCAACTTTGTATTTGTTGCTTTTGTTATCTGTATGTATCATACTACTTGGAATAGGTAATATAATTTCAACTTTGTTGCACTTGTCTCAAAGATAGCAAGTTCTCGGAGTTCCATGGAAATAGAGATTGTGAAGGTAGCACAGAAATGTAAAATAACTGCTGGTATTTAAGCACTGACGTTGATAGCAAACCTAGTCCTGAAAAACAAAAGTTCATTAAACTTCTGTTCTTTTTTCTTTCCAGGTTTCCTCTCAAAAAACCTTCGAGGTGAGTTCCTGAAATTTGGTTTTTTTATCTGTATTGTAAATTATGCTGCAGCGTTTTTGCAGGGGGGATGCTTTTAAAAGTTTAAAAATATATATATAGAAGCACAGCTTGTAGTAGCCATTACAGATGTGAGGAAATCAATATCCAGATGGGGATAAGGTGCCAAAAATAGATTTGTTGGTGGTGTCCTTGGCACAGGGTGAATATTTGCATTCTGTTACAGGGCTGGGGGTTCATCTTACCTGAGGTTTGAGATGCTCAGGGAAGGGATGCTGCTGGTACATCATGTACAGGTGTTTCCCTTCTGGGGCTATTCTAAATCTTTAATTTTGGCACGCTGAGATATTGAAAGTTTGCTGGGAGAGTTAAGATTTCAGGAGGGTTTTTTCCATTAAATTTATTTCGCTTTTAAAATAAAATATGGGCTGATGCTGAGTGATAAAGAGAATGCACTTGCTGTTACCAATTCTGGAGGTTACCAAGACTGTTCCTGGAACCTTGGATACGCTCCCAGAGATTGCAAGGGAGATCATTTTCCCCTCTGAATTCAGCCTGGGAATAAATTTTTTAAGCGAACTCGATGCCTGCATTTTAATCTGAATTTCTGGCGAGCAGGCAGAGCTGGGTGAGGTTGTTTGTGAGCAGTCAGGCAGCTCCTGTGGGCTCTGGAGTGAGGATTTTGTGCTTTTCTGTGCCCCAGACACGGCAGCATTCTGAGCAGAGAGTCTCCAGCTGACAAGAAGCAGAAGGTTGAACGCTGCAGCAGCACCCACGACTTCGATCCCACAGGTAAAGTCCTGAAATTCAAGAAAAAAACCCCAACAAAAGCACTGGGAAGCAGAATCAAAACGATTTTAATGTGCCATAAATGTGGTTTTCAGAGCTGTGTTGTTCTGCAGAGGCAATGTGGGCATTGAAGTGAATGTGGGCTGGATTTTAAACACCCTCATAATCGACCTGGATTAGTGTATCAGTAAATAATTATAACAACTTCCACTTTCAGGAAAGTCAGGAGGCAAAGGCTGTAATTACCTGTGAGGAGTTCTTTAGTGAAGGCTGAAATTGGAGATGTGGTTGGCTCAGCCAGGGCTGGGTTTCCCTGGTGGGGGTTTTTAGTTTTTGGGGGTTTGTTTTTGTTCTTTTGTAGATTTTGATCCCTCTCTGCCACTTGCAAAGTGAGTTTGTGCTTCCCAACGTGACACGTTTGAAAATAAACACCTCATTTTAAAGGATTTGCTATCCTACTTTTATTTAGCTTTCCCAAAGGTTAAATTAGGGAAATGAGGGTGAACACAGGGTTCTTATTCTCTCTGGAACACTCACCCAGTGCCTGCTCATGAAATGCCTGCCAGGCTCCTGTCTGAGCCTCCTGGCCCCATCCAAGGTGCATTTTTCCTGTCTGTGCATCCAGGCTTTTCCCTGGGGCTTGGGGAGCACGGGGAGGTGAAGGGAAGGGTGGCACAACCTGTAGGATGTGGTTTTGTTGTGCACAAAGATGATGGTTCTAAACCACCCTGGGAATGGTTTCTGCCACTGGCTGCATCAGTCCTTCTAGTGTGCACAAAATAAATGAAAATGGGCTTTAAATGCCAGTTAAAAACTTCCTGTAAGGGAAAAAAAAACTGATTTAGTGCTCATCTTCTTTTTGCTTGTCGTTTGGGATAGGTAATGTAAAGTTATTTCAGGTCGGGGGAGGTCTCAGGCTGTGAACTGGTTTTGTAGAAGGAATTTAGTTTCTCCAGAAACAAACTTCAGGAATCCTCTAATCTTGATTTGCAGAAAGTCACTCCAGTGTTGAGAGCTGTTACCTGGCCCCGTGCTGTGATTTGATAGGGGAACTCTGCAGTGCAGCCTTCAGAAAATCCTTTTCTTGTTGAGGGGTGAATTCAGGATGCTGAACTGCTGTGCCTGTGCTGATCATTTACTCTGGGGAGAAACATTGCCAGAGTCTCTGTGCTTGGGCTGGTTTTTAATCTGTAGTTACTGCAGAGAGCTCCTTTGGTTGTGTCCTAGCTCCTGTAACAGATTCTGTGTGCTGTTCCCTGTGTTTTTCCTTGTATTATTCACCCCTTATTCCAAGTGTTCCACCTGTGTTTCGTTCACATCTTATTTGTGTTTTGCACGATTTAACCCAATAAATCCAAGTCTGTGTTTTTCGAGAAGTTTGTTCGTTTGTTTTTGTTTTTGTTTTTTTTTCTCATGTTTGGTCTCCATATTTTCTATATCTCTCTCTCCTTTTCTCCTGCTCTCGTGCAGATAGCTCCTCCAAGAAGACAAAGTCTAGTTCTGAGGAGAGTAAATCCGAGACGTATGGTAAGCCAAAGCTGCAGCCTCCCCCTGGGCAGCTCCTGCTTTTTCTGTCTGTGCATCCCAGGCTTTTCCCCCTCCCTGATCTGCATGGTTGGCTCTGCAGCAGGGGCTGGCTGCAATCCTGCTTCAGTTCTCAGCTTCTAGCGGGGTAGTGGCTGGAAAATGTTTGATCTGGCACCCGTGGAGAGCTGGGAGTGCCCTCCTGGTGTCGCTGGGCGCTCCTGGCAGCGAGGGCACAGCTCCCCGAGGGGTTTGTGCTTGGAGGAAAACCTGTGCCATGTTCTCATTGTGGAGCTTGGAGCAAGAAATTCATTTTCCTGTATTATTTGTAGGTGTTCTCTGTCAGTTCCTTTGAACAGAAATGGGAGAATGTAGCTAATGTGAAATGAGAAAATGTGAATAATTAAAAGTTCTCTGTCTGAAATGAATGTAAGGATGTGAATTTCCCCGTTCTCTGGCCCAGAGGGAGTGAGTGACCCTGCACTCCTGGAGGCTGGGACAAATGGCACGAGTTTGGGATGGGGACATCCCCACACGTCCTGGTGTTGTCCCTTCCCCAGGAGGGGCCTGTTTGCTCCCTCAGCTTTCCCAGATGTGTCAGTCCTGGGCTGTGACACCCCCCCTCCTGTAGTGACCTACTCAGTTTCCAGTCTCTGGGGATATTTGCATTCATACCTTAGAATCCAGAAGGTAATGAGTTTTCACAAGTTGTTTTTTTGGATCCTGTCAGCATCTTCAGACCCTTGGACTTGGGCTGAATCTGGCTGTATTTCTTATTTCCAAATGTGCATATCTTGGCTCCAGCCATGGGTTGCCTTTCTCTTTCTCTTCCTTTCCTGTTTTGTTTTGTTTTTTTTTTTTAATTCATGTTTAAAACAGTCTGTGACGCTTTCTGATTTTAATCTGTTCAGAAAATTGCTGCTGCTTAACCTGCTGTAGGATTTTGGATGCAGTGACTCTTCCAGAATCACCAGCTTTATCATTCCACTGGAATAAAACTGCCAGGTGTTCATGGCTGTGCTCCAGCTTCTTAACCCACCTCTGGAACACAGAATGATGCTGTCAGAGCAAGAAACACAAAAAAAATAACCAAACAACACCAGCCCTGGAGAGTTTAAACCAACACAGGCATGTTTGGAAAAGCTGGTGCAGTTTGGGGAGGTGTGTCCTGTTCTTTCTGTGAGATCTCTTCACTTTTTCTGGAATTTTGAATCCCACCCTTATTTTAAAAAAAAAAAAAAAAAAGAAAAGTAACATGATAGTCATGTTCCTGAGGGTGTGAGAGTGTTCCTTCAGAGCTGTAAACAGCTTTGAAGGGTGCCTCGATGGAAACCTGTCTGAGGGAGAGCTGGCTTGCTGCAGCTTGTCATTCTCCTGCCACCCTCCCAGGGAATGAGCAGGGAAAGGGCTGCAACAGCAGCGATTTGGGGATGATTTTCTGCTTTTGGAGCCTTGCTGCTGCCCTGCCAGGTTAGTGAGGATAACCAGAGCCCTGTGCTCCCTCCTGCCTGGTGCTGCTCCCCGTGCTGGGGGTTAACGACAGGAAACGTGTGCTGGGTTTGCTGGAACATCCCTGGGTTTGTCCCTCTGCCAGCCCGGGCAGTGGCCTGGCTTTCCCCCTGTGCCAGAAACAAACTCCATTTCCTAACGCAAGCTGTGACTTCCCCCAGGCTTCCTGCAGATGCTGTCCCCGTGTCCAGGATTGTCCAGGATCCGTGGGAGCAGCTTCCACTCATCCTTCCTTTCCAGAGGCCCTGGCTCTGCCTTGTGCCTGCTTTTCCCAGGTTTCTCTGGAATGTGTGCAGAGCTCTGCTGTTTGCTTTGGAAGGGACCAAACTATTCCAACCCCTACGAGTAGAAATACTGTACTGATATTTTCCTGACTGCTGACTGGATGGTGGCTGGAAGGGAATGATGGGGAAGGCTGGAGTGGCAACAGGAAAAGGAGGTGTGGCTTTGCTGGGTGTTTGTTCTCACCTCTTGAGATTTTTAATTAAGGAGCCAGAATTTCTCGAAGTGTGTGAGTGGCTTGGAGGGGCAGAGTGGTCAGGGAGGGAAATTGTTCTAATGTACAGAAGTTAATTTATAGTGACATGAAGCTCTCAGTGAGATGCTTTCATTCATAAATCCAACCGTCTCATGTTAGTATATTCAACAAAATTGAGATTATCAGAGGAGAGAGTGAGTGTAGTTTGTTATGCTGTAATTTGCTAATTAGTGCCATGATCTCCCACAATCTTTAATATCTTTCTCAAAGTAGAATTTTCATCTCTTAAATGAACTTAAAACTAAAATTACCTTTCAAACGGTAGTGGGGTATCAATTTCTCTTTCATTTTCCTTACAACTTGGTTGCTCTCCCAAAATATGTTCCTTTATATTTAGCAATCATCAGTTTCTGGCCTAAATATCAGCCTGGACTTGACACAGACTCTTTCACATATTTTCTGCAACTTTGTGATAAGTTTTTGGTATTTGAAACTCCAGATTTGAGATGTTTTTAATTGAAACTTACTCTCCCTGGGTTTTTGGGGGTTTTTTTGCAGTTCCTACCAGCTTTGCATCTTTATGTTTTGGCCACCGTTTTTCCAGAGAAATTTGCCTTTATAGAAGTTCTGTTTCTCTTTGTGGAGCAGCATTTCTGACAATAATTTATAGCCTTCCCAAATGAAGTGAAACATTTGGCCCCTCTCAAAACCCCGAGGAGTTTGGATTTTTGTTTATGGAATGATTCATTTCAGATCCCTCTATTAAACTGCATTTTCCTGTGGTGGCCTCATGCCCCCAGGGGAGGTTTTAGCTCCTCAGTCTCAGCTCCCAGGCCGTGTCCTGCAGACTTGGGAGATGGAATTCACCTCCCATGGAATCCCAGGCTGGTTTGGGTTAAAAAAATCCTTAAAAATTATCTTGCTCCAACCATTCCATGGGCAGGGAGGGCTTCCACTGGCCCAGGTTGCTCCAAACCCCTTCCATCCTGCTCTCTGCATTCTCTCAGTCAGGTTTTAGAGTGAAACCTGCTGAGGAAGTTCCCTGTTTTGTTAAATAACTTCCAGATAGGATGTAGAGAAGGGACAAATAAAAAGGATCTCCCCAGAGGAGCTGTCGGACAGCCCAGATGTGTCTGGCCAGGCTGTTTGAGATCATTATTTTGGCCCTGGGGTGTCAGTGACCTTGAGAAGTGCAGGCTTTGCCCTTCCACCATCCCAAAGGCACTCTTGGAGCAGGGGAAGGGAGAGGGACGAGTGCCACCTACTGCAGAGTGCCTCCTCTCAGCTTTTCTTTTTCTCTCTGCTTCCACTTGTAATTTTAACCTCTGGAACTCCAGCACACTTCTGGCTGCTCTGTTGTGCTCCTGGCTTGAGGCTGCACCAGTGAGTTTGGGGGAATTTTCATCTCCATGAGGATAAAAAAGATTAAGGTTTTTTATTTTTTCCTCCAGAATTTTTATCAATCTGCTCAAGACACACAGAGATTTTAAAGCATAGTTAAGTGATGTCACCTCACTTCATAACATAAAGATACTGTTAAGGGAAAGCAAAAATGGGAGTAAGATGATTATTGATTTGATTTTGAGTACTCTCAGTGATGAATTCTGTTGACTTTGTAATACTTACTAAGTTTCAGCTGGAAAAAGTGAAATATCATGGTGAGATACTGCAAAATGAGCAGAGTAAAAGAGAGCACGTGAAGGGTGGTTCAGGCAGGGTGTGCTATCAGAGCTGATCTAGTTCTGCAGTGTTATCTCTAGGAAACTTTCTGATAACTTCATTAAAATAACTATAAATTGTGTCTCAGTCAAGCATGGTATCTCCTACACCTCATTGCAGCCTTTTGTATTGGATTAGGAGAAGGGTTAAGTGTTTGCTCCTTATCTGAAGGAAACAAGTACAGGAAAAAGCAATTATGGACTAATATCAGGTCAAGTTGTCCTAATTTCAACTGTCTTTCCATTCTAAATTTAAATTCTTGGGTGAAATTGAGGCCTGTGTGGAGTGAGAGTTGAACTTGAATAAACTTGAATTAAATTAAATTATATTTTGCCAGGTCAGTTTATGTTGCACTGGCACTGCTTTGGCATCAGGAGGAACATTTCCAAGGAGGAAGCTGATGATTGGGATTATTGCTGCTGGAGAAAAAGAAACTCAGTGGCAGAGCAGACTCAGGGCTCTCCTGTGTCTTTAAACAAGGAGAGTCCTCGTGAGTCAAGGGCTGAGTTTGGTGCCTTACTCACCCAACCTGTGGGGCTGGCAGGCAGCTGGAAAGGAGCTGTTTCTCTGAAACAGCACCAGCTCCCACACCCCAGCCCCAGGCATCATTCTTGGCAAGTGAGACTTCAAGAAGCTTGGTCATATAAAAGAAGGGGAGGTGCAGGAGGGAGAGGCACGTTCCTTCTTCGCTGCCCCAGTGCAGAGGGGGTGAGAGGTGGGGGGATTTTCCTTCCCATCCCTTCCCCAGCCCTGCAGAGCTCCAGGTGTCCCGTGCTTTGCCCTGCTTTGGTGGCAGGAGGGGAATTTCTGGGATGTGACAGAGCTGCAGAAGGGCTGGAATACTTTTTCCACTGCTCCCACAGCCCTTTTCATCTGTGCCACGCTGGAGGAGAACAGGACTGGCTGGGCAGGCAGTGCTTGCTCCTGAGGCTCCTCATTTCCATGGGGAGTTGCTCCAGAGAAGTGGAAGGAGCCGTGGTGGTTTGGGAGCAGTGAGAGACGCGGGAATGGCTCCCTGCTCTGTTACCATTCATCCCTTAAAACTCCTTCCAGAAAAGCCAGTCTGGCTGGGACAGCTTCTCCCCAACTCCCCGTGGTCCCTCCATACCAAACAAAACTGCTGCAGGTTTGGAACCTGATTTGGGAGAGCTCTGATTTCCTTCTCAAGGTGCCAGTGTAGGAATTTTGCCTGCTGTGCCTTTAGAAATGGAAAAGCAAAGCAAGCTGTTAGAAGGAAGGGTGATGTAAATAAAGGAACATTGGGGGAGCATTTTACAGAGTTCCTGAAGTCACTTTTCAGGATGAAGGCTCCGTTGTGGGAGGCTTTTTGCAGCTGCTCCTAGGAAAGTGCCTGGCCAGGAGTGTGCCAGGGCTGCTGCTTGCCTTTGTTTTCTCTTTCCCTTATTTCACTTCCAGGTGAACAAAAGACATCCCCAGCATCCCACCTGGTCCAAATGCTGCACCTACTAAATGAATTCATCTCTGCACCAGCATTTGTGTCAAATTATACTGAATATACCAGGAAACAAAACAAGTTGCCTTTGATGTCTCACAGCAGGTTAAAGGAGGGGCAGATTCAAACTCATCTCCTGGGATTTGGGCCCTGAACTGGTCTTTATTTCTGAAGTCCTGTTCAGGGCAGTTAAATGTGGCTTTTACTTGTTCATCTCTGCTGCTCTGGCTCTCTGCAATATTTCACCTAGAGCAGGTGCCCCAGGAGGAGATTTTTGCTGAGGATTGGGAGAACTTTTCCTGATCAATAAATCTGTTTTAGTCCAACCCCTCGTATTACTCCGAGGGATTTGTGCTTCTGTTTTAGAGCAGCTTGTAGAAGCTGTGAGGTGTTTTTGGTGGTGCAGTGGCACTTGACAGCCCTCTGAACTGTTAATGCAGACAAAGGGAAATTCTGCTCATTGGTTTGGGTACAGCTGCTCTTCTTTAAAAGCTGCTTTTCCCTCAGGTTGTGTCTGATGTGCCAGAGCTGTCTGCATCTCTGCTGTGAGATTCCTCTGTTTTGTGTAGCTGGAGCAATAAGCTTGACCTGTCTTGACATCCCTCTCCATTCCTGGCCTGCTGCCCTGTTCCTGTCTCTATATTTTCCCTGTGCTGTGTTGTGCCCGTTCCTTTGAGCACTCTGTGATTATCTGGGAGATAAGGATTTGGACTGATGCCTGGCTTGTGTCTGTGTTCCTCCCCTCCCGTGGGTGCTGCCCTGTCTCCTCAGGCCTGGTGCAGAGGTGCGTGGTGATCCAGAGGGATGAGAACGGCTTCGGGCTGACGGTCAGCGGGGACAACCCCGTCTTCGTGCAGTCTGTCAAGGAAGGTGAGAACACCCCCAAACCTGCCAGCTCTCCACGGGGATCCTGGAAATAGGTGTGAGCTGCAGCAGGAAACTCCCAAATCCCTCCCCAGGTGGGCTGGCTGTTTGCTCCTGGCTTCCCAGTTTGGGAAGGGAGGAGCAGGGTGAGGGTTGAGAAGGGATGCAGTGAATCCCTTCCTCTGTAGCTTCTCCCAGGCAGGCTCTGACAGAAGGAGAGGATTCAGTCTGAAGCTGTGCCAGGGGAAGGTTAGCTTAGACATCAGGGAAGAATCCTTCACTGGAAGAGTGACTGGGCACTGGAATGGGCTGCCCAGGGATGTGGTGCAGTCCCTGTCCCTGGAGGTGTTTAACAAAGCACTCGGTGCCCTGGTTTAGTTGGTGAGGTGATGTTGGGTCGTAGGTTGGGCTTGATGGTCCCAAAGGTCTTTTCCAGGCTGGTTCATTCTGTGATTCTGGGATCTGGTGGATTTGGAGCTGGCCTCTTGCATCCCAGCAGGAGGAAATGAGTCCTTGGCATGTGCTGGGATTGTGGCCCGGTGTATCCAGGGCCAGGCGAAAGCAAAACTGCTCTGGACTTGATACCCAGAGATTTTACTGATAGAGGAAGCTTGGCTGAATGCAGGAGTGTTTTGCGTGTTTTACAGAAGTCTTAAAACCATTTTTGCTATGAGTGATTGTATTGAAACAGGAACTAAATGATTTCTTGCCTCTCCAGATGGAGCAGCCATGCGGGCTGGAGTGCAGACAGGTGATAGAATTATCAAGGTAAGGGCATTTAAATTGTGAGAGAAATGGGTCTTTTGTCTTAAATGAGCTCTTTCCCTGAAAAAAGATGTCATGGATGTATCTGCTGGGGTGTTGGCATTAGGAATGGTTTAAGCTTCAATGTTCCTCATTTCAGGAATTTATGGACAAGTTCAGCATCCTGCCTCCATCGAGTATCACAAATAAAATAAAACCAGAAGTGGCAGAGAAGAAAACGAAAGGAGAGTTGTTAATAATGCCCTGTAAATAAATAGCCTGCCTGAACTATTGTTTTCCCCTCTAACTGCCCCCAGCTCCATGTTCTTTTTTAGTCTCAAGCAAGTAAGAAATCAAGTCAGTAACTTAAAAGGCTGTGTAAACTATTGCTGCAAAATGCTACAGCAGCTCCTGACACAGATGGAGCTGAGATTTCAACCAGGCATTGAAATTAATGAATTAAATTAGCTACTCTGTTGTTTTTCTGCCCAGAGATGGATAGCCTTTTTTTGTTTCCCTGCCTGCTTTGGGCTCTTTTGGTGTGTGCAGAGTTGTTTTTTCGTTTCTTTTTTTGCAGAGCTCTGCTCACTGAGATAAACTGTTAGAAGGATAAATTATTTATCTGGTAATGTCTTGAAAGACACAGTAATGGAGATGGGGAGAAGAAAATGCTGCTCCTCATCCTGGTGCCTGTTGTGGAATGGGTGGAACTGCTTGGAAATCAGGAGTTAAACACTGATTTTTCCCCTCTCCCTGCCCAGGTGAACGGGACTCTGGTAACACACTCGAACCATTTGGAGGTGGTCAAGCTGATCAAGTGTAAGTAAAGGCAGGTGGCTCCTCTGTCACCTCTAAAGCAGTGTCACCTGTCAGTGACAGGGGTGGGGTCAGTGCTGAGGGTAAAGGGAGTGTGTGAGACAGGGAAGTGAAATTGGGGTTATTCTGACATCCTGAATTTAAGCTGATACATTCTTCTGTAGTTTCTCCTTGACTTAATGTTTGAATTACCACCAAGCCTTGCCTGGGTGCTTTCCCATCTTTTGTTTCCACCTGAAATACCCCAGCTGGGCAGGCACTTAATGTACATTGCACAGCACTACAGGAAACACATTCCTGGTGGATTTTCCTCTCCAAGGAAGGAGGTGGTGGTGGTTCCTGCCAGCCTAGCGTGGTTTATTCTGTGTGTGTGTGCTGTAACTGCAACCTGCTGGGCTGGAAATTGGATTGCTTGCTTTCGTAAGGGGTGATTCTCATGAAGGTTTTTGGAATATCTGGAATTTAAACAGATTTCCAAGGCAGGCAGTGCTCTCAGCTCCATTGGCTTGGAGGAGGGGTGGTGTGAGCTGTGTCTGCAGGGTGAAATGCAGGGAGGGGAAGCAGAGAACCGTGGAAAAGTCCCCGTGTGTGTGACCTGTGCCTGTCCTTGTGTCCCACAGCGGGTTCCTATGTAGCTCTCACTGTCCAGGGGCGCCCTCCAGGGTCGCCCCAGATTCCCTTGGCGGATTCCGACGTGGATCTGGCAGCTTTTGGGCATATGTCTCCCATCATGACATCCCCCCACTCGCCTGGCACGTCAGGGAATGCAGAAAGGATCACCAGCCCAGTGCTCATGGGGGTAAGGCTTCAAGCTCTGTTTCCAAACGAGAAATGCAGTCAGGTGGTTTTGGCCTGAATTTTTTGCACTTCAGGTTGTCAGTGGAATATTTGTCCTGTCAGTGGGTGTTTAGTCACTTCTGAAATAGCATTTTGCAACTAAATATATCCAGTCCTGTCTGAGATAATAGAAATACAGGTTTTAAAAGTGTCGATAGCTACGTTCAAAATTAAGGATGCCCAGGATGGGGTTGGAAATTTGAATTGCTTCTCATAGGGCTTTTCAGGAAGTTCAGGAAGTAGGTGAAAAATGTGCATGTCCATTTTCCTTATCTGCCCAGCTCCACCAAAAATCCCCCAACCCTTCATCTCTCTGCATTTCCTAGGAGGAGAATAACATTGTCCACAACCAGAAGGTGGAGATTCTGAGGAAGATGCTCCAGAAGGAGCAGGAGAGGCTGCAGGTACTGGAGTTGTGCAGGTTGGAGAGGGCTGGGGGAAGGTCTGATGCAAAGAGGGGTTGTTAAATCACAATTTATTAGCAGAGCTGTGCAAACCAGACTTTGTGCAGCAGCTCCTTGGGCATGCAGATGTTCTGGTGATCGTTTCAGACACACACACGATTCTGTTGCAGTTCCTCCAGGAGGAGTACGGCCGAACCTCCTCCACCCGCCTGCTCAAGGAGATCCAGGAGGCAAAGAAACACATTCCCCAGCTGCAGGAGCAGCTGTCCAAGGCCACGGGCTGCCCTCAGGTACCACAGGGCCAGGCTGCTCTGGGGACTGCTCCCAGGGACAATTCGGGGGGGCTGCTGGTGCTCTGGGCAAGCTGGAGCTGCTTGGACAGGCAGGCTGCACCCTCTAGAGCTGAGATCTGCAGTTGGCTGTCAGGCATTTGTGATGTCAGTCAGGATGTGGAGGAGATTTTACAGAGGGCTCTCAGCTCATCTGTGAAAAAACTGCTTTTAAGAACAAGTGCAAGCAATGATGTGTTTATGATCTGTCAGTGCAACTTAAAATACACCCATGAAGTCATTCTTGGAAGCTTGAAACAATTTTGCTTTCACTTTTGAAAAGAAATAAACGTAGGCTGTGTCATTTTCCCCTTTTCCCCTGTGTTAAAAGTGCTTAAAACTTTGTGTGGTTTTTGCTGTTTTCTTCTAGGAAAGCGTTGCAGCCTTTTCTAGATAAATTGAGAAGGTTTTATGAGTAATGTGAGCTAATGGGCTTTTGAAGGAGTTGGTGTTGAAGGATGGTCTCTTGAAATATTCTGCTGTCTCCAACTCCCTTTCCTCTTTCCAGGATGGAGTCTTGTCCTCCAGGTCTGTGTCGGAGTCGCTGCAGATCAGTGAGGGGGAGGCAGAGAGTGGGGACAGTGGCAGCAAACTGGATTTCAGTGGTGACAGCCCCTCCAGACCCAACAGTGACACTGCTGATGTGAGTCTGGCACAGCCCCAGGGCTTTGCTTCCCTCCCTCTTGCATTTGGGTTTTCTTGGCAGATTCTCTGTGTGTTGGCCTGGGTAACTCTGGGCCTTACAGGAACAGGCTCCTCAGTGCCCACCAAAACCTTTTCCCTGTGCAAAACCTGTTATATTGGACTGGGATTAGAGACTGGGGAGAGAAATAGACTTTGGGGTTTTATCCAGGATTAGATTGTCCTGGCATTAATCCCTGCAACCAGACAAAGAAAGATGGATGCCAGCATCCTTCTGAAAACTCATTTGTCACTTAGAGCATCTTTGAAGGGAATATTCCAACTGCAGCACAGTGACTCAGATCCAGGCAAGTGGGCAGCTTGCCAGGAAAGTGGGAAAGAGCTTCCTTCTACCAAATCAGCTTCAATTCTTGCCACCAGCAAAGGCTCTTAGCGATTTCACTCATTAGTTATCAATCTGTGTGCTCCTGTGCTCTCCCTTGGTGCCTAATCCTTGATTAAGTCACTATCAAATTAGTGCAGGGGAATTGAGACTCTCTGCTTGGATTTGGCCTAAGTTTGTTGATTAACTTAAGGATGTGGGAGCTAAATTTGTCCCAGCAGTTGGAAGTGAAAGGGAGGTGGGTCAGGTGGGAGCATCCATGACTCTGTTTTGAAACGTTCCAACTCCAAATCTGACCAGCTGAGACGTTATTTGTGTATAATAAATGCACAACGAAATTCATAATTACCTTCCTAATAATGATAATTCTGCCCATACTGGGGATGGTGTTTGATCAGTGCAGGTGGTTGGCACACCAAACATTCCAGCTTTTCCATCCAGCTCTGAGAAACTTAAGGATCAAGGGGCGAAAGAAGCCTTTGGGAGTGGGAAGAGCTCTGCAGCTGGGAGAAAGCCAGGCTGGGAAGCAGCAGCCTGAGCAGTAGCCTGGCTGGAAAAACCTTTGGCCACACTGAGGACGAGCCAGCAGCACGTGGTTTTTGCAAATAAGGCTCTGCTGGGCTTCCTGGGGATTGCTGGGAGATGGGAGAAGAGAGCTGAACTCTGAGAAGAGGTGGGGAGAACAAGGAGAGAGCTGAGGGGTGGGGATTTTACAGCTCTGCTGTTGCTCACTGTCACCAGATTTCTGAGCAGCACTTCTGCATTCGGTTGTGTTTTGGGGTTTTTTTGTTTGTTAGCTGTGTGTGTAGGACACAGATTTTCGTCTGGTGTTTCACACCTCCTTTTCCTGTGAGAAAGGAGAAGTTTTTGGCTGTTGTGGCTGACAGACTGCACTGTGCAGTTCTCCCCTCCCTGGATTTGCTGGTACTTACCAGAACCGAACTTCCCTCTTTCCCAGAGTCCTCGCAGTGGCCTGAAGGAGAGGATTTATCCAGATGAGAGCCCAGAAAAGGCTGAGCTTCAAGATACTGTGAGTACAAAACATCAAGTGTCACAACAACGTCTCCCATAATGGGCCCATTAAAATCTTGCTGCTTTCCCCCACTTTCTAAATGGAGCATGCCTGAACTTTGCTTTAGAAAATAAAATGCAATTAAAATGGTGCAGGGAAAGTTAATTAGCTGAGTAAATGTTTATGGAGCTTAAGAGCAGGGCCATTTAGAGGCGAGAAATATCTAATCAGCAGTAAAACAGCTGGAACAAGCAGAGCAGTTGCACGTGTTTTATTCCTTGAGTCCAGCCTTTTTTTTTTAGGATATTCAGGCATTTGCAGGCTGGCATTCCCAGCAGTGGAACACAGCAGGAAGTGCAGCCCTGTCTGAGCACATCATCATCCTTGGGATGACTCCTGAATGCCCCTTCCCCTCCCCTGCTTGTCTTCCCAGAGCCAAATTTCCCCATCTGTGCAGAGCTGGCATTTGGCATGTGCCACGTGCTTGGTGTGCTCCTGGCTGCAGGTGATGCAGCTGCTCTTGAGCTGATGTTTGGGAATGTTTGGATGCTGGGAGAAGCTTTTGGGAAGGGGAACCGAGGTTGATTGGGGGCGTGTGGGTTTCCATGGAGTTTTTGAAGAATGAAAATGATCAGAATATCTCCAAGTTTCAGTGTGAAGGACAATCAGAGCATTGTGCTTTCCTTCTTTCTCTCCCCCAGGATTCCCAGTCCAGTGTTGGCAGTCCCCTGTCCCGAGTGGGGACTCAGATCATTGGAGCAGAGGATGATGATTTTGACACGGAGCAGGAGCAGGTGGGAATGACTTTCAGCCTTTTTTCCCCACCCACCACAATTCTGTTCCTCTGTTCCTAAACTGCCAATGCTCCCTGGTTGTCTGTACTGAGCAGTGGAACAAGAATTAGGGGATGGGATTCCTCTTATTGCTCATCTTGCCAAATAGAAACATTTGGGGAATTTATGACAACATCCATCTTCCTTCTCCTAATTTCAAGCTTTCTAGAAATTAATTTGCCTTATTTCATCTTCTTTAGCTTCTGTTAAATCCTGAATTATTGTCGTGGCAGTGTGAGCTTTGACATACTTACTCTGAATTACTTCAGCTGTCCTTTGTCTCATTCCTGAATAATCCAGGTGTAATTCCCATGTATCCCTGCAGATCAATGGGCAGTGCAGCTGCTTCCAGAACATCGAGCTCCTGAAATCCCGCCCAGCTCACCTGGCTGTTCTCCTGCACCACGTGGTGTCCCAGTTTGATCCTGCAGCCCTGGTGAGAAGCTCTGGAATTGTTCCCCTGGCTCACGTTTGGGAATCTTCTCCAGACCTTGTGTAGTAGCACTCAGTGCCATGACCTGGCAAGGAGAGAAAATCGGATCCTGTGCAGGCCTGAGGGTGATAAATCCTCATTTATCTCCTCAGATAAACAGAGAAGCACAAAAAGAATTGTTTCCTTTACATTTGGCTGCTTACAAATAATTATTTATCTCTTGAAAGCCTCTCATTCCACCTTCAGGTGTGGAATTGTCTGCAGGGAAGGTTTGACCTCTCTGTGCTCCTGTTCCAGCCCCTTCCCTCTCCCCCCATTTCCAGGGCACCTCCCTGAGGAGCTGGGAAGGGTTTCAACCCAGCACTGCTGAATTCCTTGAAATATTGGGAAAAAAACTCGGAGTTTTCATGGTTTTCACCTCATTTCTCACCCTCCTGTTCCCCACAGCTGTGCTACCTGTACACAGACCTGTACAAACAGACCAACTCCAAAGAGACCCGCCGTGTTTTCCTGGAGTTTTACCAGTTTTTCCTGGACAGAGCTGCAGTAGGTTCCACTTCTTTTCCTCATTTCCACAAACATCCAGCTTTTTTTTTTTGCCACAAACATTCAACTTTTCCAGCAAGTTGACTTTGACCTTTCTCCACTCACCTGAACTGCAAAAACTAAGGGGGGTTACAGGCCTCCAAAATAAACAGTCTTAAAAATAACAATTGGAATAATATTTAATAAATAACTTCATAAAATTTAACAATGTAATGAAAGTTTGAAGTATTTCTGTTGAAATGTTACCAAGAAAATGAATGGCCTCAGATGCCTGGTAACAGAATAAATCCCAAGGGGTTTGTTGTTGATAGGAGAAATAATTTAGTGGTAGGTGAGCAAGTTCTGGCTCTTCTGCATTGCTTTTTAGTTAATAATTGCTGTGGGTATTGATGTGGCTGTCCAAGGATTGGGAAATTTTATGGGTCTGTTGGAAAGCCTGAGAAAATTCTTTGCTGTCATGAATTAAACTCCCAGAAACTGCAGCAGAGGTTTATATACCACACGTTCAGATTAAATAATCCTGTGAATTACAATACATTCATGGCAGACTCCCCTTTTCAAACCAGCAGCTGCTCAGATTGGATGATTTTGGCTTCTGAGGGAATTCAGTGCATGATTTGTGTGTTTTTTTGGGGTGCTCTTTGCTCTGTTGGTTCTCCCAGCCTTTCTTTCCTTTTGCAGAACCTCAAAGTCCCAGTTCCAGATGAAATCTCCTTGGAATTAGGTAGGGTGCTGTGTTTGTGGGAGCGAAGGGCAGAGGGTGGGTTAATTCAGGGAAATGACTTGACTGAAGGTGGGGACTGTTCCCAGGGGAATAATTGCTGAATTTTCTGCCTCCCAGACAGGAGAAGGCCAGAGCTGCTCCCCGAGGAGCTGCACCGCCAGTTCATCCAAACCATGCAGGACAAAGTCTGCCCAGAGGTTCAGAGGAACCTGGAGGATTTCAGGTACCAACAGCTCTCTGGGGAGTTCCCTTTTAATTTAAATTTGATTTCAATCAGCATGTCCAGCACAGGGAAACCTGAGGGACACAATAATTCCCCTTGGGTTGGATAGGAATATACCAGGAAAGGACCTCCAGGTCACCCCGTGACCAATCCTTAAATCAAGTCATTAATTGCAGTCCTAGGGCTTGGATTCTTCATTCCTTGCAGCTGTGTGAGGAAATGGCAGAGTGTGTTTTCTTAGGTGTTATATAAATCTCTCTTACCGATTGTGTTTATAATCAGCTTATTTTTTTTTTCCTTCCTCTGTTACCCTTCGCTCTCCCCTTTGGGCAGGGACTAATCCCCTTTACAGAGTTGTCACGGGCATGGAGTAGAAGTTGATAATTAATTTGCTTTTTCATGTGGAGTCCTGAGAGCTCCGTGCCAAGCTCAACAATGAACTATTCCATACCTAAAATCCTCTCCATTCATACAAACGCTTTAAACATCCCAAAGGCCCCTTCCGTGACTTCCCCATTTTCGTGATGACACCTGTGGGACACTCTGAGTGCTGCTGCTGGCTATCCCAGGGTAACGTGCAGCTCCAAGGGGTGCTCCCTGTGCCCTTTTCCAGGCAGAAACGCAGCATGGGGCTGACCCTGGCCGAGGGGGAGCTGACCCGGCTGGACGCAGAGCGGCTCCGCGACCGCAACGCCGTGGAGAAGGAGAGGAGCTGCGCCGAGCAGATCATTGCTAAGATTGAGGAAGTCCTGTAAGTGACAGCAGGTAGAACGGTGGGGGCGAAAAGAGATGATGGAGGTGCCGCCTCAGAGCTGGAAAGTGGAATTTGGCATCGTTGCAGTTGTATTTCTGAGTGTTTGTGGGGAGAATGACAGCCAGGAGCGAAGTGAGGTCTGGTTTGTCCAGGGGCTGCTGTTCAGCAGTGCAGGGAGTGCTGCCTTTGTGCACGATTAGATCAGAGCCCTTCTCCTGTAGAAACAACATCTTCACAACCCATTTTCTCCTTTAATGTGGGCTGAATCCAATTTCCGCAGCTGAACCTTCAGTTTTGATTTTTGATTTTATTTTTTTTCCCCCGCTGGGACTGCTGAACATTCTAAAGGGCATTTCAACACAACTGCTGATGCTCTGGGTGGGTGGGACCGGGTGTTAATTGGGTTCTGAGTTTCATTTTAAAACCCTTTTCTTGTTTTTAGGATGTCATCTCAGCCTCTGGAAGAAGACAAGAGGTGAGGGAAGCTGGGGGAGCTGGGGCTGTGCCGGTGCTGTGCTGACAGAACACGACAGCCCTCTCCTGGCTGTACCTGCAACACTCATCTCCTCAATCCCCTGGCAGAAATCATTGGAATTCAGAGCATCAGCCTCTCCTTTGCTGATGTTTGTTGCCTGTGGTTCACGTCTTAAAAATCACTGTCACTGAGAGTTGGTGTTTATTTTTGTTCTGTGTTGTAACTGCTTCAATCTGCTCCGGCATTTATTTTCTGTTTGTGCCTCGTCCTGTTCAGATTTTATCCAAGCAGCTTTTCCACCACTCTTTGCAGTAACCTTTTACTGCTGCTTATTTTTGCTGTAACTCAAAACTAGAATGTGACATCAAATACGGTTTTAATGTAGAATTTTAGGACCTTCTGTATAATTCTCAAAATTGGGTTTTCACCTCCTGGGCTTCTGTGCCTTTTTTCATAGAATGATTTGGGTTGGAAGGGACCTTTAAGATGATTTAATTCCACCCCCTGCCATGGGCAGGGACACCTTCCCCTATCCCAGGTTGCTCCAAGCCCCGTCCAACCTGGCCTTGGACACTTCCAGGGATAGGGCAGCCTGTGCCAGGGCCTCCCCATCCATATATTCCATCTTTATTTACTCCATAATTTACAAAAAGATAAATTCTGATGTTGGCTGAGCCTTCCCATTATCTGTGAGAGTTTATTTCAGTTCATTTCATAACTTATTTAATTTAAAAAATAATATCTCAACAGAACCTTGGCAATTAATTTTACTGACTAAAAATATTATACCAATATATTTCTCTTTAACCTCACTGTTTTTATGTGTTTGGCAGCTCCACAATGCAGTATGTGATCCTCACCTACATGAAACACCTGGGAGTCAAAGTCAAAGAGCCTCGGAACCTGGAGCAGAAGCGTGGCCGGATTGGTTTCCTGCCAAAGATCAAGGTAGCGCTGGCGTGGCCACAGAGGATTTGTGTGCAGTTCAAGCCCAAATTTTGCAGGAAAAAGTTAAAATTTGTTGTGATTTTCCCACTGTTTCAAGAGGATCTGGGATTACTGAGCTGCACAGCAAACCTAAGAGCTGAAATTGGGTTCTGCATCTGTTGGCAGACACGTGAATTAGAAATAAATAGAATTATTTCTTTTATCTCTACACCAAATTCACCTTGTTTTTCACAGTTATTAAAACTTTGGGTGGGGAATGTTTCATGGAACGCAACCTTGAACCACAGGAGGGTCTCATGAAAGCTGTTGCCTTGTTTACTTCAGTTTTTTTCTGGAGAAACTTGTCCAAACCCTCCTGGTTTGCGATGCAGGAGAGCTGTTCTCCCTGCCACCCCCACTTTTCCAGTTATATAATGAATATTTCCACCAAAACTTCATCTCTGTGGGTGTGATCCCTTGTCTCCCACAGCATGGGGGTGTATCTGGTCACAGTAGCTACTTATTTCCATCAGCATTTCAGTTTCCTTTGAATCATTAAGAGAGTTTCAAGCAGTTCTGCACTGTGAGAAGGTGAAACAGTGTGAAACCCTTTTGAAGGGTTTGTGTGTCCTCCCCCTTCTGCAGCTTTAAAGAATTAACGAAAACCTCAGTGAACAGCTGGGTTGGAAGCAGTGAGTGATGAGTTTGCTTTTCTTTACCTGCAGCAGAGCATCAAGAAGGAGAAAGAAGGAGAGGAGAAAGGCAAGAGGAGAGGCTTCCCCAACATTCTGGGCCCCCCCAGGAGACCGAGCCGACACGACAGCAGTGCAAGTACGTCAGCCCAGGAACCCCACATGCCCTGGCAGCCACAGGAAACCCCTGCTGCCTTTAAAAATCCACGCCAGGAAGAGCCACTCACCTTTTTGTAGTTAGGATACGGTTTCGAAGCCGCGCTAACCCGCTTTGGTCCCGAAACGCTGCTCCTCTCACCGCTGGGGACAGGCAGAGGTGGTTTCAGCAGTGTGATGGTCCTTTTTGTTCAGTTGGCAGGGCCATGGAGATGCAGAAGCCCAGGCACCCCAAGCACTCCCCCACGGCCTCTTCTGTGAGCCCAGAGCCCCCAGAGTCCAGCAAGCTGCGCCAGGGCGGCTCCGCCAGCGACGGCACCGATGCTCCCTACCCCCCTGCCAACCCCATGTCCCCCCTGGCCACGGGGCCCTTTGCCTCTCCAGAGGGCAGCAAGGACAGTGACACAGGTAGGCTGGAATGCAGAACGATTGGAGGTTGTGCTGGGAACAGGATGTGCAGAGCACTGATGCAACGAGCCGGGCAAATTAGGAAAGGCTTTGATGTCATTAGAGCTGCTCTTCCTCGCCTTGGTCAGCTTTGCTCAATTAGGGAATCTTACCACGAGCAGGAATGGTTGTTAGTGGGTTCTGCCCTTGTGGCATTGGATCATCCAGCAGGAAGAACCTCCTCTCAGGTGCCAGCCTGTGTCACCTGGAAGCTTTTGTCACCCAGACTCTTCTTGCCAGCCTGGGCATTGAGTTCCTCCAGCTCTGAGCTGAAATGAAGCCGGAACCAAGAGGCTCTGGAGAGGCTGGGAATTCTCTGATGTCCTCTAATTTGGTTCCTCACCTTTCACATTTATTTTGTGTCCAGGTTTGAAGCAGCCTGGGGAAGTCCCACCTGCCAGTGAGTCCATGGATGGCACTCCCCGCACACCCAACAACACCTTTGAGTTCCCATCTCCTTTGGAAAACCTGCAGGAGGAGGAGGGAGAATCAGAGAGGTAACTCCGGGTGCTTGAGGGAGCCTGAGAGAGAGTCAGGAAATCTTGGAGTGGGTTGGAAAAGATCATTGTAGTCCAGCTCTTGTGTCAGTGTGATGGTGGTTGTTGGAATTTAATATATAAAATTATGATGATGTCATTTGTGTTAAGTGTTATTGGGAGAATTAGGAAACTTTGGTCTGTGTCTGCTGGGATAGAAAACTGTCAGGAGAGGGGACAAAATACTCTGGTTTTGAGCTCAGACCACTGTTCTGAAGTCATGCTGAGTGTCTGAGCAGGGGGAAATTCAGGCACGAGCTTCCCTAATGATTTCTTCCCTTCCTTGCAGGATGGTTGACATGGGAACACCAAAGCCTTTCCGCAAGTGAGTGTGCTTAGGAATGTTTGAACTTCACTGCATTTGTTTGGATTTCAGGAGGTTATGAAGCAGAATGCAGCAGTGCTCATTCTTCTGAGCCAGCACGGTTGTCTGCATGATCCTTTTTCTTTAAGAACACATGAAATCAGACACTGGCAGCCATTTGTAGGGCAGGTGGAGTGAGTCATATGCAAAAAAACCCCTTTGATCTGTGAGTGAAGTAGAATGATTGCTGTATCCAGTGATTTGAATGGATGGGAGTTAGGTGAGGGAGTAGAGATATCTCTATTTTCCTTTTAAACCTTTGTGTTGCTGTTGGCTCTGTACCTGCAGATAGACAGAGGCAAGAAACTGAAGCCTGCCCTTTTCACTGATTTGGTATTTGACTGCAAATGATTTGATCTTTGTCATTAAAAGGAGGGTGATGAAAACATTGTCAGAACAGTCTGTAAAGGGCAAAATTAGGGAATGTGCCCAGAGCTTCAGGCATCAAACAGCCTCCAGCTGGCAGGGACAGTGTATTCATAATGCTGATTATGTACTCAGCTTTTCCCTGGAATGGGAATTACCTCAGGATTTTCCTCCTCCCATCAGGATGGACAGTGTTGGCTTTGCAGATGTGCAGAGTGAGGATGAGCTCTATGACTTCGACATGGACATGGACCCTCCCAACTGGCAGCAGCTTGTGAGCAGGGAGGTGCTGATGGGGCTCAAACCCTACGAAATCAAGCGTCAAGAAGTGATAAATGGTGAGATGGAGGCTCTTTCCTACCTGGCCAAGCTCAAAGTTTAAACCTTCCCCTGGAACTCTGACGTTCTTAAAATTTACAATTAGGTCTTTCTGCACTGATTTGTTTAAAGTAGTGGCTGGAGAACTGTAGAACTTTTGGGTTGAAGAGTTCTTAGGTGTGAAACTTGTGCTTGTTACTGGGAGATACCCTGAGGTGAGATTGATCCAGTCCTTGCATAAGAAATAAACAATATCAGGTGGTTATTAAACAATATGAAGGCACTGAAAGGCCAGTTTTTAATATGTTCTATAAAAGAAAGCAAGAAACAGAAAGCAGGTTGAAAAAAGAAAGGTGATGGAAATGCTACTCCCAAACTTCACAAGATTTGAGATGCAGGTCCTGCAGAAGTCTCTGTGGGGATCTATGAGCTGCTGGGTTGGGTTGGGCTGAATCCTGAGTTCCAAATCAATTCTCTCCTCTGTTCTTCCAAACATGGAATTACAGCAGAGCCTGGAATGTGGCCCAGGGAGGGAAGAGCTGCTGGGGGAGCTGTCCTGAGCTCACTCCTGGCTCCTCAGCTGCAGTGCTGCTTTCCTGTCCCCCCAGAGCTCTTCTACACCGAGCGAGCCCACGTGCGCACGCTGAAGGTCCTGCACAACGTCTTCTACCAGAGGGTCACCAGGGAGGGCATCCTCAGCTCCAGTGACAAGCGGAAAATCTTCTCCAACCTGGAGGACATCCTTGGGCTGCACGGTAGGAGCAGCTGGACGCTGGAATTCTGGGTTCCAGTGGCTGCAAAGTTGAAGCAAAGGGACCCTGGAACTCGAGGCAGCTTCGCCCAATGCTTGAGATAAAGCGGAATTCTTCAGGACACTCCCCTGGGCCTGCTTGTGCTCACACTTGTTCCAATTCCGAGTTACAAAGATATTTTGATAAGGAATCACGTGTCCAGTGTTGAAAAAAGAAATCTGTGTTGATTCATGCTTGATAAAAGGAGCAGTGAGCCTTATGGGCCAGCATTTGAGATGTTACAGCTGTTCCTGAAGAGAACATGGAAACAGATTTATAAAGATTGATGCCTTTTTGTTTTTAAGGGTGGCCCTTCCTCATTGTTTAGGGAAAGGACTGCTCACAGGAGGAATTTCAGCCACTGGATAATCAGTTGTGCGGTTTTATGGCTTAAGTTGTGTTCTACATTATTCCTGTTTGTAGAAAAATGATATTGAGCCTCATAAAAGATAAGTTTGGAATGGTTCTTAGGGGTCATTTGAAGACAGGTGAGACAGAAGTGCAAAGGAGTTACATAACATTTTATTAGATATTCTAAATTTACTAAGTTTCAGGATATTGTTTATTAGCTAATTAAAATAATTTCAAATCTAATCTTTTCCTAGAATAGCTCTTACCTTAAATGCTGAAAATCAAGCCAGCAATTTGACCACTATTAATAAATTTTACTTTTTTTTCCTTATTTTTAAGTTGCACTGAACGATCAGATGAAAGCTGTCCGGAAAAGGAACGAGACTTCCGTCATCGGCCAAATTGGGGAAGATTTGCTCTCCTGGGTAAAATTCTTTTAATATTTCTTATATCTGAAAATATTACTTCCTAGAATGACCAAAAGAGCCAGAGTTTGGAGGAGGTAATTCTCAGCTATGGGAACTGAAGGGCTGGGAGTTGTCATTTTTCTGGAGCCAAAACAGAGCTGGAGGGTGAGGGTGGAAGGAAAGCAGGAAGAACTCAGAGGATTTTCTTCTGACTGGAGATAAGAGTCATTTAAGGCACAGGAATAATTTCCTTGGGATGTGTGGGCAGAAGAGAAAGGTACTTTTGGAGACATAAAGGTGAGAGTGGGATTTTGAAGAACGTAGTGGCACAATTTATTTCGGTAACACTGAAATGTGAGCCTGGTGTTGCCTGTGGTGCAGTTAAAAGATGGTTAAAAATACTGATTTCTAATCTTAGAATTTATAAATTTGGAGTTTATAGTGCAGTTGCAGGCTTCACTTTTGAGATCTTTATGGAAAGATTTGGCTGTCCCATCCCTGGAAGTGTTCAAGGACAGGTTGGAGCAGCCTGGGATAGTGGAAGGTGTCCCTGCCCATGGTGGAGTGGGACTGGATGGGCTTTAAAATCCCTTCCAACCCAAACCAATCTGGGAGTCTGTGATGGGAGAGGGTTGGATTGAGGAGAACTGTGGAGTTTGAGATGTAAAGGGATCCCCTGGGAAGACAAAGCCTTAAACCAGGGGAGAAATTTCTCCTCATTTTTGTCAATAATTCCTTTGTTCCCTGGTGAGCCCAGTCCCGGGTGGCTCTGCCTGCTGAGGGTGGCACGTGCTGAGCTCCAGCCTATCTAAACTTGGCTTTTTTGGCTTTCTGGCACAGTTTAGTGGAGCAGCAGAGGAGAAGCTGAAACTTGCCACTGCCACCTTCTGCAGCAACCAGCCCTTCGCTCTCGAGGTCATCAAGTCCCGCCAGAAGAAGGACTCACGCTTCCAGACCTTCGTGCAGGTGAGTTTTCTCCAGCAGGCTCTGAGTTTTCTCCACCAGGTCTTGAGTTATCCACAGGGCTTTGAGTTTTTCCACCAAAGTTCTGAGTTTTTTCCACCAGACTTTGAGCTTTTTCCACGAGGCTTTCAGTTTCTCCACCAGGGTTTGAGATTTCCACCAGGCTTTGAGTTTTCCACCAGGCTTTGAGTTCTCCATGAGGCTTTGAGTTTCTCCACCAGGCTTTGAGATTCTCCACCAGGCTTTGAGATTCTCCACCAGGCTTTGAGTTGCCCCACGGTGTGGCTGGAGGCCAGCACAGCCCAGTGAATCCTCCTAGATCAAGTTCTGATAATTAACGACATTAATTAATGACATCATGCCTAACGTTGCCTTCAGCTCGGGATCACTTCCAGCACTGTGTTTATCCCTCCTGATGGTGTCTGGAGGGAGGAGGCTCCGTTTCTGGGGAGCACAGGGTGTCCTGCTGGAACGCAGGGCAGCACACGCTGGCCCGGGCAGGAGGTGCCACCTCCCTGGCGGTGGCTGCTGCCCGAGGATGCCAAGTCCTGTGGGGCAGAGTGCTCAGAGTGCCATTTGCTGCGTGCCAGGGGCAGGATGAGGGTGAGAGACAGATGAGGCACACCTGCCCTGCCTGCCAGGAGCGGGCTTGGCTCCACGTGGCATTTGCAGGAGAGAACATCATCTCCATTAGCACCGGCTGGGAGGAGCTCAGTACAGGGGGAGATTATCTTGACAAATGTCCCGTGTTTTTGCTGTGAAAGCCCCAAGTGATGTGTTCCTGGGTGCTGCTGGCTGAGATTGATTGGGGATGGGCCCCTGCCCGTGGGGAGTAATGAGGGAAGGAAGGCACTGCCTTGGTGATGAGCTTTTCCTGCGGGTAATTGCAGATGGAGAGGGGATGTGTTGTCTGGGTGATAGATCTTGGCATCTCTTGTCTTGTATTTAATTACTGGAAAGTGAAGTAATAGATGTTTAAGTGATGAATAGATGTTGTGCATTCAGGTAATTATGGCCTTAATAAAAATGACAAATGCAGATATTGTGCTGTTGAAATTTAGGATGCTGAGAGCAATCCCCTGTGCCGGCGGCTGCAGCTGAAGGATATCATCCCCACGGAGATGCAGAGGTTGACAAAATACCCCCTTCTGCTGGATAACATTGCTAAATACACAGGTAAAGCCTCTCCACTGGGGTTTGGGCACCCACCTCAGCAGGTTTTCATAGTAAATGTGTTAAAGAACACTTTAATTTTATGTCTGTCTCTGTTTTCATTGCGACCTCAGTGCTGCCTTCTGCACAGGAGGTGTAAAAAATAATAATAATAAAAGGGCAAATCCAGCATTTGTTCCTCCTTAGTAAAATAAAAAGGAAATTCAGTGTGAAATAAGTGAATCTGTCAAACCTGTAAAGCAGCACAGAATGTCCTTATGCTCTTGCAGAAGGTGGGGTTTAATTAGGATGTGTTACACTGAAAGATACTTCCAGCACAACAGGTAAAAATGTGATAAATAATAGCACAAAATGCCTTTCCAGCTTTACTATCTGATACCTGCTGCAGTGTAATTTCATTACTCATAAAAATAGACTGCAGCTACAAGTTCCCTCTAATCCTAATTAGGAAAGCATGTGATACTCCATTATCTTTGATGTACTGGTTTATGTTCCTGTTAACTGAATTCTCAGCGTGGCTGCTGGTGCTAGTGAGAATTGATGGGTTCACCTGGGCCTGTACTCCTAGTAAGGATTTTAGGTTTTTAGATTATTGTGAGTAGCTGTCACAAGGCCCTAAAAAAGGGAGAGTAACAATTGTATTAGATGTAATGATCTGCAGGTCACAATGAATTCTCTCCTGTCACAAATCTTATTTTTATCACTTTTGCAGTGCAGTGCTTTTGGTGATAGGCTTTTCTGTGAGTTCAACTCCTCTTTGTCCAGTTTGAGGTCAGCAAACTGCACTGGAGTCAAACCTGTGCTGGGGAGCAGTGTCCCACTTTGTTTTATTCTTGCAGAGCTGCCTGAGGAGAAGGAGAAGGTCAAGAAAGCAGCAGATCACTGTCGCCAGATCCTCAACCACGTGAACCAGGCTGTCAAAGAGTCAGAGAACAAACAGGTGGGAGGGGGCAGAGTGAACATCCAGGGCTGGGGCCAGCAGTAAACCTGCACTCTGAGGAGTTCTGCTGCTCCCAGTGACCATTTCCTTGCATTTCCTGCAGCATCTGGAGGATTATCAGCGGCGACTCGACCTCTCCTACCTGAAGCAGTCAGAGGACCCCATGATGGATGAGTTCAGGGTGAGTGACAGCATTAAAACCATCCCTGAGTAAATTCTTTTTGCAGCCCTGTCACTCCCTTTGTGCTTCTTCTGATGTGCAAACAAGTGGTCTTTGGAGATAAATATTTCTGTATGAAAATGAAAACAGTCTCAGAAATGTGAGTTTTGCCACCTTCCTGTAGATTTCTGTGGCTGTAACAGCCCAGTTCTGCACATCGTGGTGCTGATGAAGCTTGTCAGCTCTGTGGAGCAAATCTTTATGGCCTGCAAGCTCAAGCACTGTATCACAGAAGAGATATCTGATGGATAATGAAATTTTTGTGGATATTTATCTCATGTGAGTGCATGTCTTAGTGATGCTGTTGGAGCTGGGGAGGCCTTGGAGAGCCCTGAGGTGTAAAAGGAGAGCTTGTACAAAAATGTGAGAGATCCATACAGCCAAATAAACCTGAAGTCCAGCATTAAAAATATTCTGCTTCATGGCTCCTGTAAACTCCTGCAGTTTTGGTGGAAGCTGGTTACCTGCTGCTTGCTTCCCCATCTTCCTCAAAGTCAGGGTGAATCAAAAAAAAAAAAATCTTTTCTATAAATCTGTGTCATGTATCCTTCCCCAAATAAACTTGCAAGCGTTCAGTGAGGAAAGGAAGAACTTCCTGGCAGCCCTGAAATCTTGCTGTCATTGATTGTAGACTCTGAGACTTGGAAGGGATGAATTGTGAAAATTGTCACTTCTGCTTGCCTGCAGATCTAAATGTCACAAGCACTGAAGTGCCTGAAGAATCCATTGACATTACAAATCCCAGCAGATCGCTGGGATGATTTGTAAATCATTTGTAGGCACACTTGACTTGCAAATGGAGTGCTGAAGCATTCACCAGTTGTAATGCTGCACTGAATATGGGGCATTGGAAAAGCTCCTCCTGGGAAACAGGTGACATCCTAATGCCCCAGGAGGTGGATTTGGTGGGAGAATTCTCCACCCTGTGACACCTGGCCTGTGCAGAAGAGCAGTGGAAAAGTGCTAACCAGCATCTCTGACAAGATTTTGGGTTCCCTGCTCTGTGCTTCTTTTCCCAGCCTGGGTTTAGCTGCTTGTTTCCAGACTGGAGTCCTCTGGCATTCCTGTGTTTTATCATGACTTGCTTTCGTAGAAATTTCATTTTTTTTTCCTTTCCCCTGGTGACAGAACCTGGATCTAACAAAGAGGAAAATGCTCCATGAAGGGCCCCTGACTTGGAAGGTGAATCGTGACAAAACCATCGGTGAGTCTGGGCTGTCCCCTCACTCCCCTGGCTCTGGGGGAGTTTGCTGGGAATGAGAGCAGGGGAAAGCTCTGCTGCAGCTCCCAATTACACTTTGTTCTGCCACCTCTGATAATGCCTGTGTGCTTCTCCGAGCTGATTAAATTATTCTTGTCAATTCTGAAATGTGCTGGAGTACCATTAGGGCCACGCAGGGACACAGCAGTCAGTCATGAGCTGATCCAATTCCATCTGTAGCTTTCTGCTGGAGTTTTCACCAGGAAGATTTGCAAGCTTTGCCTGGAACGGCACAGCACTGATTGCTGCCTCTGCATGAGTAATCAGAAATGCAGCTTTGTGATAGAAACTTTTAACTCATTCTGGGCTCTCCTGCTCCCTGGGCAGACCTGTACACGCTGCTGCTGGAGGACATCCTGGTGCTGCTGCAGAAGCAGGATGACAAACTGGTGCTGAAGTGCCACAGCAAGATCCTGGCATCCACAGCTGACAGCAAACACACCTTCAGCCCCATCATCAAACTCAACACTGTGCTGGTTCGCCAGGTGGCCACAGGTCAGTGCAGCCCACTGAGAAAGCAAAAAGAGGAGCCAAAAATAAAAATTAGCTCAGTTGAGGAAGATGATTTTTGTGTAGATTTTCAGAGTAGAACGTGGAAAACTGCGTAGGCTTAATTCTTGGTTGTCCAACATCATGCTTAGTATGGATGAGCTGTTTAACTTCTTTGCATCAGTAATAGGCATTGCTTGAGTTTTAAATAGACTTCTAAATGAAAGTACTCTGATTGTGTTAGAGGAAAAGCACTCTGGAAATTATTAGAAGGGAAAAGAGGAGAAATGAAGCTTTTTTCAAAATGGTTTGAAATGGGTTTTTCCTTTGAGGGCACATTTCTTTGATAGGGCAAGGTCACTTTCTATACTGGTGTTGGAGGGTTATCTCATGGACTCTTCCTTGCTTTGGGCTGGAGTTATGGCTTGCTCTAGGAATTTTTGGGAAGCTGTGTGGGACCTGGCACCTATTTAAATCCTGCTTTCCCTGTGTTGGTGCAGATAACAAAGCTTTCTTCGTCATCTCCATGTCAGAGAAGGGGGCTCACATCTACGAGCTGGTGGCACAGACTGTCTCAGAGAAGAACGTGTAAGTACTGGGTTCAGCTCAGCTCAGCTTGTTGTACCTGAGACCTTCACCCCAAGAATTCCCTCAGTTCCCTCTCCAAACCCAGCTGCCAACCTGGTGGGCTCTGTAGGAAGCATCCAAGGATAATCCCTCCCAACTGGCTCACTCCAGACCCTTTTCTGACCTCCAAAATGCTTTTATTTACCCTTAAAATACTGGTTTTTTGGTGCCTGACTGCCGGATCAGACACAGAAATAATCCTGCATCTTCATGCAGCACCAGAGATCTTTGCAGATTTACATTCTGGCATCATAAACGCCCTGCTGCAGGAATTGGATTCCATGGCTAAAAGCTTTATTGGGAGAAACTCTTTTCTCCTCAAGCATAAGCAGGGATAGATTTGTGTATGGGATACATGGCTATTGTTGCATGTATTACACTTCAGTAATGTGTGAAATAATGCTTTTATATGTATTTATATTTAAAATAAGTGGTTGATCTGACAAGTGATAAGGTCCCGTCTGTCATTTCTGGCTGCTGAAGAGCATCCAGGTGAGCTGAGCTTTAATGCCGTGGTGATTTCAGGGCTTTCCTGGGGGACTGAATGTAACAGCACTTTCAAAAAAGACATTTCTGCTGACAAAAAAAAACCCCAGTAATAATATTAACTGGGTTTAAGAGGATTAAATAGAGAAATGCTCATTCTGCTTCACTTGCTGCATGGTTTTATTTGCTGTTTCTGCTGCAGCTGGCAGGACCTTATAGCTCAGATGGCAGGAACTGTGAAGATGGGGAGCAGCAGAAGAGTGATCCCATTGCCTCAGTCAGGCCCTGGCGAGTAAGTCAAAGCTGCAGGAAGAAGAAAAGCTGATTTTTTCTCTCTCCAGCACCCCTTTTCCTGCTCAAAAAATGCCCTCCAAAGCATGGATCCTCCTGCAGACCAACGTGACTGAAACAACGTGTTTGTTCTTCCCTCCCTGCAGAGAGGAGCGTGAAGAAGAGGAGCAGCAGAAGCTCAAAGAGCAGCATGACATTCCTGCCAGCAGCCTGCAGAGCCCAGGTAAAGCAGGGATTTGGGGAAATGGGATCAGGAGATTTGCTCCACAGAGTGCAGGTGTGCCCAGCCGTGGTCCTGGGGGCTCGGGGATCCCAGGGCAGCTCTGAGATTTTTTCTGGAAAGGGATGATTTCTTTACAAGTCATTCAGAGAAGTGATGCTGAACCTCTTGGAAATGCAGCTTTTACTACTTCCATCTGATTTATGAACTGCTGGGAGAGTCTTTTTTAACCCTGGAAAGAACTGGCTTTTTACCAAAGCCGCACTCAAGAATTTTAGTGTTTTCAGAGTCGAATTTTCCGCAGTTTCATCATCGTCGTTTCACCTGAATTTTTGTTTTCTGTCCTCTAGATAAAGACTTGGGCCTGGAGTCTCCCTTGATGCTGAACCCTCAGTCTTCTTCCCCCATCATGTCTGAAAAGGCCAAGGTGGAAGGGCTGCTGGGGGCCGAGGGACAGTTTGAGAAGGTGCAGCAGGCGGAGCTGGCACTGAAAGACTCCTCTGCCTGCTATGAACACCCAGCCACCAGCTCAGCCTCGGTGCCAGAGGGGCAGTGGGCACGGGATGCTCTGAGGAACTGTGAGTACCATGGGCACTGCCCAGGGGCTGGGATAGGGAGGTGGAATTGGTTAAAACAGCCCTTCTGCATTAATTATCCACTCCCCCCGTGCTGGACTTGACACAAAACGGAGCTGACAGCAAGGAGTTCTGAACTCACACCCTGCCCTTCCCTGGGCTTGGGGTATCTCCCTGTTTTTCTGGGGTTTTATGTATCCAATGAGGGTGATAACGGATTTTTACTGTCCGTGGAGTGCTTTGATGGCAAAATTATATTGCAGAACTTAGTGTCCAGTGCCGTGGCTGGTCAGCAGTTTTTAAAGACAAGGCAGTCAGCCCTGCACTCAATTCCATAGCACTGGAGCAGAAAGGAGAGCTTGCTTGTGTTGCAGAATACAATTTTCCATTTTGTTTTTTTTTTTGTAAAATCCTGCAAATTGTTAAGCTCACGTTTATATCCAAAGCCCAGGCTCAGATTTCCTGAGCTCCTGGGAGGTGGTTGGGTCTAAGATCAACTAAGAAGTTTTCCTGATGGACAGATCATTGTTTGAAATTGTTTTTGAGGTTTTTAATCCCTTCCTCTGCTCTCCTCTCAGAGGGGGAGTGCAGGGCTCTGCAACCTGCTGGATCAGCTCTGGCAGTGCAACTCCTAAACAGAACTTCCTGAAATTTGAATGAATTCATTAATCCACAGGTCTCTCCTTGGCAGCTCTGGAAGGGACACCAAGTCCCTCAGTTGTGCTTGGAGAGAAGAGTCTGTGGAATATTTGCTTTGCCCAAAATGCAGAGCTCTCACATCCTTGGCCCCAGTTGCCTCTTCCATCTCTGTCCAAGCAATGAGAGTTCTCTGCAGTCTTAAAGTTATCTCAGATCTTTAATTCCATTTATTCTCCTTCTTAGGGGATTTAAAGCTCTTTTCTAGTTCTGAACGTTGTACCAATATTCTTGGTACTTGTTTTAAGAGACCAGGGCTAAAATAATTTTAATCTGGGTGTGTATAAGGACAGTTTTATTGACCCTACAGCATCTCCTGAGTGTTGAGAATTAAAAGAGCAGCTCCCCAAGAGCAGCAGTGGCTCCCTCACACTGTGACAGGAGCCTGAGCTGAGTGACAGTTCTGTGTGTGACATCACAGCTTTTTTTGGGTGTTCCAAGAGCATTTTATGGTGAGGATGAACAATCTGAGGCTCTTGACAGCAGCACGTTTTTGTTTGGAACAATATGTCCCTATTATGAAGTGTTTGGTTGGGATAATTTGGGAACTAAAGGAATGTGGGTTGAAGTTCAACCAGGCATAAATTTGCATCCAATTTTAGGGAAAATTTTTCTTCAGTTTTTTCTTTTTTTTTTTTTTGGCTCTGTCATTTCAAACCTGAGTGGAATATTCCCAATTTCCTTGAGGTGGGAATCCCCTGCTACAGCCACAGCTGTGAGCTCCTTTGCAGGGTAAAACTCAGGCACTCAGGGTAATTTCTGGAGACAATTTCTTTGTTTTTCTCCAAGGAGATGCAACTTGTCCTGACATACTGTAAGGTAAAACAGGGCAGTAAGGCTGGAGCCTTTAATACATTTATTTTTATCCCTGTTTTTCCAACCAAGAGCAAAGAGAGGAGTCACACCTCTGTGAGAGGGTGACCTTTGTGTCTGCTTTAACCCCTTCTGTGCTGTGTGAGCTCTGCCTGGACATCTCCTGTCCTTGCAGCTGGATTTCCCAGGTGCCTTGGGTGAAGAGCAGGATTTTCAGCCATGATCACAGAGATTTTGTGTCGCTCTAGGACACGAAAGAAGCACTCCAGACACGAGTTCTCTCTCTCAGATCACGGAGCCAGGAAAAGAGGCCTGGCTGTTTATTCTTTTCATATAAATATGTTTCTAGGGATGACCATGGATTGGAGGATGAGGGTACCACCTCTTCCATCCACATTGGTTAACAGAACAGTCCATCAAACATTCTCCACCTCGGAGAAAGAATGAAAACAATAGAGTACAGTTAACAAAACATGGCTATGTTTACAGAAAGTGTGTGAGAAACTTTATCAAAGAATGAACACACAGAAAGACTGCAGAAGTCAGGGCAACAGTTTTGGGCTAGCAGGAAGGGGGTGATGAACTCACAGAATACCCTGAGCTGGAGAGCTCGGAAGGATCACTGAGTCCAGGTCCTGTGCATCTCATTTCGGGGTTTTTGCCTGAACCTCGCCTGCCCTTGCAGCTGGATTTCTCAGGTGCCATGAGTGCAAGGGCAGGATTTCCAGCCATTATCACAGAGATTTTTGGGCAAGCAGGAAGGGGGATGATGAGCTCACAGAATACCCTGAGTCCAGGTCCTGTCCATCTCATTTCGGGGATTTTGCCTGAACCTTGCCTGTCCTTGCAGTGGGGTTGCTGAGGCAGCTCTTGGTGCAGCAGCTGGGCCTGGCAGAGAAGGGCACCCTGGAGGACAGACAGCGCCTGCCCAGGTTCAGGACGGTGTCCCAGGAAGCCCAGACAGAGAGTGGGAACGACCTGCAGCCCTCTGACAGCCAAGAGCAGCAGCCTGGCGCGGACAGAAGCCCTGCCAGAACTGGAGAGGCCGCGGCCGGGCGCGCTCCCCGGACTGCAGCCGAGCGCCCGGCCCCGGGGGCTGCCCTGCGGCCGGCGGGCACAGAGCCCCCTGCCAGGGGCGCTTTGCCCATGGACAGCATGAACCTGGAGGGCTCCAGCTCGGAGCTGGAGGGGCTGGGGGCCGAGGAGAGCGGGGAGCATTTCTTCGACGCCCGGGAAGCCCACGGCGACGAGAACCCCGCGGAGAGCGAGCTGCTGGACAGGAAGGAGGAGGAGGAGGTGCAAATTCGGATCTCAGGTGAGCCCGGGGTGCTTGCTCGGGGGGTGATGGCCTGGCCAGGGCCAGGGTTAACACTTTATCTCTGGTTTATCTGGGGTGGGACAGTCGACTCCCAGCTCGGAGCCTTGATGAGTCGTTTTAGGCCTGTGCAAACGCGGAGCTGATTAATTCTGTATTTGATGGAGCAGAAGCTGAAATGCTGGGGGTGGCACTCTGTGCCAGGCTGGGATTGCAGAGGCACCGGGCACAAGCCAAGCCCTTGATTGTGGCTGTCCTGGACCCCTTTATCTCTCTACTGCCTACAGGGACCTGTAGGGAAAAGGTTTTCCCTCGAGGCAAAGCACTTTTTAAAGCCCTGATTTTCCTGATCAAGATTCAGAAGAGAAACTCAAGACTTTAATTTTACACTGTAATAGTCTCCTGTGATCTTACCCCACTCTGAACCTCCTAAAAGCTCATTATTTTATTATTTTTATTATTATTGCTGCACATGGACTATTTGACAGGTACCTGAGCACACCAGACTCAGCACAGAAGCTGAGGTTTATCTCATCTGCATTTTGTAGTAGAAGCAGCTGCTATCAGGTGGATTCAACACTACCAGTCTTGCAGAAGTCTCTTATCCATAAATATGCTTTTATTTAAGAATTGGATTATATCCACGTGGATAAGCCAATTTGTGATTGCCCCAATGCTGCTTTCCAACTCCATATTGCAAATAATTTTTCTCACTGAGACATTTTAAATTATTAAAACTGAGCCAACATCTTGAAGCATCTAATTTATTTGTCACCTCTTTCACTGTTTACTTTTTTAACTGTACAGGGACATCAAAATGAGATTGATCTGTTTTTAGTCAATTCTGAGTCCCCTGTGCTGCCTTTGCTGTAGTACTGGAGAGAAATTAATTGAATAGACTCCTATGGCTGGGTGCAGGTTGTGAAAGCATTTTCTGCCTGTAATTACTTTATCTTTTAGCATATCAGCAAGCTCTATTTTAAACCTCACCCATCTAAAAGCATCCTCAGTGCCAGGGCTGGGGAGTGGGGTTTGGGAATCCAGCAGCTGGATTTGTCAGGTGCCGTGAGTGCAAGAGCAGGATTTTCAGCTGTGATCACAGAGATTTTGGGCAAGCAGGAAGGGGTGATGAGCTATCACAGAATATCCTGAGCTGGAGAGCAGCCAGGAGGATCATGTGATCCAGGTCCTGTCCATCTCATTATGGGGTTTTTTAATGTACAGCGTGAAAACCAGCCCTGATCTCCGAACCAACTCAGAACCAAGAGTGGTCTGATACCATCGCTAATCCTTGGAGTTTTCACAACTGATTTTTCTCAGGAGACAGGCTGTGGGACAACCCCACTTCTCTCTCTTCAAACCTGCTCCAGCTCCCTTCAGCCCTGAAGCTTCTGGAGGATTCTTGAGTCCAACCCCTTTATCTCCGCAGGAAATTATTTGATCCTCGACGGCTACGGGACGGTGCAGGAGAGCTCCACGGACGAGGAGGTGTCAGCCCTGGTCCTGCAGTGCACCTCCCACGGCCAGCCCTCCCTGGACAGTGCCCAGCAGCAGCAGCAGCCCCTGTCCCCGAGGGACACCCGCTCCGACGGGGGCAGCTCCCCGTTCCCCGAGGAGCTGCTGGGCTCGCGCTGGGCAGGGCTGGAGGAGCCCTGCCCCTTCCTGGGCAGCCCCCAGCTCCCTCTGCAGACCCTGCTCATGCAGTACATCCAGAACATCGAGGATGCCCTGGAGAAGCTAAAGGTGCGTTGCCTTTTGTTATTTTTGTTATTTTTATTAATTGTTATTATTGCTGCGTGTGGAACGTTTGATCGTTTCCTGAGCGTTCGACCGTTTCCATACCCTGTAAGTTTTGGGTCAGAAAAAAGCTTTAAAATAATTTTGATGGGCAAGTACACTGCCACATTTCTCTTTATCTCTGGCTCTTACTCCTGGAAGCCTTTAAAGCAGAATCTTCTGGTTTTTTGCTGTTTTGTGTGCATTGAGTTGTGGATCACAACAGGCAAATACAGAGGTGACCCATTTCATCAGAGTCATTTGCCTTGGATCCACAGCTTGAATCAAGGACTGGAAAAAATAAGTGCAGTTGTATGGGAGGGTAATGACTGCAAGAAAGATTTGTCTGTGCTTGAAATCAGTGGTATGGTAATGAACAGAGTGAACAGCTGTATACCAGGAATTGCTTATCAGATTTTTGGAAATGTCATCTCTTTAATCTTGGGAGCTGGAGGGCTCGTTATTGCTTTGATTTTGATCTGGAGAAATTTCTGAGGGACAGGACAAGCCTGCAAAAGTGGAGTTTTCAACAAGACACTGGCCTGAGGAATGTGGATTCCTGACACAGAGGTTGAGGTTGGACATTAGGGAGAAGTTCTTCACAGAGAGGTGGGAGGGGCTGCCCGGGGAGATGTTTAAGGACAGACTGGATGTGGCACTTGGTGACAAGGTTGTCTTAGGCCACAGGTTGGACTCAAAGACCTCAAAGGTCTTTTCCAGCCTTGGTAATTCTGTGAAATCTCGTGTGTGCTGCTGCTCTTGGTGTCACATGAAGGTGCTGAGTTGCACTGAGGATATCAGACCAATAACAACATTTTCAGGCTCAATGTATTCCAAATTATTTTTGCATGGGACAGGGATACTCTTTACAGAATAACTGCAGAAAGTTTGATGTGTGAAACATTCAGTAGCCAGCCTTCAATTCCACTGCAATCAGAACATTGCACGCAAATAAAGGTTAAACAAAGCTGCTGATAAAGGAGTTGAGGGGGTCACTCAGTAGAGAAACTTCTCCTGTTTGAAGCCCTCTTTGTCTGCTTGGTAAATGCAGAGCCAGCTGAGTTTTGGGGTTGTTTGTTGTGTTTTGCAGGAGGTTGAGGAGGACTACAGCATTCTGCGACGCCAGGGGCTGGCTGGCTCAGCCTCCACAGGAGAGCCCTCAGGTAGGAGCAGCCGGGACCCCCCGAGCCCCAGACCCAAACTCAGAGCCCAAAATCGAGTGTTTGAGGCCCAGCTCGTGTCTCTCACACGCCCAGAGGAGGTTTCACCTCCCTGAGCAGCTCTGGCAGTGCTGCTTGCAGGAAAGGTCAGCTCCATCCCTGGAGGCTCAGCTGAGCTTGTTCCTGCTCTGGAAAGTTCTGGTCCAGCTGCCCCAGACTGTGGGAGCCCGGAATGCAGGGAATATTTCCCTGCCTGTTTTGAAGGGTTCTACCCCCCTGGACAACTCTGTCTTTGACCTTTATCCATGGAGAAAACTGCCAACTCTTTGGGAAAAACTAGAATCTACTTCAGTGAGAACTAAATAATAGAGTGTTATGTGAGGTTATCACAGGGTGAAAAATCTAAAGGTGTTGGGTTTATTAATGTAGTAAATAGATAAAAAGCAAAAACTCCAAGATGGAGGATTGTTGTTGTTTCTAGACCTTCTTCTTCTAATACTCCATATTCTGCAGTAGAAGGTGTCTAAAAATTATTGGGTGAAAAATTCCACAGTTCCTGTGTACGTGACAAAAGCATTTGTCTAACATTGGTAGAAAAGTGAAAATATCTTTCGTTTTAGGCTTTAATTGGATGATTTACCTTTCAGAAGGCCGTGTTACCTTGATAAGGGGCCACTCTGCTGCATTCTCTGCTCTGAGCTGTGCCTGGGTCACACCAGTGACTTCACGTCTCTGATAAGACTCAATAAACGATCTTAAAGCAGAGAGTGCTGAAAGTTTCTTTAGAATCACTCCCCCATCAGGGGAAAACCTGGCTTAGAGACACAGCTGAGTCAGGGACAGGAGTCTACACCAGACCTTCAGCCCAGGGTGTGCAGCTTCTCTGCCAGGAAATCCCTTCCAGAGCCATGGGAATTCCCACAGGGAGATTCCTGCAATGCTCAGCCTGGCTCTGCTTCCCCTGGCGTGGCTCTGGGGCCCTTCAGATTGGCCTCAGGCACCTTCCAGATGGAATTGCCAAAATCCTGACAAAGGTTTAGGGGTGAAATGGGTGTGAAGCCTCTCACTGAACAGCTCTGCCTGTAGGAGTGTTTCAGAACACACTCAACCCTCTGTCTCACCACTTTTTTTCCCTTTTTTTTCCCCATTTTTCCCTCCTTCAGACAAAAGCTAGTCGTGTTTCCAGGAGAGGCTGAAGATGGGATGAAGAGAATCAGGACACAGCACCCGCTGTCTCCCCTGTGGACTCTGGGATGAGGGTTTGGAGCATCCAAACAGGAACCATTCTCTAGCAAAGTGGGCATGGGGTGCTTTTCCTGTGGGGCATCTGCACTATCTTGTCAGTGAGGGAGTCTGTTCTATTCTGCTCCTCTCCTTGCTACCAGAAATTCTTTTTTTTTTTTTCAGAACAGAAAAAAAAAAAACCAAACCAAATGTACAGAGCTTTGGGTGTAGGATATAAAAAAAGTGTATTTAGACATTTAAAAGAAAAAAAATTCAATGTATTTATTTGACTTCATTCCGTGTATCAAAAGCACATTTTAATTTTTTAATCTGCCTTTTTTTTTTTTTGTTCTATTTTTGGGTAGTGACAGTTCTGGCCCCCTGCATGTGGCCCTCCCTGCCTGGTGAGGGGACAGGGGGGACCTGTGTGCAGGAGTTTCCTCACTGGACTGGACTCTGCACCACTGCTGGCACTCAGACTGCCAAGAGCTACTCATGAAGGTGTTAGGATGGAATTTATGGCTGGAATTTGTCTGTATCCAACCAGCTGCATGGGAATTGCTCGTGTCACCACGTGTGGAGCAGGAATTTTCCATGCACTAAACAGCCAGGCACTTGAGATGGGCAAATTTCCCTTTTCCCCTTTCCCATTCCTTTGCTGGGAGAGGAGAAAGAGGTTTAATTTTTTTTTTTCTTGACTTTGTTGGCTTTGATCATTGTCTCCTTTGTAAAGTGATAAAAATACTTGGACCTGCAGCACTTTTGTAACTCTTCTCTGGATCAAAAAAAAAAAAAGAAAAAAAAGAAGAAAAAAAAAAAAGAAAAAATGCAAACCCAGAAGTGTTTCAAAGACGTGGGGCAGCTCTGCCCCTGCTTCACTACTGAATGAAAAAGGGCTGCCATTGGAGTTAGCCACAGGTACTGCTGATTCTAGGGCCAGTAAGTTTTAGTACCTGAAAGTATGTCTTGCTGAGGGCTTGGGGTGGGGTTTGGGGTTGTTTTTTTGGGGTTGGGTTGGTTTTTGTTTAATTTTTTTTTTTTTTCAATCATTCGTGCCAACGTGTTCTCACCCAAACGGAGATTTGCAAACCCAGAAGGCTGAACCAGCTCTGTAGCACCTCCTGAGGCCTGTCCTGGTGGGGTTTGCTGCTGGAATTCCTGCCAGGATGGGACTGGGATGGGATCAGGGTGGGAATTAGGCTGTGCCAGGGCAGCCTGAGCTGGCACAGGGGGCTTCAGGCTGTCACTGCAGGGGCTGCTCCTGGCAGGGAGTGAGGAACACGCCCTGTTCCCGAGTTTCAGCCTCTCCAAGGAAGCCAAACGGAGCACCCTGCACATCCCATGGGTGCTCAGAGCCACCTGCCTGTGCTCTGCACCAGGATCCTCCTGCTCCTCTGAACCAGACACCTTCCCTTGAGCTGCTGGCAGGAATTCACCTCTGTCCCTCCTCAGAGAAATCCCAGCTCCTGTTCTTCCCCCAGAGCCCTGCCAGGGATGAGTTTGGGTAAATCACAGGGAGCAGAGGGGATTTTGGTGTGGGAGTTGGAGCCCTTGGAGGGTCGGGAGGAATTCCTGTTGTTTTAGGAGCAGCATCAGCACTGCCAGCACCAGCCAGAGCTTCTCCTGCAGGCTGGCAGGAGCTCCCTGTTTTGTTTGGGGTGCCCAAGGCCTGGCCTGTCGGGTGGGATTATTGTCAGTATTAACCCAGCAGTTCACTCCTCACGGATGGGCTCTCCCTCCTCGCCCCAGCCACACAATTCCCTGGGTTCCAAACATCCACAATCCCCCTGAGAACCCCCCCAGGCTGGAATGCTGCCATGGATCCTGCCAGGAAGAGAACTGGGCAACAGCCAGACCTGGTGTGGGACCCCTTTTCCCCCTCACACTCCAAAAACTGGAGCAGTTACTGTGACCTCAGTGGGCTAAAAGCTTCCCAGAGGCTCCCATGGTTGGTAGGAAATGATCCCTGAGCTCCAGAACAGCGGGAGCTCAGTCTGGCTGTACAAGAACGTGCTGGAAGAGCAAAGGTGGGGCTGGTGGAGGCCTGGGTGGTGTTCCCTGCTCTGCCCTCGTGGTTGAACACAAAATCCTCAGTGGGTCTCTCCAGGTTGCTGGAATTCCAAGGTCTGTGGTGATTCCTGCAATTCCAGGTCTGTGGTGGCTGCTGGAATTCCCAGGTCTGTGGTGGCTCCTGCAATTCCCAGGTCTGTGGTGGCTGCTGGAATTCCCAGGTCTGTGGTGGTTGCTGCAATTCATTCCCAGGTCTGTGGTGATTCCTGCAATTCCAGGTCTGTGGTGGTTCCTTCAATTCCCAGGTCTGTGGTGGCTGCTGGAATTCCCAGGTCTGTGGTGGCTCCTGCAATGCCAGGTCTGTGGTGGCTCCTGGAATTCCCAGGTGGTTCCTGGTTCCACCTCTGCTGGTTGTGGCAGCAGTGCAAAGCTGGCAGCTCAGCGTGTTTGTGAATTGACATTTTTTGCTCGCTGGAGTGGATTTTCCCCCAGATCCCTGAATTCCGCCGTGGTGTAACACACAGGGGGTGTGACAGCCGTGTCCCTGTCACCTCTCGGGACGGGTGAGGGGAGGATCCCCTCGGTGCCAGGCTGAGGGGGCACAGCAGCCTCTGGAGCAGCTGGCACGGCAGGGCAGGGCAGGGCAGAGAGGTTTCAGCAGTGCTGGAGAGGCCCGGCTCATCCAAACCCAGTTTTATGGGCACTGTAAATCCTGCTCTGGGCTCGGTCCTGGCTGTGCTTCCAGCCATGGATCGTCCTCACAAACAGGGATGTGATGGAGGGGCAGGGAATTCTTTTCCTGCCTGGCACCTCGCTGCACCACAGACCTCGGGCTGGAGGGAGGAGCTGCAGCTCCCATGCACTGTGCAGGGTTCCCACGGGATTTTCCTCCTTTAAGCCATAAGATTCCCCTTTTAAAGTGAAATTCTCGCTGTAGGGAAGCATTTCAATTTGCCCCTGGTTGGTGATGGGTTGGACATCCCCTTTTCCAAACGGTTCTCTGGGGTTTTTGGCCCAGCCGCTCCTCCCAAAAATTTATTTTCCTTCCCCAGATAGAGCAAGGATTTCTTATTTTGGGAACAAGGATGGGATAGAACAACGTTTCTCCATCTCCTTCTGAGAGGTCATTTCCCCTCTGCTGTCCCACAGCTCATGGACAAGCCAAAAGCTCAGATGGATTAATTCTGGAATGGGAATTCCCTTCTCCTGTGGGATATTCCTGAGCTCTGCAGGGATTTGGGATCAGAAGGGAGCTCAGAGGGTTTGGCTCAGCTCTCAGGCAGCACTTGGCCTGTTCAGTGTTCTCCCAAAGCCTGGATATTCTGATTTATCTCTCCCTGCTGTTAGAAGATTCCAGTCTCCTGTTACCCGGTGTTTTCTCCCTCTGTTCCCCAAAGAAATCCCTGGATTCCCTCCCCTTCCCCAAAGGTGCCAACTGACAAGCAGATGTACTGCAAAAGGGATACTGCAGCCAAAACACTGCTGTTTTATTTTGAATTAAGTCTTGTGGAGCTCTCTTCATACTAGAATATTTTTATTTTCTTTGTACAACATACAATCATGTACTCTTAACAGAGATTTACTTTAAAGAGAAGAAAAAAAAATCTGGAAGTATTCTTTAAAAAAAAAATACACAAAAATCTTTATTAATAATCCTGTATTTTTACTGATCATGTTTGAATGTCTAAAAAGACTTTATTGTTCTAATTATCCAGATGTATGTTTGTAAAATAGCTCTTTTATGACTTAGCTGATCGGGTTGTATGTTTCTGGAATTAAATATTGGTCACTTAAAAAAAAAAATCTGTTTTCAGGACCTGGGAAATAGAAAATTTAAGCGTTTCAAATATCATTAAATAAGCTTAAAGGAAAATGAGTTTTGTCTGGTGGATTTCTTGGGTGGTTTGGTTGTGATTGCTCGGAGTGTTTGGAGGACAAATGATGGCAAAGGAAATTCTCCTTGGGAATGAATTTTTGCAGAGGTTGAAGTACCTTGATGGTATTTTTGCTGGTCAGAGTTAATGAATTATTAATTAATTAATTGATTGATTGACAGAGCACCAACTACAGGAAGAGAAATCCTGCACTTGCTCCAAGCTGAGATGATCCTTCAGGACTTTCCCTGCAGGAACTGAAGCCTTGGGGTGTCCTGCACACCTGGGGCCCCCCCGGGTGGTGCTGCAGCTGCCAGGTGAGATTTGGAAAGGGAATTTTTGCCCTTTTGGATGAATTTCTGCTTGCCCTGGTCACTGACAGCAATTTAATGAACTCTGGGGAAGTTCAGTGGCTCAGCTGATGCTCTGGGATAACTCAACCTGACCAGGGATTCTGCTTTCAATCCCAAATCAGTTTTGGGTTCTCTCCCTGCTTTCGAAATTTCCAGCAGTGTCCTTTTAAATCCAACCAGAAACATTCTTCAATTAAATTAATTAATTTAAATGAATTGACTTTATTAATTTATAAACTTACTTTTAAAAGGGAATTTGTTTCGAAGGTTGGGACTCCTTGCTGTCCAACCCTTCAATGGGATATTTCACCTCAGCATCTTGCAAATATTTATTTACATTCTCATTTTTCTGCTGGATCTTTTTCCCTCTGCTGGGATCAACCCAGAAATGTAAAAGAGAAGTGAAATTAAAACTGGGCTGTTGAGGGAACCTGCAGAGTTTGGAACAGGGAACATTTGTGCTGAGAGTTTGGTGATCTCTGAGCAGAAGCTGCTTTCCCTGAACCCCTGGCATTAGTGACGTTCCTGTCTTCAGCTTCCCTGGAAGATGATGATTCCTGACAGAAAAGCTGTCAAAAAATAATGGAATTAAGAGCAACACCAAAATAGAAAACAAATCAGGTTCATTTCAGAGAACTTGGGAGTTTCTCCCTTTATTTTCCCTTCCCTGTCTGCATTATGTACACGAAGCTCCTTGAGAAATTCCTTTATTACTTTATTATAATTGGCAATCCGAGCTCTATTACGCTTTCCTAATGATGCTCTTCGTGTTTTCCCTATTTAAATGTTATTTTATAGATTCCCTTTGCTGCCTTGCTGTAAATAAATGATTCAAAACCTGAGCAGCTCCAGGAAATCCGAGCTCGGTGCCTCCTGCCCTCGAACCCCAGCTGGGGATGGGGGAGAGCTGTGCTGCAGGTTTGGGGCTCTTTCACATCCACACTCCTGGAATTCATCTCTCCACAGGCAGGGAAGACATGAGGGGATTCAAGGAGTCACTGCAGGTGGGTTTTGGGTCATTTTGAGTCGTTTTTTGGGTTATAAGAGGTTTAAGACCCTTTCCAAGCCAACCATTCCATGATTCCAGGGGTTTTCTGAGCAATTAGGATGGCACTCTGTCCATCGACCTCCCTAAATGACAAAAACCAACTGTTTATTCCATTTGTTCTTTCAGCAAAGATCCCCTTGATATTTGCTGAAAAATATCCATAATTCCCTTTTTTTTTTTTTTTTTTTTTTTTTTTTCCCAACTCTTCAATGGATTTTAGGTTGTTTTTGTCCTTTCAAAATATTGATGGAGGTTGGTGTAGGATGGAAGTTGTCCAGTGCCTGGCACGAGTTCTTTGCCAGTTGGGCTGATCATTTTGGGGGGAAATGCTTCCCATCAGAGAGGGCCCAGCACTCCCAGAATGAAAAACAAACTTGGATGTGTTTCCTTCAAAGTGTGATCCAAAACTGAGCTGGGAAAGAGTCTGGGGCTAACACCGAGCATATGCCTGGGTTAAAATGTTGCTTTAACAACTCCTCCAAAATTTTTAGACACCTGTTATTAAAAAAGGGAGGCTCAGGGGAGTTCTAGAAGGAGCCAAAAGTTTTGCTCCCACTTCCAGCTCCACCCTGGCGAGGTCAGGCAGGGAGAGAGGAGCAGCCAAGCAGGAAAATAAAGCTGTGATCTGTGAGGGATTTCAGAGCCTTTCTGCAGAGCTGCAAGTTGGTTCCCAGCCCCATTCACTGATTTCATCGCTTCTGGGAAAATAATCCTGGGAGAAGAAAACCGGGAAGGAGAGGAAATGGCCTTGAGTTGTGCCAGAGGAGGTTTAGGTTGGATTTTGGGAGATATTTCTCCATGGAGCAGGGCAGTGGTGGAGTCAGCATCCCTGGAAATGTCCAAAAACCTCTGCATGTGGCACTTGAGGCCACGGTTTGGTGGTGACATTGTGGGTGATGGGTTGATATCCTCATTTAATGCTCTTAAAGGGCTTTTCCAGCCTTGACAATTCCATGATTCCAAGTGCATCTCTTGCTTGATCCCTCCTGCGTTTCTCCATATCCCAAACCAAAAATCCACCAGCGTTTCCTTCAGTCAGAAAGCTGAATAATTTTTTTTTCCCCTTCTTCCTCAGCAGCTGGGAGTTTACAGCTGCAGATCATCGAGTTGGGCTTTTGGCAGAATAAACCCCCCAAAATATGCCAGCCTCTTTCTTTCTTGCAGCAGTTTGTTTGTTTCCAGATGTCTGCAGCTCATTCAGCGTGGAGCATCTCCCCTGATCAATATTTTAACCTCCTTGTTGATATTTACTCAGAGCTGCTGAATAAACTCCGTGGAGTGGAGCTCCAGGGTAAATCTCCATTTCTCTCGGCTCTCGGGAGGTTTGGCAATAATTCACATTATCCGGGGTTATTGTTATGCTGGGATGTTAATGAGCACATCTCCCTTCCTTCTGTCTCTGAGCTTCAATTCTGAGCCCACTTCTGGTGCTGAAACAACTTCTCAGCTCTGAATTAGCACGGAGAGGAGAGAGCTTTGTGCTTTTCTTTTGTCAGCTGGCTTTGAAAGAGCCCTTTTCTCTCGAGTCTTAGAAAGATGGGTTTGATGCAGCTCCAGCTGCTCGGGCCTTGTGATGAGGGGGAGATTAAACCCTTCTCGGTGGCATTTTTAAATCCTCCTTCTACCATCTTCCAAAACTCTGGAGTTAAATCCCATTTCTCTGGCAGTTCTGCTGTTTGCTCTCCACCCCAAAAACTCCATGCCAGAACTGTTCCCTGCTGCCCTGTGCCTGCCCTTTCACTTCCAAATCCTGATTTTTTTTTGCTTGTTTGGTTTTTTGGGAACTTCTCTCTTGGAACAAACAGGTCCACAGCATTTCCTGAGCGATTCATCATCATCCTTTTGGGGTGTGCATGCAGCACAAGTCAAATGGCCTCGATTGCAGCTTCTATCGAACTCATCTTTTCTCCTCTGCAATTTCTTTATTGTGCCATAATAAAGCTGCCCCTGTCACTGCTGAGCTCGGCCTCATCCGTCTCCCTCTGCCAGATGGGAGCTGCTGCTGGGCTGGGAGAAAATGCTCTGCTGAGGTTGGATGGGATCAGTTTGCCTCAGAAACTGGAAGAATTCTCCCCAGAGCAGTTTTTCCCTGCTGAAAATGCGGTTACAGCCCCCCAGGCCCAGCCAGGGCTGTCCCTGCTCAGCCAGAGCTGGGAGAGCTCCGAGCTCAACCAGGAATAGCACAGGAGCAGGGAATGACTCCAGCCTTGGCTTCTCCTTCTCAGCAAACCCAATTCTCTGATTTAGGCACAAGTTCCTGCCCCGAAATCCACGGCAGCAGCGTGGTCCCTGCTCCAGCTGCTCCTCCAGGGCTCCGTGCGTGGAATTTCCTTACAAAACCCGGGGTTTGAGCTCTCAGCAGATCCAGATCTCCCTGTTCAGGTGCTCCTCCCCCTAGGACTGAGTCCATCCTTTCCTTTCCTACCTCCCCGGGGAATTCCGAGGGCTGGGAATGTCCTGCACGGTGCTGATGGCAGAAGTCAGAGCTGGAGCTCTGCAGCTCTTTGGCAGATGCAGGATAAAAGGTGGCTCTGCACCTCTGAACGCTCTTTGCCTGGAAGAGGAAGCTTTTATAAACTGGTGGAGACTTGAAGGCAGGTGAATTTGCCCCAAAATCACAGCCAGGGCTGGAGTTTCCTGAACCTGTTGCAAAAATGAGAGGTCTCCTCCCCAGTCCTTGGCCCAACCTGCCCATGACTCATTTCATTCTTTGTTCCTCCTTTTCTTAATCATTTATCTCCTGAGAGTCTCTTCATCTTTTGTCTCCTCATCTTTTGTTTTCCCCACATTTCAAAGAGAGGTTGGGTTTTGGTTGGATTTTTTTTTTATTTGCCGTGCTTAAATGACTGCTTTGCTTTCTCTTTGGGGTGTGAGTGGAAGGCACAGAGGAGAAAACATCCTTTGATGGCAGTAATTACGAGGAGGAGAACAAAAAAAAAGAGCAAGGAAAACTGTGATGGAAGGGAAGATAGGCTGGAAATGATCAGTCCAACATTTCTGATTGTCTCAGGGGATGGATCTGGTGACAGCTGAGATGTTCCGTGTGACCTCCCTGAGATCCTGTCACTGCTCCAGCCCTCAGCTCCCCGTCCCTAAAGTGGCAAAATTCCCAAAACCCTTAAATCTTGCACCTTTTTTAAGCGCTCTGATCTCCCAGGCTTCTCTCACTGCGTGTGCAGCACCTGAGAGGGGGTGGGATCCATTTTTGGGAGGCTTTCGGCACTAAAATCCCCAATCCCACAAGTATTTCCGGGATTAGACTGCACTTCGAGGCTTCCCAAATGGGGAACCGGGGTGTGGAGCAGCCTCCAGCTGGGACCAGGAATATCCTCCCAAACTCTGCATCAGGATGGCAGATGCCACTCCTGACTCGCTGAAATTCACACACATTTTCCTTTTTGCACGGAAGACAAGGCAAACAAACTGTTCCACAAAATGTTCCTTATTTATCTAACTCGTCCTACCAACTTCTTGCAGCCATCTAAATATATATTTATAATTAGCTGGGCTTTTTTATGTAACTACCACGGGCTACTCGCTCCTCTGACTGCTTCCTTCAGAGCAGCTCTTATCTGTAAAATTATCTCATTTGGACGAGTTCTATCACCAACAGAAACTTGTAATGAACCTGGGTGAAAAAAATCCCACCCATAATAGATTTATCCTTTGTGTCTCAGTCAAATCTTGCCTTTCAGTGCCTTTTATCCCCCGAAATCTCTCAGCTCTGCCTGAATTTACCTCCTTTTTTTTTTTTTTTTGCAGTGGGGCTGTTATTTACAGTTCTGCTGAAACACAGCCACCCGTGAAGATAAATGTAGCAGTTTTTTAAATGATTCACTGCTCACCTCCACGTCAGTTTGAGATCAGAGCCCCTCTCCCTGCAGCTGGGAGGGAAAAGAGAATTTAATTGCTGGGATAAATAACCTGCCGGGAGGGAAGCAGTGGGCACTGCTGGGGCTCTTTCTCCTGGATGTTGGGAGCTGGAGGCGTGGGATTATTCCTGGAACAAACAGCCTGGAGTTTGGGGAAATTGGGGCAGATTCAGCCAGGGGCAGCACCACGGGCTCTCCTACAGCCTCCTGGCAAAGCTGCTGCTGGGGAAAGGGGTTTGGGGCTGGGTTGAGGCCCCAAAAAGCGTTGGGGTCTGGATTGACACCCCCAAAGTGTGTTTAGGTCTATACTGAGGCCCCAAAAAGCGTTTGGGTCTGGATTGAGGCCTTAAAATGTGTTTGAGACTGGATTGAGACCTCATGAAGTGTTTGGGGCTGGACTGAGGCCCTGGGTCTGGGTTGAGATCCCAAAATGTGTTCGGGTCTGGGTTGAGATCCCAAAATGTGTTTGGATCTGGGTTGAGATCCCAAAGCATTTTTGGGTCTGGGTTGAGATCCCAAAATGTGTTCGGGTCTGGGTTGAGATCCCAGAGCATTTTTGGGTCTGGTTTGAGGTCCCAAAGTATGTTTGGGTCTGGGTTGAGATCCCAAAGCATGTTTGGGTCTGGATTGAGATCCCAAAATGTGTTTGGGTCTGGCTTGAAGACCCCATGAAGTGTTTGGGTCTGGGTTCAGACCCTGAAGTGTATTTGAGCCTGGATTGTGACCCCAAAAAGTGTTTCAGGCTGGATTGAGACACCCAGGTGTGTCTGAGTCCGGCTTCAGCCCCCAAAACACATCTGGGGCAGGACTGAGCTGGACCTGCAGCAGCACCTGGGGTTGGTTTGTGAGAATGAGAGAATTTTGGAGAATGAGCTCCATTTCCCAGTCCCGCTGTGCCTGGGTGACCTCAGGGAGCCTCTGGGCAGCGATTCCCTGGGAAGGAGCACCCAGGGCTGGCTGGGGGGACCAGAGCTCTGCCCTGAGCACCCCCCAGGGTTTTTGGGAGCCTCAGCAGCTCCTCCCTGTCTCGGTGTGCCCCGAGCGTGGGTGGGATCCCACGCCCTCCGTAGCACTTGGATTTGCAGCCTCACATCAACAACAGCTCCTTCCCCAAACAGGATTTTCTAGGTCACCAAACCCTCCAGCTTTGGCAGGGAACTGTGTCACATCACCTCATTCATAAAATGACCAAACTCTATTTTAAACCTCGCTGGGTGCCTTCCCTCCCCCTCCTCTCCCCACATAACCCTTCCCAGCAGGAGGCACTTTGGAAACCTCTCTCTCCTGGTTAGAATCCTGTTTTTTTCCCCCAAACCAAACCAGATTTCTTTGCAGGCAGTTTCTGGAGCTGTCTCCTCTGGATTCCTGCTTTCAGGTCACCCTGTTGGCTGCTTTAACTTCTGTGGTTCTCTGATTTAGGCCGTACCGTGGAGATTTTGGAGAAATTTTAGTTGTCCAGCTCTTGAGTTGCCTTCTAAGTGTACAACAGCAGGGCTGAGGCTCCCATAATTGCATGAAGGACTCAGGGCATTGCAGAGATGGATCTGAACCATGCAAAAAATGTGTAAAATGGAGAGGGGTGGTGGCAGAAGGTTGGAGCCGTGAGGAGGATGCAGAATCCCTGTGGATCGAGGTGGGTGGAGGAGCCCTGCCTGGCCCAGGTGTGGTCAGAGCTGAGGTAAGAGGTGGGATCCATCCCTCTCCCACTCCTGGAGCTGGCACAGAGGCTGCTCTGGGTCCAGGAGAAATCCCAGCCCTGCCAGCCAAGCCTCTGTTCACCCAGGCAGGGCTGAACCTGGACCTGCAGGGCCACAACCATTAATTGGAAGCAGATGCAGCCCAGATGAGGGGAATGCTCATCAATTCCAGGAATAATAAATGCTGGGAATGGCCTGCAGGGCAGGGACACTGGGACAGAGGCCCCGGGGATCTGTCACAAAGCCACTGACTTGGAGCTGTGGTCCTGAGGGGAATGATGTGTAAAAGGGATGAGTTCTAACACCCCATGCCTGTTACCTGTGCATCTCATGAGCAATTTGTCTCTGAGGCAGAGGCGTTTTATTTTTCTCCTGCGAAGCTGATTCTTTTCCTCCAGCTTATTTCTTCTCAGCAGGAGGGGAAGATGAATTTCTGTCAAATAATAGTTCATTGCTCTTAATGCAAGAGCCCAATTAATTGATGGTTTAAAAGCTTTGCTTTCCTCGCCATTCCCAACAAACAAAGCCGGGAGGACAGGACTGCAGCACTGCAGGCAGGGCTGGAGCAGCACAGGGACAGGGCTCAGGATCCTGCCTGGCATCTCCCAGCCTCGCTCTGTGGGATGGCTCTGTCCCACTCCTGCTTCCCAGGGCTGGGTGATGTCTTTTCCCAGCCTGGGCTGCTGCTCAGGGCACCAGGAGGAGATTAACCTTTAGTGCTTGCAGCAGCTGGGAGCGAAATTATCTCGCCCTGTGTCCTTCTCAGGGAGGGGAGCAGGAGAGGACACGGAGGGAGAGTCGGGGTGCTGGCAGGGAATCCCAAAGCAGGATTTGGGATGTGTGGGGAGCAAGCACAGCTTTCCCAAACCCAGCTGGCCCAACCTGGGGCCTTTAGTCTGGGCTTAGGAAAGGCGGTCGCTGTTGGAAGCAATAGTTCAGTGCCACCCTGCTCCTTGCCCTCCCTCCCCAGCCCCCGGCACCCTGAGAATCCTCAGAACAGGCTGGGCTGGGAGGGACCCGCAGGGATCATCCAGTGCAGCCCAGGCCCTGCACAGACACCCCAAATCCCACCCTGGGCATCCCTGGCAGCGCTGTCCAAACGCTCCTGGAGCAGCCTCGGGGCCGTGCCCATTCCCTGGGGAGCCTGGGCAGTGCCCAGCACCTCTGGGGGAAGAACCTGTCCTGATATCCAGCCTGACCCTCCCCTGGCACAGCTTAGTGCCCTGTCCTCCCTGCATCCCTCAATCCTGCCTGGTCCTCTTTCCATCCTTAGCCCCTTTCTCTCCCTGCATCCCTCCATCCCTCCCTGTCCTCCTTCTATTCCTCCATCCTGCCTGGTCCTCTTTCCATCCTCAG
>VZRO01003328.1:561647-615125 GCA_013397915.1 Daphoenositta chrysoptera | reverse complement strand
AAGGGCCGGAGCGGCTCCCGGGTGCGGGCGGGCAGGGATGCTCCCGGCGGAGCCGGCGCGGCCGCGCTCGGAGACAGCGGGGAAAACGCTCTTTAACTCCTGTTTGCTCAGGCTCTGGATGGGGAGGAAAAGGTTCCCTGTTCCGGGAGGCGTTGGTGCGGAGTTGTGCTGGGGATAAGCGGCGCCGGGGTCTCGGAGGTGCTCGCTGCGTGCGCAGACGTGCGGGGCTGGTGCTCTCAGACTCCCTCGGCGATCCCGGCCGGTGTGGGGGCAAAACTCCGCGCAGAAACCTCTTCCTAGGCCCAACTTTATGCCGGGTGATTTATGCCCAAACTCCGGCTTAGCCGCGGCTCGGGCCGGGGCTCTGCGTAGGTGAGAGATGCTGCAAGTGCCGCTCGGCTCTCGCCATCCATCGGGCCGGATTCTCTGGCTCGGTGGGATCGAGACCCCGAGGTGGTGGCCCCGGGGGAGTTAACCGGAGCCCGGCTGTGTCCCCCACACGCGTGTCCTTCGCGGGGAGGTGCTGCCGGCCGGAGCATCCCCGCCTCCCCGGGGACCCGCCGCTAGCGAGGGATGCTCAGGGACAGCTCAGCCCGCTCTGCCGCCGCATCCCGGCCGCTCTGACGGGGCTCCGGCAGCCCCGGCACCGCGGCAGATCCCCCAGCCTTTGTCTCGGCGAGGCGAGGCAGCCTTTCCTCCGGGCAGCGGCTGGCGGCCACATCCCGGCTGATGTGAGCGCTGCGGGCAGCCGGGAGCAGAGCCCGCCCCGCGTCCCCGGGCAGATCCCCCAGAGTCTACGGCATCGGAGAGAGCCAGGAGCATCCCCGGGAGCATCCCCAGGAGCATCCCCGGGAGTCTGTGGCTCTGCCGAGGAGCTGCCGGCAGCCGGCTCCGTGCTGCTCAGACGTGTGTGCTCGCAGGTAGGAAGGAGGGGGATGTGGCCGCGCCGGGGGCTTCCCTGCCGCGCTTTGCTTTAGTCTTGTGCCACACAGGGGATAAAACCATCTGCAGTGAGGCTCCCACCGCGCCAAGGCGTGTTTGAAGTGTCTCGATGCGAGCCCGCTTCAGTATTTATGTGTCTGGAGCGGCGCGTTTGAAGGGAACCATCTGCGTGGAGAAATCGATGGTGAGAGGCAGAACCTTCCCCTCTCGGTTTCCATTTCAGGGCTGGGCCTGATGGGCAGAGACAGAAGTTGGGAAAGTTGCTGCGTGGCTCGGTGTGGTTCGCGGGTGGGGCTTTCCCCTGCACCTGGCAGGAATGGGTACCCTGGGATGAGGCACCTGGAATTTTGGGGATGAGGGAGCCGCTGACGGGCTGTGCTGAGCAGAGAGTGGCAGCGCAGGGAAGGAGAACGCTCTTTCTTTTCCTTCCTTTAAATGGCCATTTCTCTTAAACCCTCTGTGGTCTGGCTCCTGTGGGGAGCTGCCCGAGGAAGGTGAATCCCGAAATGAAGGGCTTTATCCCAAAATCTTGGGATCAAGACATGAACATCTCCCTGAAAAGATCGGTTCTAAGGGGGTGATTTGGAGCAGCTGCCTGCAGCTCTGAGCGGCACAGAGATGCTGCTGCTGCTGCAAGTTTCTTGCTGGAGGTTTCTTTTGCAAGCTGTGCAAGGAAAATTGGCCAAGGAGTCCTGTGGGCTGGCAGAGGTCTGGATATGTCGATGCCAAGGAGCACTCAGCAATCTGGGGGTGAGTGGGGAAGGATTTGAGGGACCTGGGCTGCCGAGAGCTCATCAGAGGAGCAGCGAGGCAAGGCAGGGACAGCGCTGCCTCCAAACTGTCCTAAAAGCTTCAAAAAAGGAAATCTCATCTCCTGTGTGTGTGTGTGTGCTCATGTTGATGTCTCTGCTCGATGAGGGAGAACTTCAAACTCAGCCAGGAGCTGGGAGGATCCTGAGGGGGAAATTCCGGGGGGAAATTACCTGGCTGTGATGTGGGATCTCTGTGTTCTGCCTCAAGAGCCAGGTGGGATCAGATCCCTCTTCCTCCGGGAGGAACCTGCTGGTTTCCCGTGGGAGACAGGGCCAGAGGAAAGGCTTGGCTGGAGGAGTTTTCCTTGGCTGGAGTTGGGTGTTTTCACCGGGTGATGTTTGGGAAGGGAAGGGCTTTGGGGTCAGCAGAGGAAGAGGAAGGAGGAAAAGCAGGGGGGAGAGGAGGAGCAAGGGCTGACACGGGAGATGAAGGAGCAGATACATCCTCAGGGTCAGACACGGCTGGGCCAGACAGGCAGAGGAGAATGCTCTCCTCCAAGAAACTTCATTTTTTGAGGGCGATTTAAGCTTTACTCTGGTTTTGTTCAGCACTAGGCATGTGCAGACAGTCGACGTCTTGCCCTTTTTAAAGGCTTGCTGATGTTCCTGAGGTGTGGATATTGATTTTCACTGACTTCGGGGAGAGATCTTCGTGAGCAGCACTTGTTGGGGTCAGATTTTATTTATTTTCATGCTTCTAGGCAGGCAGAAGGCAAGATGAAAGTTCTGCAAGCCTCCTCAGAAATGTTTTCTGTTCTGGGGCAAGAGGTTTCTAAGGCAGCTCAGAAAAGCCGAGGAATCTGTTAAAACAAGGCACCTCTTGCTGCGTGTGAACAGGAGCAGTGAAAGTGTGGCTGAGCAGGATGAGAACAGCTCGGAGGGGGTTGCTTAGACCTGAGGGAGGAACCAGTGGGGTACCAGCAGCTCCGTGGGGAAAGCTTCGTGCAGGGATGGGGAACTTTGTGCCCAGAGGAGACTGGGGGGCTGCTGGAGCCGTGCCTGTGCTCACAGGAGGCTGCAAACTCCACTTTGTGCCCTCAGGGCAGCCACTAATGCTGGCCTGGGTTCCCTGGGAGGGAAAATGAGAGATAAAAGAAGGTATAAAACCCCTGGGGAGGTAATGGGGCAGTTTTAGGGATCCCCATCATAACTTCATTTATGGGATGGAGCTTGCCAGGACAGACTGTGCTGGTGACACTCAGGGATTTCTGTGTTTGTCCTGGTGCCTCTGGAAGGTTTGGTTTGCTAATGGATGTGGGACTTCGGTTGTGATGAAGGAGGAGGAAGACGCAGTGAGGAGCAGATTGCAGAGCCCCAGGATGGTTTGGGTTGGAAAGGAACTTAAAACTCATGGAGTTCCACGGGCAGGGACACTTTGCAGAGGATAAACCGGGGTCGTTTCCCGGCTGGGCACAGGGAGTGGCCGCTGGGCAGGACAGGGCTGGCAGTGCCCAACTGCGGGGAATTAGCAGGGACCGATTGTTCAGAGAGGAACGGACTGGAAATCAGCGGCTGGGAATCAGCAGATCTGAGGCAAATCAGGTGTAAAATAGCAGCAGGTATGAACAACGAAGGGGAGGACTCCTCCTCCTTCCCCTCCTCCTCCTCCTCCTCCTCCCTGGTCATTACCAAGGCAGGAGCCCCAGTGGGCAGAGGGATGTGATGGATGCAGCAGGAATTTTTGCCACGCTCTGCCTGTCCAGAAACCAAACCTGAGGAAGAGCTGGGATATCAGGCAGGTGAGTTTTGTCTTCTATGCCTGCTGGGAGGGCCTGATTATCCCTCAAATACTTGGATGGTCTATCCCTGGGGGTCAAATCACCACAGTTTATATGCAGAGGTTGGGTGCCCAGCAGGGAAGCCGACCTTCCTTAAGGCTGAGGAAATAAGAGCTCAACATCTTCCACTGGGCCTAATTTATTTGGATATTTCATTAAATCCACCCAAAAGAGACTATTTTAGGAAATAAATATGTGGGCAATAAATAGCTGTGGGATAAGGGGCAGAGTTCAGTGCTGGCTTTCCTAGTTAAGCTGCAGAAAATAGAAGTGTAATGGCCGAGAGCTGATGGGAGCGTAGATATGTGATTATGTGAGGGTTCCTCACACTGAGGCTTGGCTTATTTATTATCTTTAATGAATTGGAGGTGGAAATGGATCAGAGCTGGCTTAGGGAGAGGGAACACGCTCACAGAAAGGTTTGGTTTTGCAAGAATTGAGAGGTAAAGCTGCTGGATTGGAGCGTGCGGCGGTTCGGCCGCTGCAGCAGCAGTTGGTGTAACTCGGATTTGAACATGTGAAAAAATGGGAAAATCTGAGTGAATCCTTCCCTGATAACAAACCCTGGGCGATTCTGAGGAGTTCTAGCAGGAGAACGTGCGGGGCCGTGAGGAGCTGGTGTGGTTTGTGCGCAGCTGAGGAGGCCCCGGGGCTGTGAGGACGAGCTGCAGGTGCTGGGGAGCCCCAGAAGATGCTCTGCTGGGGCAAACCGAGCTCTCTCCATCTCCGCGCGGCTCAGAGAGGCTCTGCAGAGACACCTGCTCTTCCCAAAGCCTCCCAGGTCAGGGATCTGCTGCTGGAGCCGGGCCCGTGGGTGTCCGGACTGTGCCAGCACCGAGCTGGGTTTGCTGCCTTGGGATCCATGGAGGGGAACTCTGCTGAGTCCCGACCTCCTGGTGGGACCAACCCCTGGATTTTCCAAGGGGCAGGTGATGGATCAGGGATGAAGGAGCCGAGATGAGCTGTCTGTCCCCAGATCCCCCAGATCCATGTCCCCTTTCCCTCCCAGATCCGTGGCACCTCCAACCCTTGGGGCTGTTCTGTGTTTGAAGCGCTGCCTCTGCAGGGCCCGGGGTCCCTCGGTGCCGGGAGGGGATGGGGGAGCCCCGAGGGTTCTGTTCCTGCCGGATGGCTCCTCCCTGAGCCAGCTCTCCCCCAGGTGCCAGCATTTACTCCCCGCACCCTCCGCACGTGAGCAGCTCTGTAACACAACACCCGCACCTGCTGAGCCATCCAGCGCTGGGGGATTTTCATCTCTGCTGAGATCTCCTGACTTCAAAGTCTGCAGAATTTATTTGCATCCTTCATGAGGGAGACAGCCAGGCACAGGGTTGGTTTTTTGGTTTGTTTTTTTTTTTTTCTCCTCTGTTCCTCCCCACCTCCTTCCCCGCTGGCTTTTGAGTTTGTTTATTCGGTGAGCTCAGCAGCGGCACAATGATGTGGAAATAAAGCAAAGGAGCTTCCTCTTGGCCTCCCTGCATCTGCATAAATGGGAGACATAGATCATGCTGGCAATCCCCAGCCAGGCTCCAGTTAATGGAAATTCTCCTGTGACCTTACAAACCCCTCTTTGCCAGGGTTTATAATGAGTCTGCAAAACCCGTGCGGGGCACAAACAACTCGTCTGAGGTCTCAGACCCTGTGAGCACAAAGTCATAATAATAACACTGATTTCCCGCCCACTCAGGCATGTGCTCGGCTCCTCAAAGAGTTTTCTATTTTTAAAAAGCAGGTTTGTTACCTTTCTGGGGACTGTTATGATGTGTGTGTCGGGGAGGAGGAGGAGGACTGGTGGGGAGCAGCTCTGCCCGTGCTGTGTGACCCCAGTTCCCCCCGGGAGCATCCCTGGGTCCTTGCCTGGAGCATTTTAGGTCACGAACCTCGCAGCCTGATGAGCTGTGTGATCACACCTCAGCTGCCTCAGCAGGAAATCAGCTCTCCCCGCATCTCTCTGCATCCTCTGCCCCCTTCCTACAGCTGAGTCCGACAGCCAAGATAAATAAAAGCAAAGATAATCCGTGCCCCCTCAGGAGGGGATGGATTCCTAAAAACCCCTTGTTCAGCCTTGACCTCTGTGGGAACTTTCTGCTGCCAAGCACAGCGTTTTTAGTCCAGGGACAGGAGTTGATGTTTTTTTGAAGGAACGCCTGGGGTTTGGTGCTGGAGGTTTGTTTGGTGGCTCGGTGTCCCTGCTCGGAGCCGCGGGGACTGCAGGGCTCCCCGGATGATGCCGAGTCCGTGGTGGGATCGCTCCGGGCAGGTTTCCCTTCGCAGGCTGGGATGGAGCAGCAAATTGCTGCTGTGTCTGACAGAGCTGCTCTGAACCTGCCTGGGTTTGGGGAAGTGGCTGAGCCAGGGCTGCAAACTCAGTTCGTGGCAACCACTGCTGAGCTGCAAACTGTTCCATGTGCCTGAACTGCCTTTTTTCACCCCAAAAAAGGCGTTGAGCAAAGAATCTGTCCCTCTACCCACTCTCGTTGTTTGCCCTCGCTGTTTTCTTGTTTGCGCTCTGCTTATTTCCCGTTTCCTGCCTCACCTCCTGAGAGCTGCTCAGGCTTGTGCGTGCAGCTCTGAGAGCTCTCACATCTCTTTTTAGCCTGAGAAACGTTTGGGGCAGAGCCGGTGCTGATGCTCACGGAGCATCTGGTCCTCTCCAGGTCCCATTCATCACTGTCTCGCAGTTTGCATTATTGTTCACACCGAGGGAAAGTGGGTGTGAAGCTGGAATAATAATGTTTCACACTCGCTTTGCATTGGGTTTGATACCCAGCAGCGTTTGAAGCGATCACGAAAGGCAGTGAGGAACTGCACGGCTGACAATTAACGAGTTAATCACCTCTGGATAGGAAATGACCACTGTGCTCCATGTTATACCCATGGCAAACTGAAAATCAAGATGGGATCTTTAAATTCTGGCTGACCAGGTTAGAAGGAACCTGCAGAGCTCAGTGCAGTGGTTCCCCCAACTTCAACCTCGTTCTTTCCAATGCAATTCCAGCGTGGATGGGCAGCAGGGACATTTTCCTGGATCTGCAGAGCACTGAAAGATGTCTCGTTAGTCTGACATGCCTTGCTCATTTCCAAAGGGTGGTGAAATGATGGATATTGGTGCAGTTGTTTTAATGACAGAAACATGGAAAGAACTGAATGCTCTGTGGAATATCAGGAGTTTGGGAAACGGGGTCTTCTGGCAGCTGGACCTCCCAAGGGTCTCTCAGCAGACGTGGCTTTCAGTGATTTGGACTGACGTGCCTTTTGTGGTGTTCCTGCTGGGTGTTAAATAAGATTTAAGTCTCCTCAGTCACTATTTAGGTATTGAGGAACATCGCAGCCACCACAAGCGCAAACAAAACTGTCTGGATGTTTGTTTATGCAACAGATCATTAGAAAGTCTGCAGGAAAAAAAATAGCCTTGTCGGTTAGATAATTAATCTGCATTTTAAGAATTGTCTAAAGACATATTTGCAAGCCAGTCCATTGAGCTGCTGCTCATCTAGTCAATAATCCCATATTTAATAGTCCCCGAGAATGTATTTCCATAATGTGCTGTGAACAGTTGAGAAATCTGCATCTTTTTTTGTCTTAAGATGTCAGTGCTCGCACATTTTCTATGACAATTTTTTTTTTTTCTTCCCCTGACTGTGGGTGAGAAAATCCAGACATATGAACTCCCAACTGGTGGGGCTGGGGGCAGGGAGGAGGGGAAGCTGCTGGGAGCAAACCCCTGGGTGCGGATCCCTCGCAGCGCCGGATGAGTTTGCAGTTTCCATCTGGCGTCCGTGAGCCTGCAGCGTGCTGGCAGCGCTGCCCAAAACGCACCTCGGGCCCGGGGGGATGGGGACAGGGCCTTTCCTGGCTCCCAAAATCCCGCTGGAGTCAGGGAAGTGGGAGCACGTCTTGGGAAGGAGGGTGTGGCGTGAGCTGTGCCGGATCCAGCGCTGCGTTTTGGGAGATGCTCTGGTGGAAATGGTCCTGGTGTGGTGGATTCGATCCTGGCAGGAGCAGGGAGGTCCTGGCAGTGCTGGGGTTGGGATGCTGAGCTCGTTTGGCTCCCAGGATGGGGCTTTGCTGCAGCAGCACAGGAGACCTGTGGCTGTGTCTGGGCAGTGCCTCCCCTCTTCCAGCCCGGAATTCTGCAGCGACCATTGGATTTTGGGGTGTCCGCAGCACCCCTGAGCCCAGGTTTTCCGTGTTCCCACGCTGAGGGATGTGAGGGTGCGGGGTTCAGGCGGTTCCCTCGGTTTGTAAAGGGAGTGAGTGCCCAGGCAGCCCCTGTGATAATTTACTAATCCACGTTAACGAGAGCGGGGAGTAAAACCCACACCTGGCGAGAGGAACCCCCGGGAGCCGCCACATCAAGGTGAGAAGCAGGAGCTTAATTTCATTATCTTATCAAAAACGGGCTGGTCTTGTGCTGTGCTGTGAATCCTCAGGAGTGCTAATGCTATCTCGGGCTGTCTAAGCAGAGGAATAATGAATACAAGCAGGAAGAGCATTGTGTGCAGCCCTGGTATCTATACCTTAAAAATGATGTTGGCAAACTGGAGGGAGATAAGGGGAGAGCCACAGGGATGATGTGAGGTCTGTAAAACAGGCTGGAGAGAGAGAGACCGAGCCCAATCTGCTGCCTCTCACAAAAAGGGAGGGATTTGATTGTTGGCCGTGAGGACTTAACCAGGGGAAGAGACTTCTGCCAGGCGAAGGTTCGCAGGCAGGCCGTGGTTCTGTGGCTGGGTGCTCAAGCTGGATAAACCCAGACAAGAAAAAGCCATGTTTTATTTTTGTACAGCTTTATATTTAAGCACAGGAGCAAATTACCCGGGACTTGGTACGTTTGCTGTTTCTTAAATTGAAATGATACGTCTTGCCAGCATTCTTTTAGGTCAACTGCAGGTTTGGAGTGGGAAAAGCTCAGCATGAGTCAGTCACAACTCAAACAAGATTTTCAAAATGGTCATTATTGCCCTTCAAATCTTTCAGTTACGTTAGGAATTTTTAGTTTTTTTCTGATGTGGGGGAGAGCGGGGATGGAAAATCCAGCAGGGCTTTGGGCTGTGGTGTAGAAGGGATTGGGTTCTGACAGCTGAGCCCATGTATAGGGCTTATCCAGTTAAAAAAATCCCCTTTTCCCACTGCTTTTAGGACTGGAACAGGCCTGTTTGGATGTGTTCGGGGTGGCTGGAGGGTTCTGCTCTCTCAGACCCACTTTCCTCCCGCTGTCCCATGGGGTTCACCAGCCCCCGAGAGGATGCTGCAGCCACAAACCCCCGTGCCAGCACCCGAGAGGTGCTCGGCAGACCCAGGGAGAGATTAAGAGGCATCATTACCGCGCGGCGGGTGGCTGGCATGTTAATTAGGGCACGGGGCCGCTCTGGAAGGTTACTCTCACCTCTTACCTCACCACCCTTAAAGCTGCAGAGCGAGGTGGCAGCGGGAAAGGAGCAGCGGCAGGAAAATGCAGCTGGAAACAAACCCAGCATCACCAGGGGTCGGGACAGGTCCAGCCAGTGCTGCCTCCCCTGCTCCAGGTGGAAAGTGGTGCCAGGTGGGCATCCCTGTCTCCTGCCCCCTCTTTCCTGGGCAGAATTGAAGGATATTCCCTTTCAGAGGGTGGCACCTCATTCGTTTTCCTTCCGTGCTCGATGCTGGCGCGCTGAGGAAAATTAAATTAGGGCTGTATCAGTACAAGGGAGAGATTGCCATTTGCAAAACCACGTTTTGCTTAAGTTAGTAATATTGTAAGTGTTAATTGAGTGTTCATTGATTGCCTGTCACCACCCCGATGTAATTCTGCTCCTCTCGGGCGGGTGCCCTACCCCTGATTAAGCAGAGCTGCTCTTGCACCAGGAGCCGGCTTGGCTGCTCATTTTTTCCCCCCAGTGATTCCATCCCACCAGCTGGGTAATTAGCATCATCTCCTCCTCTTCGGAGCCAGCTCAGCCTGCACACCATCCTTGTTCTCTCCCAAGTACCTTTAATGCTTTAATACTTCAGGGTTTTTAAGTGGCCCTAGACAAGAATTTAAGCAGGGGATGCGTTTGAACTCGGTCCAGGAGCTGTTGTCTGCCTGGATTTAGGGTCTGAGTTCCCCCAGAAACCGCTCTGTTCATTAGAGGTTCTTTGTTGCTGGAGGTTCAATTACGGGAGTGAATGGTGTTTTATGGAACAGAGGTGGGGAAGGAAAAGCCAAAGCTTTCTCCGCTAATGGTGTCTGTTATGTAAATGGCTCTGTAATCAGGTAATCGCGGCCGAGCCGTGCCGTGGCAGGGCTGGTGTCATCCTCCCACCGAGACTTCCAGAGCCTTTCTGAGCTCCAGGGAAGCTGCTCGGGCTCCCTGCGGGGGCTGCGAGCGCTCAGGGCTGGGAGGTGCCAGTGCAGGACACACCAAGGTGAGCACTGTGCAGGATTCCCACGGGATTTTCCTCCTTTAAGCCATAAGATTCCCCTTTTAAAGTGAAATTCTCGCTGTAGGGAAGCATTTCAATTTGCCCCTGGTTGGTGATGGGTTGGACATCCCCTTTTCCAAACGGTTCTCTGGGGTTTTTGGCCCAGCCGCTCCTCCCAAAAATTTATTTTCCTTCCCCAGATAGAGCAAGGATTTCTTATTTTGGGAACAAGGATGGGATAGAACGTTTCTCCAGCTCCTTCTGAGAGGTCGGGGATGGACACAGCACGGGCTCCACACGTCCTTGAGTCCTCCAGGTCCTGCTGTGAGCCAGCCCCAGGAGCTGGCAGCACATCCCAGTAATCCCCAAACGCGGCTCCTCTCCCACACCCACCCCGGAGTAATTGCATTTTCCCTCCAAGAGCGAGGCTCGTGGTGCAGTTCTGCATTTTCAATCATTCCTTCCCTGCCAGGCCTTGCAGCAGAGCTCTGAGATTTGTGGCGGGGCTTTCCTGGTGTGAAGGATCTCCCCGGTGTGTGTTTGGTGGGCTGGAGCACCTCTGGGAAGATTAATTAACCCTAGGTGAGGAACTGTGATTTAACATTTATATAGGGGGGAGGGAAATTAATATTCCTTCTGCCATGCAGAATCTGTTTAAACTCCTGCCTTCAGCTTGTCTGACTTGGAATCTCTTCTAACTTGTACAAATGAAAGAACAATTTGTTTTAGATGATGAGTTATGAGAATATTGCTCATAGACCCAGAACACGACATTTTCAATCACATCTTTATTGCATCGGTAAGGGAAAAAATGATTTTTAGGATCTTGACGTGCTTATTCTTTGGAGACCAAGTCAATTATCATATTATATAAGAATTTACTCCATGGCTCTCTGGTCTCTGGGAATATCATCATGTCAAGAGGAAAATCCTGAAGGTTTTATTGCAGCTGTTGCAGAGTTGAAAGGATTGCCCAAGTTTCTGTCTACAGGTGGCCTTCAGGAACAGGAAAATGGCTTAAGAAATGTGTGGTGGTAAAATATGTAAGTTAGAGTCATTTTGTCCACTCAGTTTTTGGCAACGTGCAGCTTTAACCTTGTCTTGAGGGCCACAAGAACCAGAAACTTGTTTCAGCTCAGCCTGGTGAGGTGGAGGTGGAGATTCTCTTGCTGGGAACTTTGAGGAACAGGTCAGAAATCCTGAGCTGAATGATCAAATCCTGAGTTCAATGGTCAAATCCTTCTTAGCTGAGGTCATGGATGGAGTTTGTGTGGTTTTGGGTGTCTGCAGGGTCCATCCTGCTGGGAATTGTGGTGCTTGGAGTTGTTCTCCTCTCCGGGCTGGGTTTTTTGGTGAGGGACACTTTCACTCCTCATTTTTCTCTGCCTGTAGAGCATGGCCAAGCCTGTGCTCCTGGAACGTGGCAGATCAGCACGGGATGATGCTACAGGAGCTGGAAATGCTGCTCCGAAGGCAGAACTCGGAGCACTTTTCTCCTTGAGCAGATTTCCAGTCACAAAAATATCCGAGTCCCATTTGCAGGCACTGGTGTTAATGCAGTGCAGCTGCTCTGCTCCATTTGCTTGCATAAATGCAGCTTTTAGAGCTGTCACATATGCTTGATAGAGCCACTACCCCTCACCTGCTCCTTCCTGGAGAGGCAATTCCTGGCAGGGATTGCCAGGACGAGGGAGATGATGGTTGTATCCGTGCATTAGTGCATATGTCAGGGTGAGAACCCTGCCATTTCCAAGCTGCTCCGGATGGGTGAAGCGCTCCAAATGCACTTCTGCAGATGGAATTTTGGGCTGTATTACCTCGGCTCGAGCCCTCCCTGGTTGTGTAGCTTTGTCTGCGTGGAGGTTTTGAGCTGGGTTTGGATTGTGCTGGTCTCGAGGTGGTTGTGTTTTTATGCTGTTGCGTTACTCATTGGTTCCTTCTATTCCTTTCAAGTTTGCCAGCCGTGACTAACGAAGAGTTTTGCTGCAGCCTGTTGTGGAGTGGACACTCAAGCTGCTTTAAAGGGATTTTTAGTGTTTTATTTTTCCTTTCCCACAATTTGATACCGCTGAGCTTTCAGTGGGAAGCTGGGAAGTTGTGCCTCCTTTTTTCCCCCCAGACCGGGAGGGGTTGATTTGGGAATTTCAGGAGTTAAAGGGATGATTCAAAAGTTCAAAGTTGGGGTGGTGTCTCCAGTTTGGGGATGGGCTGATGCTTCAAGGGCAGGCTGGATGGGCTTGGAGCACCCTGGGCTCATGGGATGATTTTTAAATCCCTTCCAACCCGAATCTTTTTGTTATTCAGTGATCTTTCCAAGTGCCATCCCCACGCTGTATCCTGGGAGGCCTTGACTGAGTGGGGCTGCGCTTTTTGGGACCACCAGGACTCCTGAGGGACGGCAGGGTGGGAGGAAATGCGCTGCCTTTTCCTGGAGAAGGTTTCCAGCTCATTTTATTTCCATTACTGCCCTGTTTGTGCTTCCATGAACAGCTCCAACGCGGTGAAGAAACAGATTCTTCCCGGGTCAGGGATGAACTTCTGCTCGAGGGAAAATGTGCGGCCTTGAACTTGTCAGGGTCTGTGCTGGTGCCTCAGTGGGAAGGTCGCTGTCCCCTTGGTGTCCCTGCTGTCCCTGTTCCAGCAGGATGCTCTGTCTGGGATATTTCTGTTTTCAGTTTAGCCCTGAGTGTTTCTCCAAGGTCACAGGCGGGGCCAGCACCTGCGCTGGGACACTCGAGTGGTTTCTGCCTCCTCCTGCCGTGGTTTTTCTCTCTCTCTGCCTCTCCTGCACAGAGCTTTGTCTTCCACGCCGAGGAGCTCAGCAGCTGACCCAGGCTCTGTCGTGCCATCTGTTCGGTCACGTCCCCGTGCCCCCAACTCTGCCTGCCTGAGCTGATGCTTCCCTGGCACCGAGCATTTCAGAAATCAGGCAGCCCTGGGAATGCTCCTGGAGCGGGCAACAAAAAAAAAAAAAAAAAAAAAAGGGGGGATTGTAAGAGTGTTTTAAATAAATAATTCTCTCTGGTTCCTACAACGCAGCTGGGCAGCTTGCTGAGATAAATTCAGCTTAAAAAACATCTGTGAAGCTCAGTTTTAGGATGATGGACAAGCTGGGTTCACTGGGATACCCCTTGGGGTCTTGGCAGTGTTGGGAAGAGCAGGTGGATGTTTGACTTCCTCTTCCTTCCACTCCCTCCTCCAAGAACAATGGATCTGCATATTCAGAAAGGATGGCTGAGAATTTGGGTTCCTACCACCCTGTTTTGCCCTTCTTTGCTGTGAATAATTGGAGGTGTGGAAACAGGTAGCTTTGGACGAGCAGCTGTGAATTTCTATTAAAAATTTCAAGTGCCCTTCCTAAAAAAAAGGAAAAAAAAGTCTGTGGAAAACAGATTGAGATGAGTCTTTTTTTAATTAAAGGAAGCTGTTGTCTTGTGTACTTGGGTGTTCCCACGGAGATGACGGGCTGCTGAATTTTAATTCACTGCACATTTTTTTGTTCACTTTCCTCCAGCTTCTCCTCCTGAACTTTGCCCTGTGGGTGGAACCTGTGCTCGCCTTGTTAGAGCATCTAAAACCTCTAATTATTGGGCAAACGGCTGAGAATTATCAAACCAGCTGCTGTGCGTGTGCCGCTTTTTTGGGTTTTTTTTTTCCTAGGTGTGGATGCAGCTCCTTAATTTAAACAGCAGGGAGAAGTGATTGGTGTGGTACTGGCCTGCCAGAACGAGCCGTGCTGGGGTTTCTGTGTTTTCCTGTCATGTTTCCACTCCTGTCCAGGAGAATTGTTCTGTGTTCGGGGTATTGTTATTTGGCAACTGAAATCAAGTTACATGGATTTTATTTTATTTTTTTTTAATGTGGAGCCGCTGGGAGCAGTTACTCAGTGAATACAAAGAGGCACCAGCCCTAATGATGACAGGGAAAAGTTCTTTATGGGATCTGGGAGCAAAAGGCAGGGAACAAATGGGTACAGCCTGCCAAGGCACAGGAGGGAATTCATCAGGGGGGGAGCAGGGCTTCCAAATAATTGCATCTGCTTTTGTTAATGTATCTGGTGATTAGCTGGGAGCTGCTGCCCCATCCTTCCTGGGAGAAGGAGGGAGAAGAAGGTTGGGTGGACTAAAGCGAGATAAAGGAGGGGCACCAGGATGGATGGAAGGATGGAAAAGGGAGGGGAGGGTTCTGGTGGAGGCAGCCCGGCGTTGTGCAGGGTGCTCCGTGTGTGGGGAACACCTCTGGCACACAGTGGGGAGCAGAATTTGCTGCATTATTTCCTTTTCCCACCTTCTCTGAGGGTGATGAACCCTTGAGTCCCGTGGTCCTCGTGGTGTTGGGCATGGGAAATCCAGGCTGGGCTGGTTCAGGAGCGCTGGGGATGTCCCTGTCCCCAAGGATGGCCCTGGGGGGCTGCAGGACAGCCTGAAGTGCTGAGCAGTGGTAAAAGTGTCACTGAACAGGAGAACGCTGTAAGAGAGGTGCTGAGGGTGGCACATCCCCCAAATCCGGGGCTGGGTGGGAGTGCTGAGGGTCCTTCCTGCTCCTGCTGTGGTGAGGGAGCTCTGGGATGGTCCTGGTGGTGTTTTCCTGCTGTGGTGAGGGAGCTCTGGGATGATCCTGGTGGTGTTTTCCTGCTCCTGCTGTGGTGAGGGAGCTCTGGGATGGTCCTGGTGGTGTTTTCCTGCTCCTGCTGTGGTGAGGGAGCTCTGGGATGATCCTGGTGGTGTTTTCCTGCTGTGGTGAGGGAGCTCTGGGATGATCCTGGTGGTGTTTTCCTGCTCCTGCTGTGGTGAGGGAGCCCTGGGATGGTCCTGGTGGTGTTTTCCTGCTGTGGTGAGGGAGCTCTGGGATGGTCCTGGTGGTGTTTTCCTGCTCCTGCTGTGGTGAGGGAGCCCTGGGATGGTCCTGGTGGTGTTTGGGCACTGCTGGAGCTGCAGGCAGCGCCGTGGTGGTGGCTCTGCCAAGCCATGGCAGGAGCTGTGTGGTGCCAGCTGGGCTGTCCCGGTGCCCCTGGGGTTGTGGGGATGCTGGGAGGGGTCCAGGGACACACAAAAACCCTGCAGGACACACAGCTGGCCCTGCAGGTGGTGCTTGGGGGCCACAGCTCTGCCCTGTGCTGGAGCACACGGTGACCCGGGCACGCTGAGGGGTCAGGGCAAGGCAGCTCCGTCTGTCCCTGGATGAGCTGCAGGCAGCTCCCTCCACCACTCAGCGCTTGTTTCATGCTCTGGGGTGGACAGAGAGGCAAATCTGTGCCTAAGGAGGGCTTGGGAGCAGCGATGTTGCTCCCCAGTTTGCAGGTGTGAGGTTGTGCCCCTCACTGGTTGTGGTTACTGGGAGAGCTTTGCTCTTTTTCCGTTTGCTTCCCAGCATGTTCCTGGTTTTTTCCCCCATCCATTCCTCTGTTGAACACCTCGTTTGTGTGGCTTGGCCCTGGCTGGTGGCTGCTAGGTCCCAGCACAGCTCTGGCTTCCCCCTCCTCTGCTCTCCCGAGGCCACAAGCCAATGTTTCAAAGGTGGGAGCTCCCGTCTGCAGTTTGGGCACAAAAACTGCCTTTGAACTGTTGCATCTCTGAAGGTAATTAACGTGTCTGAAACTGAAACTGCTGCTTTGGGTGCCCAGATTTGTGTGCTGGGATCTCTGTGCAAGGGAAAATCAGGGCTTTAGGGATTTGGCTGTTCCTGTTCAATTTTGGTTGCCAGTTTGGGATTCTGACCCGTTGAGCTCCTGTTTGTGCTGGGCCATATGCAAAGGTCTGGCTGGCGATTCAGCAACAATAATTCCCGAGCTGGGCTTGCAGAGGGCAGCTCAGATAAGCTGGGCCATCAGTTCTGTGCTGTAATGTTTGATTTATTAAGGCCTGGAAACCTGAACACAAGCCCCCAGGAATCAAAGAGAAACAATCTCCAAAGAAAGAGAGAGAATGAACTCCCCTCAACAGCAGAAATTGCAGCAAGAAAAATTGAGGCTGGACATCGGGAAACGTTGTTGAACAGTAAAAATAGTGAAGAGCTAAAATAGATTGCTAAGGGAGTTTGCAGAGGATCTGTCACTGGAGGTTTTAAAGAACAGATTAGACAAATGGCTTGGAAGGATTGAGCTTGTTGGATGGACGGCAGGACTAACAGAGCTCTTCATTTACTGCTGCTTCCCACGGTTCCTCCATCAGTGTCACAGCCTGCACTGCCCCTGCCAGCCCTCAGCTCCACCTCTGCCTGCTTCTGGGGCTGGCAGAGCCCTGAGGACGGGGAATTTGGGGTTTCCTGGCCCTTTCTTAGTGCTTTGTTTCAGCCCTGTGGCCACCGAGCAGCCCGTGCCAGTATTGACAATAATGCACACATTGAGATTTAATTCATAACTCGGCCATCTCTGAGCTCAGGAAAGTCACCTGAACCTCTCGAGCACAGGCCAGACTTCCAGCAACAAGTAGAGGTCTCCATGTTAGGGATTGAGATGAATTTTTTGGCCTTTCTCAGTCCATGGCTGATTAGAGACAGTGGTAATTATAGAATAACAACGATTTGGGTTGGAAGGGACCTTAAAGCTCATCCAGTGTCACCCCTGCCATGGACAGGGACACCTTCCACTGTCCCAGGCTGCTCCAAGCCCTGTCCAGCCTGGCCTTGGACACTTCCAGGGATGGGGCAGCCACAGCTGCTCTGGGCACCCGGTGCCAGGGCCTCCCCACCCTCCCAGGGAAGGATTTTTTGGGAGTGGTTCTGTTCCCTGCGATGTGCAGTCCATCCTTCCCGAGCAGATTTATGTAAATTGGGATGGGTGTTATGTGAAAACGTCATTATCTCAAGGCTCTCGGGGCTCTGGAAGGCAAAAAAAAAAAAAAAACAAAAAAAAAAATTTTGGANAAAAAAAAAAAAGAGAAGAATTTTGGAAAATTAAATATTTCTGACTAGGGTATGCTAAATCTTTTTCTGTTTAGGAAGGTGAGAAATTAAAATTGCAAAGCAGGCGGCGAGGGAGCGAGTCGCTGTGCGTGGCAGGGTTGGCTGGGTCTCCTGACTTCACAGAGGCTGTGAGAGGGAATCAGCAGAGAGACAGAGCTCCTTCATATGCAGAGAAGTCTCAAAACCCTGTGTGTGACAGGGCTGTGGCTTCGTTTGCATGTGCAGGATGACAGCGGCTCTCACCACGCAGTGCTGAGCCCGTGCCTGGAGTTGTTTGGCTGCTGAGTGCTTTTCCCTGGCCTCTGTAGTGCTGTGATAGCAGAGTGCTGAGAAATCGGGGGGAGCCCTCTATTTGTGTCCTTTCGCTGTTTTCATCTGCAAAAACCTCTCCGAAGATGAACTGGGCAGCGAGCTGAGTGGCAGGTTACAGATGAAAAACCAATTTATAAATCTAAGAACGTGGCGAGAGGGAAAGGAGGGAGAAGCAGGGGTTGCTCTGCAGAGCTCGGGGCTCAGCTGCGACGGGCAAACTTCAGCCTTGAAGCAGGAAAATCAGGGGGTGTTTTATTTGATCTGCAGAGAGTGCAGTCTCTGTCTGACAGGGCTGCCTTGGCACTCTGGGTGTACAAAGCACAAATTATGTTCTCCCCGTGGAAGAAAACCACTTCTGTTCAGCCCTTGCTGGCTGCCTGAGGCCGGGTTCGGCTGGGTCAGGCAGGAGACACGGCTGGGGTTTGTTTTGGAGCAGAGCAGACCCCAGTGAGGGTGGCACAGGGACCTGTGACCTCCTCCCTGCCCTCGTGTTGCATCTCCAGGCCCTCAAATGTGGGAAAACCTTGGGAAAAACTGGGTGGCAGCCTGGATAGTGACTGCAGCGAGGCACAGACAGGTCAGAGATGGGGAGCTCTGGCTGGAGCAGGGTGGCAAAGTGGGAGCTGGAATCCCAATTTCACAGGGGGATGCAGAGGCCAGCTCACAGTTGTTGGAGGCACCTCCAGAAGATGCCAGGAGTGATTCCTCATCTCCAGAGGCCTCTCCCTTTTCCCTTTTGGGGAAAAGCGAGGCACAGACAGGTCAGAGATGGGGAGCTCTGGCTGGAGCAGGGTGGCAAAGTGGGAGCTGGAATCCCAATTTCACAGGGGGATGCAGAGGCCAGCTCACAGTTGTTGGAGGCACCTCCAGAAGATGCCAGGAGTGATTCCTCATCTCCAGAGGCCTCTCCCTTTTCCCTTCTGGGAGCTCTGTGGCTGAGCTGGCCCTGCAGAAGGACCGGGGACACTTTCCCCGTGTCCCCAGCCCCGCTGAGGGCGATGGCAGCAGCCCCTGCCCTCCCCTGAAGCGCGGCCCTGGCAGCTCCGGTGCCTCGGTTACTCTGGCAACAAACTGCAGGCAGACAGCACCAAGCAGCTGAATCCAGCCCCTTGTTCCAGCACAAAAATGCTCTCATTGAAGGCGAGCCCGAGCAAAACCCTCCTGCTGAAGGCCACCGACATCCCCAGGGACACTGAGGAGCTGGGGAGGGTGGCAGGAGCTGTCCCACAGAGCTGTGTCCCCATCAGGGCCACCAGGCCGTGTTTGGAAGCGTCCCATCCCCAGGGATGTGGGGATGAGAGGAAGATTTGGGGAGGTGGCAGCTCGAGAGAGGCCGGGGACGGGCAGAGGGGGAGCTGCCCGGAGGGTAGGACAGGGACACCCAGCAGCAGTGCCATGGTGACAGGGCCACACGTCACCAGGAGCTGGGAATTCTGCCCTCATCCCAGCAGCAAAAAGCAATCCTTGCAGAGCTCTCCTCCCTCTCTGCTTGTTTGTCAGCTCGCAAGGGTAACAAAAGCATCCGTGGCACCGGGGATGTGCTGCTGCTCTGGGATCCAGCGAGCTGCCCAGAATGATAATTGGGTGCTTTTTCATTTTTTAAAGGAGCTAACAGGCTACTGCACAAAGTAATTAACTGGACAGATGGATACAGCAGAATTTGTAAACGTCGACAGCAACAATAAGGCTTTTTTTTTTTAAAGGCCTTGTGTCAGCAGAAGGGCTCCAGGTTGGGGCTGGCTTTCAGGGAAGCAGCTAAAATAAATGAGACTTTAAAAAATTAATAATCTTCATGGCTGCAGATGATGCAGGTGTCTGGTGGGGGCAGTGAGGACAGCCAAGAGATGGAGGAGCAAAAAGGCCAGGATTTCTGTGTAGTGTGTGTATATTCATTTTATCCATGCAGAACATCCCCTCTTTGTGCATATCAAGGGGAATTTACTCACCAAGAGTGTGAGAGGACTGAAAAAAAAATCAGGTTGTTGCAGCAGCAAATCCAATCCAGGTGGTTTTAGATTGTTACCTGTGCTCTGGGACTGTCAGATTTATTTCAACTTGTCTGCAATGGGTGATTCAAATGCTCCTTTTGCTGCAGCCTGGCAGTGTTTGGCTCGAGAGGGAAGATGTGTGGATTTTTCTCACGTTTTCTCACCAGTCCTTTCAAATGTCAGGCCTTTGCTGTGTGTAACACATCAGCCTTTTCAGCCCTTCTCTTTGCTGGTTAATTGGGTGGGTGGTTGTTCCCTTTGTGTGCAGGAAGCGCTGGTCACTCCCCGCTGCAGTGACCTGCCGTGGGTGGCCTCAGCGAGGTGTCCGAGGCAGATAAAATACAGAGCAGAGGGCAAGGGAAGCAGCTCACACAGAACCAAGGAATAGTTTGGGTTGGAAGGACTTTAAAGCTCATCCAGTGCCACCCCCTGATATGGGCAGGGACATCTTCCACGACCCCAGGGTGCCCCAACCTGCCCTTGGACATTTCCAGGGATGGGGCAGCCACAGCTGCTCTGGGAAATCCATTCCAGAGCCTCCCCACCCTCAGAGGGAACAGCTTTTTCCCTAATATTTCACCTAAACCTCCTCCCTGTCAGCTTAAAACTGACATTTCTTCCCCCGTCCTGTCACCAGGTGCCCTTGTAAATAGTTTCTCTCCAGGACAGACTTGCCTGGTCCCCTCCGGGCCCTGCTGCGTGGTGTAATTAGTCTGACTTCAGCGAGAGTGAAGTGCTGGTGTTGATTTATCGCCGGTTATTGGCTCGGGGCTGATATTGGGCTGCTCAGCAAGGCTTGGAGGATGTTGTCCTCCAGCATCAGCCTCCCAGGAGACGCCTGCGGAGCGAGCCCGTTCTGCCTGTCAGCTCGGTGTAGATCACCCCAACACCATCCTTCACCGCAGCCTCGCTCACAGGCAGACAAGGACACTTGTTGCAAGCCTGTCCCTGGGAATCAACAGGTTTTTGGGGTTGGTGGCAGCTCCAGCCCCGTTCCCACTCACCGCTGGTTGTGGCTGGAGCATCCCGGTGCCTGAGGGGCCTTGCCTTAGACCCAGAGGGTTTGTTTTTCTGGGTGTTGTTTGCGTATTTGTTTGTTTTTAGCAGCACGAACGCGCCCTCGTTAGGGCTGGGATTTGTGCTGTGTGCCCCGGGGGCTCGGGAGCATCGCAGCCAGCGCGGAGGGGCTGCCGGGGTTTTGAAGCTGCACCCAAGGAGAGCATCCCTCTCATCATCTCCAGGCTCTTCCTTTAATTAGCAGGCAGGAATTGGGACGAGTTGTACCAACGGCAGGAGTGGGGGCATGTGGGGAAGGGAGCTGCGGGAGAATTGGTGCTGTGTGAGTGTGGCAGAGTTGATTAGGGAGAGAGGGAGAGAGGAGCACGGGAGGCATCTCCAGAATCCCAAACGACCCTGCCTGGCTGGAAGAGCCTCCCCCTGGCACAGGGAGTGCAGAGCCCCGGACAGATCCAGCCTTGTCAGGAAAACAAGGAGCAGCAGTGGGGGAGCCGTGCCTAAACCACGCTTGGCTTAATCAATTAACTGTTTTATGGGATTGTGATTAGGGCTTTCAATACATCGATGGCAGAGGCGCCTCCGCTGTGGTTTGTGCTTCTGGTTTCCTTTCCCTTCTCCTCGTGGCATTGCCCTGCTTTCCCTTCCCTGACAGTGAATTTTAATTTATTCTTTTTAAGGTCTTGCAATGGAAAAGGTTTGGGGTTCAATATTTTTAACAGGAGGAAAAAGAGAGTCTTTAGGGGAACAAGAGCAGCCTCGTGATTTCCTTTGGATGCAGCAGTTTGAATTATTGGTGAAGCTTTGTTTTTTTCCCCTGCCTTGCTGTAGAACTGGAGAACCTTATTCTGCTCTGAAATTGTGCTGTCTGCACCGGTTTTGGGGATGAATTGAGAGTTTTGCTTACTTTCCACTTTGCTTAGCTCAAGCTGCTGCTTGCAATGAAGGGGATGTGTTGGGCTGATGTGGCAGGGACCAAATCCCTGCAGCAGTGTCAGGATTCCCCCTGGCCCTGTCACGGGGTTTTGGCTGGGATCTTACGGATGAGGGGGATCTTATGGACAGGGGAGTCTCTGCTGGGATCTCCTGGATGAGGGGAATCTCTGCTGGGGTCTCCTGGATGAAGGGAATCTCTGCTGGGATCTCCTGGGTGAAGGGAATCTCTGCTGGGGTCTCTTGGATGAGGGGAATCTCTGCTGGGGTCTCCTGGGTGAAGGGAATCTGTTCTGGGATCTCCTGGATGAAGGGAATCTCTGCTGGGATCTCCTGGGTGAAGGGAATCTCTGCTGGGATCTCCTGGATGAGGGGAATCTCTGCTGGGATCTCCTGGATGAAGGGAATCTCTGCTGGGGTCTCTTGGATGAAGGGAATCTGTTCTGGGATCTCCTGGATGAAGGGAATCTCTGCTGGGATCTCCTGACCCTCTGCTCTGCAGCTGAGCCTCCGAGTGAGCCGTGAATTCATCTTTTTCCGCATAATGCAGCCTCTGCCTGCAGACCTGGCTGCTCCAAGATATCCTTGAGTTCAAAGTCATTCAGACTGGGGACAATGGGAGAATCAAAAACGAGAGGTGAAATTATTATGCAGTCAGGATATTTTATTTGATTCTAGAGGACAGAATTTTTTCTGATTCTGGAGATGGCAAAGGCATAATTCTCCCTCAGGACAAGTTAATCTGCTTTTCCTTGCAACTTGGGCCAAATCTTTTGGTTTAGGACATGAGATCTAGGAGTGGCCATGCCAGAATTTAATCATGTGGAGTAATTATACCCCACCAGATTTCACAGAAGTGGGAAAGGGAAGGATCTTGCAATCTTTTGGTGGCTCTAAAACCAGCTTTAGAACAGATGTGGTGTGGATGAATTGCCTCCCATCAGACCAGCTGCTTGTTGTTCTTTTAGGGGAAAAGCCTCCAGACAATTTTTGGGGTGGTTTTGCCGGGAAAAAAGCAAGGTGTTGAGAACAGGTGAAGCCCCGTTGATCCATAGGCAGGGGAACTGCTGGGAGCACAAACCCCAGTGCTGCATCCCTGGGATTTGTGAGCTCCGTGGCGAAATGTTCAGGTCACTGATTCGCGAGATAAAAGACTCCTGACTCGAGCAGAACAAGCTCTGCTACAAATTGCTTTAGTTCATTACGCTTGGGTAATTAATAGACGCTCTCCCCAGTCTCGTGGAGCTCGGAGCTGCCAGGCAGGAGCAGGGACAGCGTCGGGAGCCTGTTTGCTGCCCGGAGGGGACAAACCCTGGCTCAGCGCTGTCCCCGCTCCTGCAGGACCCGGGAGGGGGGACGGGGGCACTGCCCCGCTCCTGGCAGTGCCAGCCTGAGCTGAAACTGCCCCTGGAGCTGCAGGAAAGAGACTCCAGCCTGGGCTGTGCTCCAGAGCACCTGGGGCAGGGAAAGGGCGACTGGCAGGGCAGTATTTGGGCTGGGGAAGGGAAGCAGAGGTCAGGGACATGCACACATCATCCTGCAAGGAGCGGGCTTTTTCCTGCTGTTCCGTTTGCTGCCAGGATAACAAAGGAATAGAAACATCCCAAGGACGACATAGAAATCAGTGGAATAAACCTCGTTTTGAGTCCACTGACTCATTTTTTGGGTGTAAATGTGTCAGAGGTGCAGCCAGGAAGGGGCATCCCGGCAGAGGAGGGAGGCTCCCGGCAGTTGGTACAGGAAAATTCCTGCAAGGCGCTGAAGGGAAGGGAAAGCAGGGACATTTTCCATGGGAAAGGACATGAATGGCACAATCAGCCGGAGCATTGGCTCCTGCCAGCAGGGTGGGAGCACTGCTGAGTCCCTGAATCCAGGCACTTGTTTTGGAGGCCACGGGAACACCTGCACTGGGGAGAGCAGGCAAAGGCAGGGTTTGCTCCCTCACCGGGGATCCTGGCCCAGCCGGAGCAGCCTGGCTCATCCCCTCTGCCTCGGGCTCTCTTTAGGCTTAAATAAACCCGTGGGAGCTGGAGGAGGCTCCAAAATAGCAAAAATACACACGTGGAAAAATAGTTGAAGTTTTGGAGGTGAAAAAGCAAAACTCTCATTATTCCTTCTCACAGTCTCCTTTCCCTTCTGCTGTTTTTTCCCTTTTTTTTTTGCCTTTGGTAAGAGCTGTTTTCTCCAGTAACCCTTAATAAAGGAGACAAGAAATTGAATGTGTTACTTGAAGGGTTTGTGGGAAAAATTGGAAACTTCTTGGTGAGGGGGCTGAATTGCAAAAATTACCAATTTTTGGAAGAGGGCCATTCGTTTGACAAAAACTATTTGAGAAATTCTCCCCAGCTCTCGCTCTAATGTGTTTTGGCCACCATCCTGTGTAATCACAGTTCATTATTTCTGAAGCACGGATGCTGCCTCATCTGAAATATCCCTCATGTGAGAGAATGATGATGTCTCAGGCAGCAGCACGGACCTGCTCCCTCCCTCTGACCCTGCTGGCAAGGTGATGGCTCCCCCCTGCCATGCTGGCAATTTGGGGACGATTCCATGGATAACACATGGCTTTTCCTCCCGGAGGCTGGACTTTGCAAGGCTCCAGGGTCACAGGAATGGTTTCAAAGCCCCTTGGCCGTGTCTGGATTGTGGGGTGGCCAGAGCAGCCCCTTCTGCCGCTGTGCCCTCCCTCTGTACCCCAATCCCAGCTGGAAGTGTGGATTCCCTGACTTCCACCTCTGAGCAGGGCCAGAGCACAGGGGAAAGGTAATTTCCTTTAATTCAGGGTGCTGGGTTGATTCTGCAGCTTGAAGCTCCTTCTGTTCCCTCTCCTTGGAGGGGACAGGAGCGTTTTGCAAATGTTCCGAGGTCCCAGTGACAGCAGCACGATCCCAGCACGGCTCTGTTGGGTTCCTTACCTCTGCTGCCTCCCCCCTCCCCTCAGCCTCCGCTCCTCCCTGAGCACCTGCCTTTTATCCAATTTAATTTTCACACCTCCTCCTGCCGCTGCTGTCCTTGCCAGTTATCTCTGTGCTTCTGCAGTGGGTGTCTTTCCTTTATTGGAGTGATTGCCTTCAGGGTTTCCATCCCATCCCAAAGTGGCTGCCATAAACCTGGTGGATCTGGTCCCAGCTTCCCTCTGTCCTGGGGGAAAGCGCCTCAGATTCCCACCAGGACAGGGCTAAAGCACGAGGTCAGCTGTGAGTTTGTGTTGGTTTGGATATAAACCAGTCCCTTTGTGTTCTGTGTGGTGTCACCACCTCGGCAGGGTGGAGAGAGGGGAATGTTCCTCCTCTGGGTTCTCCTGGAGATGAGCATCTCCTCTTGGTGTCAGTGCCCACCTCCCGCTGACTTCATCCCGAATTTGCCCGTCTGCTTTTAGCCAGGCTCTTCCTCCTGGCTGCTGCCAGCCCTGCCGAGCCAGAGCAGCAGCTGGAGGACAAGTCATCAGCAGCTCTCCAGTGCTAATGAAGGCTCAGCTGAAGGGTCAGGCAATTGCACTTCTCCATCCCAAAAAACAGAGCCAGAATCTCCTGGGCTCGGTGGCCGTGCAGGCCGGGTTTGGCCTTGTGATATTTGGGACTGGTGGCCCAAAAGAACAAGGGCCAGCTGCCACCTGAGCCTGCAGGGTGGGCAGGAGAGGAGAGGAGAGACAGAGGGATGTGCTCTTAACCAGAAATCGAGGCTCACAGGATGCTGGTGCCACCCTGCTGGGGGTGCCCAGCAAGGTTTGGGCAGCTTTGGTTCGAAACTGCCCCAAACTTGCAAGGCCAAGCCTCCAGCAGTGGTGGGAGCACCTCTGGATGATGGAGAAAAAAACACCAGGGGGAAAAAGCAAGAGGCTTGGAAAGCTGTTTTAATATTTGGGGTTATTTCTCGTGGTCTGATTTGATTGGTAACAATTCCCTGAAGCTGAGGGAACTCCTGCCTGCGACAGGAGTTGGTGAGGGGTGTCCCTGTTCTTCTCCCAGCCCACCTTCACCCCGGGGTGCTCGGGAAGGCTCGGCTGGAGGCTGGCAGTGAGCAGGGTGCTCCCACTGGCTGTGGGATCTGTTCCCTTTCATTTTAGTGCCACCCTAGATGGGATCTGATAATCTGTACAGGGCTCTGCCTTGACTTGGCAGAGGATTTTTCCAGCTCAGCTGGAATTGGAAGTGTTGGCACTGAAATGCAAAGTGCAGGACCTCGTAACCATTGACCTCGAGCTACAGGTGGAGGATAGAGGAAGGAAAGACTCAAAATATGGTAATTATGGCCAGATATCATCATTTAAAACAGATAACTCTGTCTGCCAGGTATTTTTCTCTAATTTTATTCTTGCTGTGTAGATAGTATTTAGCATTTCCATGAGATAATGAGATCTGGCTGTCACTCAGAGGTGCCTTGCTGGCCGTGACCAGTAACACCAGGACAGGTCCCTGCTCAGCCCCAGTCTCTGTGTGAGTGTTTCTGCAGCCCTGTGCTGATTTATTCAACACAGGATGAAATCTGAGATGATTATGAGGGACCTTCATCAAAAAGACAGAGATTATCCTGACTGGGAGGAAGGAAAGATGGTGCCTGCACAGCTGGGCCTGCACTGGGAGCTGGCAATGCCCTTTCCAGCTGAGGAGGCTGGGAAAGGGGAAAATTGCCATCTTTCCTTTTTTTTTCTAGCTAGGATGAAAAGACAACAAAGTATGAATGGTCATAATTTAGTGGGCTCCTGGGTAAATTTGTATTTCATTCCGATTATTGAGTGCATTCCCTAATTGCAGCAATAAAAAGGAATAGTCCATCTTCTAAATGCAAGTGGTAGCGCTGATTGTTATTTAATTACTTGATTCCAGTGGTCGAGGGGTGAGCCTGGAATTACAATTGCAGCTTGTATTATTTCACTGAGATTGCCGAATTAATTAGGAGAACAATGGGATCCTTCATTGTTGACATCTTAAGGACTTGTGACAATAACTTTAAAACCCAGTGGGTAATAAAAGGCCTCCATGGGGTTTTCTCCTGAAAAAGAGAGAGAAATGGGGGAGCTGGAGTCCCCCCATCCCCTTTTTCCCTTTCTTCCCCCTCCACTTCCCTTCCCTGTTCTAGAACGTTTTCATTCAGGAAAGAAAAGGTGATTTCAAGTCAAACTCCGGCTGCTGATATGTGGGTTAATTCCTGAGTATCATGGAAAAACAGCCCGTGGTGCTCGTTGTCACCCGGCGTAATTGAAACCCCGGGTTGGTATTTATGGGGCTTATCAGACTTTTTAGGGACTTGGGAGTGTAAAAGCATAAATGAATAGAAAGCCATAAGTCCTTGTGCTTCAGGATACGACCTAAGCTCTGCTTAATGAGAGCTGAGCAGAGACTTAACCCCAGGATAAGCTTTTTTTCTGCTTTTGCATTTCCCTCTCAAAAACTCGGTGCTGGCTGGGCCCAAGGAGACCAAACCCAAGGGAGGTTTGGGAAGTTTTGTGCTGGCCCCTCACCCCAGGAGGTGCTGCCTCTCCAGGCATCTCCCCGGGATGGTTTTGGACAGAAATCAGGACATTTTCGTGCTCTGTTCTCCTTGCTGTGCTGGCTCAAGGTGGTTTGTGTCCATGTGGGAATACTGGTGGAGGAAATGAGGTCTTGCCCTCTCCTGCCACCATCCAGAAACGCTGCTTGGGAATGCAGGATGATGGAAAGGGCATTTTCTTTAGGGCTGCTAATGGCCCCTAAAAATTGTTCCTGAAGGGAACAACAGAAATGTTTAAGAACTGAGGGAGTTGTGGGTGGGTGATGCTGAACCAGAGATGGGAAATGGTGTGAGAGGGGGAATATTCAGATATTCAGGGTGGATGTTTGTCTTGATCTACTTAAAAAGAAGCAGAAATCCCTCTCCAGCACCCCTGAAAGTGGTGGGCAAGAGGCTTTGATTGAGGTTTTGCTCTGAAAATGTTGGCTTTATTGTTCTTCTTTTTTTTTTTTAAGTTTTATTGAAAATGTGTTTCATATAATGGCCTTTGTTGTGATGTGGCTTTTATTGTAGCTGACTGAGTGTTTGTAGGGTTATTACAGCCTTGCAGTGGAGGAAAACACAAAACAGGTTCTCTGGAAAGCCCTGGGGGGAGGCATGATTATGTTAAAATAATCATCTTCCCTGACCAAACTTGGCTTTCTCTTTCCTGGGTGCTCTGCAGAGAGTTGTTCCTTTTTTTGTCTACGTCTTTGTATTGTCAGGATTAATTTTTCAGAGGGAGAAATCTCCATAAGCCGAGTGGTGCCCACTCCTTCCTTTTTAGGAGCAGGAGGTTGGATTTAATTTTCCCCTTCTTCTCTGCAGAAATTCTGTGGCTTGAATCTACTCCACTGCTCTCTTTCTTCCCTTTCAACCTCTGATTTCCTCTCCATTTCTGTGTGAGTTTTCTGAGCTGATTTGAAGTCCTTTGAGGTACTTTTTGAGGTCCTTTCCTCCGGGATTTGTGGGAATTAGGTGCTTTTTGAGGTTCTTTCCTCCCAGATTTGTGGGAATGAGTTACATTCTGAGGTTCTTTCCTCACAGATTTGTGGGAACGAGGTACATTCTGAGGTTCTTTCCTCCGGGATTTGTGGGAATGAGGTACATTCTGAGGTCTTTTCCTCCCAGATTTGTGAGAATGGGGTACATTCTGAGGTTCTTTCCTCCGGGATTTGTGGGAATTAGGTGCTTTTTGAGGTCCTTTCCTCTCGGATTTGTGGGAATGAGGTACATTCCGAGGTCCTTTCCTCTCAGATTTGTGGGAATGAGTTACTTTTTGAGGTCCTTTCCTCTGGGATTTGTGGGAATTTGCAGGGCCATCACAGATGGAGGGCATTTCATGAAAGGAACTCCAGCAGAAACGCATCCCCTGCTTTCCCAACTCCCTCTCTCCATCTCCCGCATCTCTCACTCCTCTCCTTAGGTCTGGCTTAGCCTCTCCTGCTCCCAAATCATCCCAGGGTTGTATTTCACCTGCCTGCAAGACCTTTTGAGTCTGGCTGGTCTTCAGCTGAGCTTTTAGCCAGGCTTGAATAACAGCCTGTGCCTCAGCACAGCCAGCAGCGTGGTGAGGGAGAGCTGGCCAGGGCCTGAGCCCCAGGGAATGGGGCAGCATCTGCAGGATTTGGGAGCTGGGGGGTCAATCTGTGGGCTGGGGATGATGTTGAGGGGTAGAAATCCATGTGTGGGTTTCTTGGGAAAGGACAGGGAAGGGCTGAGCAATGGGGGGAATCTTGGGAGTCTTTGGAAGGGTGGGGTGGAGAGGAAATCACTCGAGAGCCAGGGCTGGGTTTGGGCAGAGCTGTCCCTGTCAGGTTTGGGTGTTCAAGTGCTCCCAGCTCTGTCTGCTGCAGCAGAAGGAAGAAGCTTTTGGCATTAATTTCTTCTCTTCACCCCAAATCAGCCGAAGTACAGGGCAGAGGAGTTTGCAGGATCTGCTCCTTGCACTCTGGCTTCTCCCCTTTCTCTTGTCCTTCACTTCCCAACCCATTTTATTCCCTTTGCTTCTACTTGTGCCTGACAAGCAAATATCTCCTCTCCCTCTCTGCAAGAACCCTTTCTTCCTTCTCTGCCTGATTTTCCCCTTCTCCAGAACATCTCTAATCTCTCTTCCTGCGCTGATAACTGAAATGAGTTCTTTTCCCCAGCCAGCAGCAGCTCGGCTTGGACAGGGCTGAAGGGCAGGCTCTGACTGACAGGGGATCTCTGGGATTTTGTGGCTCTGGTGATAAATTTCCCTCTTTTCCCCTTTCCCTTCCCATTGGGAATTTGCCACCTGCAGGAGAAAGGGCAACCAGGCTTCATTGCCAGAGTGCAGAGGGCGAGGAGAAAGAGAGGTGGGGCTGATAAGGGCGTGGGTGAGATCAGCCTGGCTGGGCTCTGGTGGTCAGGAGTCCTTCAGCCAGGAGCTGTGCAGAGCAGGAAACCCCAGGGGAGAGCGAGGAGAACCAGAGAGGTGAAGGAAAGAGAGCAGCAAAGAGAAGGGGAAAAAAAAATTAAGGAATGGCACCCTGGAGATCTGGAAAAGAGCCAGAAAGAACAGGGTACAAAATACCAGGGAACTGACAGTTAATTTACAGTCTCCAGGGAGAGAAAGGGAGAAGAAAAAGGGGGGAAAAAATGTCTTTGTTGAGAAGAAGCAAATGATGGAGAAGAGAGTGGATGGTGGTGTGGAATATGTGGTGTCCCCCTGACTCCTGGGGTTCCTCCTCCTCTGCTGCAGCAGCCCTCAGTGTCCTGGTCAATGCAAATTCCATCCTCCCGAGGATCTGAGGGAAACCCTTGGCCGGGAGCTTTCCCCTGGCACCACAGGGAGGTTCTGGGTTAGACACGAGGCCATGGGAGAAATACCAGAGCTGAGCAAAGGCTGCTCACAGCGTCAGGCTGGGATTTGGGGAATCTGGGTTTGGCACAGACTGGATTTGGAGGGGTCATATCCCCCCAGTGGGCACCTGAGAGCCAAACGTGTCCATGTGGGGAGGTGAATTCTTGTTTCTGTGTCTGCTTCTGCCCCAGGACAGGCAGCACTTTGTCCTCTGCTCTGGCTCAAACTTTGTACAAGGAGGCCCTGGATTTGCTGAGCCTTCCCAAAGGAGCCCAGGGCCTGCTCCTCACGGAATTGCTGCTGGATGTGCCTGCTCGCTTCAGAGCTAAGTCTGGCTTCCTACCTGGGCATCGATCGAGCTCGGGTTTGGAGGGATAAAGTGGACTTTTGTATCCAGAAATGGAAAACCTCGTGTTCTTCCTGAAGGTGACACACATGCCAAGGAACTTAAAGACAAGATGTGCTAAAGGGGAAGAGGAGAGCAGCTATAAAAAATCGGGTTTTTGTCCTTTGAGCGGAGGGTTCCCCCCAGCTCTGAGCTGGAGGTGAGAGGCAGAGGGGGCTCTGCTGTCCCTCCCACCCTGCTGGGTCCTGCTGTTCCCCCCAGGACAGCCTGGCTGGCAGTCACCAACCCCTGCTCCCCTGCTCTGAGCTCCAGGACCAGGTTCCCTGCTGGAATATCCCTGTTCCAGCCCCTCTGCCCAGGCCCTGCCCAGCTCTGAGCTGTCCTGCCTCTTTCCAGCCCCTGGGACCACCCACTGTTTCCTCCTGATTGCAGCACCCACGACCCTCCCAGGCCAGCCTGTCCCCTCCCCTGGAATTGCCACCTGCTGAATAATTCACAGTTTGTGTGTACTTTTGGCTGAGATGCAGAGTCCTTTCCTGGAAGAATCCCCATTTAGTTAATGGGAGGCTTTCACCTGGCTGAAGGTGCTGGAGAGAGGCTGGGGTGCAGCTCCAGCTTGCTGAGAGCTGAGATTTGGGGGTCTGGGGAGCACAGAGGATGTGTCCAGGTGGTTCATTTGCTGGCCCAGAGTCTCCTCTGACAGCAATACAGATGCAATGGTTCTTTTTTGCTGTCTGGAATAGCTCTGTAATAACAGTAGGAGCCGGAGAGGCATTTTTATTGATTAAACAATTGAGGCTATTTGTCTTTACCAAAGCAAAAATATTGAGGTGTCTCTCTCTTCCTACATATACATTATAAACATTTATTATGTGCAGCAGGCTCTGTAATCAAGCTGATGTTTATGATGGGCTGGATTGAGACGGTGTAATGGGAGCTGGAGTGCGAAGGAAAACTGGTGTCAATATTCTGAATAACCAGGGCTGGGGCTGAGGGGAGGGAGGGAGGGAGGGCAGGGGCTGGATTCTTGCAGGAGGTGTGATGTGAACAAAGGATTGCTTTGGAATGTCTGCTCTGTGCTCCCTCCCGGTGCTCCTCAGGCATCCCTTTGATCAGACTCCATTTCAGCTGTTGGAAAATTCGTCGCTGCACCTCTCTCTCGACCCCCGTGTTTCCCTGAGGCTGAGCAGAGCCCTCCGAGGTGCCGGTGCTGTGGCAGAGGGACATCTCTGCCTTTGGCACACGAGTCCTCCTGCTCTGGGGCTTCCTCTGCCCTCCCGTTTGGCTTTGCAGGTCCCAGAGCTTCGATTCAGATCTCATCTCTCGGTCTGTGTGTTTGTACCAGCTGTAACAGCACTCGGGGATTAGCTCTGACTTCACTCCTACAGATTTCCTCTTCATTCTTTCCCCCTTTCTCCCCTTCTCCACATGTAAGAATTTACCTGCAGACAGGACCGTGTGCGTGCCGGAGCCCGGGTGCCTTTGGGCTCGTGTGGACTTGGCGAGGTTGGATACTGAACGTGCTTTGTGTGACCTTTTCCAGCTGATAAATGTGAGAGCTCTCCCTGCTGCGTGCCCACCTCAGCCCCTGGCTTTGGGCTGGCAAAAGGGGCTGACTCTGCTTGGTGTCCTTCAGGGGCTGCGTTTTTCCTTGCCTTCCCACTTGCAAGCTCCCATATTCCTTCCCGAGCGGGCTGGGAAGGAACCTGAGCCTTCCCAAGCGGGCTGGGGAGGAACCTGAGCCTTCCCAAGAAGCTTCATCCGGGTGGAAGTGAAGCAGCTCGAATCTGGCAGAATTATTAAGGCGTTATTTGAATTCCGACGCTCGGCTCGGCGCTGTTCGTTCCGGCTCCTTTGGAAGCTGAGCCACACGGGCTGGAGAGGACCCAGCCGAGCACGGAAAGCCTTTGTAGGTGTGTTTGTTGATTCCATTTCCCAGGAGCACAATATGTCTGTGGATGGCACAGCCACCTTCTCCTGGGAGGAGGGGAGGCCTCGGCTGGAAGCGCTGCCTGTGCCACATATGGAGACGTTGCTCTGTTCTCCCCATGGGATGTGGCGAAGGCATTTTGGATGTGAGCCTAGACAGGACCTTCAGAGGCACCCAGCCCCTGCAATCACAGGGACTGGCCTTGGGAAGGCTCCACAGGCACCCGCCTCCAGCCTGCTTTGGGGTTTTCCCCCTTTGTTAATTTTTGGGAGGGCAGTTCCAGCTCCTCGCTGCTGTAATGGCAGCCTAAATTAACTCCAGGGCTTGCTTAGCCCCGTTAATTTTTGTTACATCATCATCGTCGTCATTATTACATAAAATATAATACAAATAATGTATATAAATTATTTTTTCTTGGCCATCAACAGTCACAGAGAGGGGTTGTCCACTGGATTTGTCTCGGACTGGAACTGTGCATCCCAGCAGGATGGATGGGCCTCCTTGGGTTGGGGTTTTGCTTAAAAGTCCCCTTCAGCACCAAGTTAAAATGTGCCCTTGTCACTGCAGCTCAGTGGGGGGTGATTTACATTTCCTCCTTCAGATGAACTTGTCAAACTTCGTGATAATGAAGCCAAAAAAAAAAAAAAAAAATTACAATGGATAAGAAAGAGGTGTCTTGTGAAAAGCCTTCCTTAATGGAAAATGTCTTTTTTGATGCGGAAATCTCGTGTGTGTGTTGAAGTGGTAGCACAGCTTTGATTTTGCCATGATTTAAAACCAATCAGCTTTGTCATGTCCTAGAAGGGAGGAAAGGAAATGAAGCCAGCAGAAATAAAGTGGAATATTTGGATGGAAGTTGTCTGACCTCTCAGAGGGGCTAAAGACAGCCAGTAATGCACTTTTTCCTCCCTGTTTCTTCCGAGCTGAGCCAGTCCTGGCACTGTTTTCCCACCTTTTGTGGGGATAGAGTGGAGCAGAGGAAGAGGAGGGTGGCTGAAGTGGGATCTGTGTGCTCGGGGTTCCTGGAGCCGTCTCCATCCCGCTCCGGTGTTCCTTGATTGGAACCTGCCTTAATTGGGTGCTGCAACAGTTCTGTACGTTAAAATAAATGAACTTTTTACTGCAAAAGAGGAAAAGAAGAGAGACAGATGATCCCTCAGCAACAGCTGTTTGGAGAAAGAATCCCACAGAAGCCGCTTTCTTGGCTAATTAGAAATCTGCTTTCCTTTAGGAAGGATAACGTTTACGTTCCTGACTCCTGTTCTTGCTTCTAATTACTTCTTGGAGGAATGAATAAAGACACTTTCATATGTTTTACTCAGAGTCGCTGAGGCAGAGAGGGCTGGGTGGGAAACGTCTCCTGGAGATGGGAGGGGAGACAAGAGCAGGAAACCAAGATGTCAATTGGCACCTTGAGGAGAGGGGAGCTTGTGGTTGTTCCACCAGGGGCAGAGAAGCTCTAGGTGGTGGGATCTTCTAGGGAGGCCCTTTATCCTGGAAAATTCCAGCTTTCCTGCTGTTTCTCTCAATGAAAAAGAGAGGTGGTCGTGTCCAGCAGGAGTCGTGTCCAGCCAGGGAAGGAGGAACATCAAAACACAGCTCCCCCAAATCCTTCCAGTCCCACAAAAACAGAGGCCAGACAACACCCAGGCTCCCGGGGACAGGCAGGGTGCAGGGCAAGCTCACTCATTGAAGAATTCACATTTCCTGTGGCTGGGACACTCAGCCAGGGCCTGAAGGATGCCCAGCACGGGCAGGGCTGGAGGAACAGCACCCAAACCTCCGCCTGCCCTGCCTGGGGGTGGCTTTGGGGTGCCAGGGGTGTCCCTGGCACCAGGGGCTGGAGGCAGGGTGGGAGGGAGGAAGGTGAGGCACAAAGGCATCGCAGCCTCTGCTGGGAAGGGTTCGCTGCCCCACCTCGGTCTCAGCCGCCTCCCCTGGAGCTCAGGGGGTTTTTCCAGGGAAGGGAAAACACGGAAATAAGCCCAGGTAGCTCCGTGCCCCTCTGTCAGTGCGTGCAGTGGGAATTGAAACCACTTCGGGGTTCTGGCTTAGTGATTACAAGACAGAGGGGATCCACTCGAGCTGTTTGATACCTGGAGAACGGAGCAGCTTCTGTCAGGAGCTTTAAGTAAATTTATCACAAAACAAATGCGCAGGAAAATGAAATGTTCAAGCTAAAATTCTAGAAAACAGCAAACGTGCTCGTTTGGCATCTGCTGAGAAGCACGCTTTGATTGTTTGCCATGAAGGAAGAATTTAGTTTTGAAATGTGTTTCATCTTTTTATTAAGGTTATAAATATTGAAATTGGAACAAAGCCTTTTACTCAGCCTGAAACAAAGAATTCTGTCTTTTTTTCTGTTCTTCCCCAGCAGCCCCCTGGGAGTTCAGGGTGTCTCCTCCAGGCTGGAAGCTGCTCCTGCTGGGTTGTTTTTCTTTTTTTTGGTGTGCAAGGGGTGGTGATTTAAGCAAAGCCTTTCTCTGCCTCTGCCGAACTTTTTAAAGCCTTGAGCAGGTGTTAGTTTGCAATCCAGCAATTCAATTACTCTGGGCAATAAATTTCAAGGTAAATGTTGGAAGCTCCATCACTTGAAGTACCAATGTTTTCCTTTTTTTCTCCCGGTCTTCAGGGTAGTATCATCAGCAGTGGGAGTAATGAAGCCTGGGCTCCCATGGATTGCTTTCTCATGGTTGGATTCTTTGATAACTAAATAATTTCAGGCTTTGACTGAGTGCCCCAGCCACAGGAAAAGCTGGGTTGTGTGTAAATTCTCTAATAAGGAGTGAGCTTGCCTTGCACCCTGCCTGTCCCTGAGGATGCTCAGAGCCTGTTTATTGTCTGCCCTGTTATTTTTGTGGCGCTGGGAGGATTTGGGGGAGCCGGCTCTGCCCAATGCGCTGCAGGTGGGTTCGTTTGTGGGAGGCTTCGCCTGTTTCCATAGGAAAGCAGGTTGGAAAGATAGGTGGGTAAAGGATATTTTTGGCAGACGGACCTGGTGGAGTCAGTGCCACCATTTCTGGACTCCGAGAGGAGGGAGGAGGATGTTTTTTCCGGGGAATGTGTGAATAAACACGTCCATTAGCGCGGTGACAAACAGGACTTGACATGCAGGGTGGTGCTTAAATTAAAACTGCTCCGTGTTTTCCATGACCAGGGGATGGGATTTCAATGTTTTGCCTCCTGTGCTTGGTGCCAGAGCTGCATTTACCACAGGGTTACTTCCACTGCCTGCAATATTTAAAAAAAAAAAATCCATTTCTCCACTGGAGATGCAATTTTCCTAAAATCCCTTTGGTTGTTTTGTTTTTTTGGTGTTATTCATTTTTAGGAGTGTGATTAAACAAAAGCAGCGATGAAAAGTGTGAGTGTCTGGGCAATAAGAAGGGAAAGGAGTGAAATGTGTGTTTCATCTCTCGCCTAGGAGCTCTGCAGACTGAACTCCCCAGCTCCAGCATCCAACAAAGGAGTGAAAATCCGGGGACAAAATCAGCTGGGGACAGCGACAGATCTTTCTGTAGAGATAACAAGTGATAAGCTGATAAGTGCTAGCCCAGGCAGGCAATTAACACAACGGGTTAATGAGCTGGGGGCAGAGAGCTCCTCTGGGCTGAGTCTTTCAGCTCTTTCCAGAGGGAACATCTCCGGAGGGATGGACATCTTCGGGAATTAGCAGCGAGCAGGTGATTAATGAGGGTTTATTGCCGCTGATGGACAAACCGAGCAGCTCCACTTTTCCTCTGAGTGATGCTCGCCTTTCCTTTCCTCCCTCCTGCAAAGGATTCCGCCGCTCAAACTTTTCTAGGAACAATTAGAGGAAAGGAGAGGAGGGAAGACCTGGCCCCCTCTCGGCTTGATTTATGACCCAACCCTTTTGTAACAAGATTCCCAGTGTTGTAAAATATTAAACACATCCTTACATCCAATATCACATTTTGATACATTTCATGCCTCATTTGCTTCTGGAGTCAAGGACAACTTCACATTTTTCATGGCACCGGGCCCGGATTTGTCTATTTATTTATTTTTAATCACTGCATTTTTCTCTTTTTTATACCTGTATCGTTCTGGATTCGATCTCGGCAGCCATAGCAACCCATTCCGCTGGGTGGATTCAGGTCTCCAGCACGTGGCAACTTTTTGGCTTGGCTGATTCCCCCCCGGGCTGCCGTGCAGGTGCCATCCACGGGGGAATTGTGGTTTGTAGGGAATGGGAGAGAGGTGGTTTTGTGCTGGGTTGGAGGCTGAGGCAGCAGCTCTGTCCCCCGTGGCATCACTTTGGAACAAAAAGCTGTTTGATTGAGCAGCTCACGTGCTGGAGTGAGGGGGATTAAGTGGGATTTGCTGCCACAGTTAAAGGAGGATGCACGCAGCTCCCGTGAGTTAGGGAAGGGCTGGAATTTCTCCGTGTGGGAGGTTTTTGTTTATTTTTTCCCTCACTTCTGGGGAAGAGCAGCTGCCTCCTGGTGAGTGGAGTCAGCAGCACGGAGGTGCTCCTGCAGGTGGAGGTGCTTGTGCTGAATATTTGTGACCAGAACAGGGTGGGCTCCGTCCTATTTCAGCTCTGGGACCTTGGCTGCATCCTCTTAAATTCCACATTCAACCAGGGACTGCTGTGGAGGCTGAGTGGGGGTTGTTTTCCGTGGCTGGGGGTTGGATTTTGTGGGGCAGAGCTCGTTTCTCACGTCCCTCAGCCCGGATCCATCCCACTTACCTTCACTGAGGTGTCTCATCTCCTCCAGTCAAGGGAGAGCAATTGGCCCGTGTTCCCTCCGAGGTGACATCTCAGATGTGACTCATCCTCCTGGGCTCAGGATGTCTTTCCCTTTTTACAAAATCCTATTTTTCTCTCCTACTGCCAAGGTGACTGCTTTTTTTTTTTTTTTTTGGTCTAAGAAAGTACAGCAAGAGCCTCTTGCAAGGAATAGGAGCTCAAGAAGCTCTGCCTTAGAACCGAGACAGACGGTTCTGAGCAGTGAGAGTAATTAAAAACTGTAATATCTCCCCTAAGGCTTGCGGTCAATTATCCATGAATGGCAACTTCAGCTTGTGATTGGATGCTTTTCCTGAAGGATAAAGCTGGACTTGGAGCGAGCTCAAGAAGGCCCATGGCTGGTTGTTTTGGAAGGGGGCCTGGACAACCACAGGAGCCCTGACTGATCTGTCAGAGGGAGATGCTTTAGCAAAAGAACCCGGTTTTTTTTTTTTCCAGACTTCTTTTCCAACTCTTTGAGCTGCTCCAGCTTTGCCACCGAAGCCGAATTCCTGAAAGAGTGGCCACAAGACTTGGAAGAGTTTGGCTGGAGGGAGAAGTTTCCAGCTCATCTCCTGGTGGTGCTGCCCTTCCAGTTCTTAAGAGCTTCCAGAAGTGGTCAGCACCCAGAAATGAAATAATTTCAGTGATAACAGCTCTGAATGGGCAGCACTGAGCTGCTTTTGGGGACAGGTCAGGCGTCCTAAATGAGTGACTTTGAACCTTCTGTCCTTTGGCAAAGGAGCCTGTGAAAGATGAGAGTCTCACAAATGAGAAACAAACAGCTTTTCTCTGTAGGAGAGCTTGGATCTGAACTGGAAAACTTCTAAGACTTGGGATCAAAAAAAGCTTCAAAGCCCTTTTCTATAAATGAAAGTATCAACAGGAGTCAGGGGGCCTTAGCTGAGGAGGGGCTCTTACAAATCCCACGAGGTGCTTGTCGGCCTCTTTTGGCGGCTGATACCCTTTGAAAATCTGTCCCAAAGCACTTGAATCACTCCTGGAAATGGAATTTACACTTCTAAATTACCTGCCTGCCTGCAAACACAGCCATGGCCCTGCCTTTTCCTAATTGCCACATCAATTAAAAGCCTCCCTGCATCCTGCTGCCAGCAGCCCCTGGTGGATGGAGGGAAGTGCAGGAGTTTCACCCAGGCTGCTTTTTATGGTCCCCACTCTTTGGAAACGCAGCAAAATTTAGTGAGGGAACCCGACTTTGCTCCCTCCTTCCCATCCAGCCAACTAATTGAAAACAACATGAATGTTAATGATGCATTTCGCATTTGGAAGTTAGAGGGGTGATTAATACGTTGTACATTGTATATTAACACCTTCTCAGGGGCGTAATGAAGACAAAATATATGCTCTGAGACGAGGCTGTTTATTTTCTCCGTGTGTTCCCTGCGTTCCACCATCCCTTCCCTCGGTGAAATACAAGCTTTCCAATCCAGAGGGTTTTGTTTCAAAGCATAATTTTAAATCAATCAATAAACTTTTACGTCTTAATCCTTTTCCCCCTCCCCCTTTTGATGGCGTGGCTGGAACAAAAGGCACAACGGGGTTTGAGGAGGGGAAGGCTGAGAGGGCGCTGGGAAAAGCCAGGGATGTGCCCGGTTCCTGGAGCTGTCACCTCGTGGTGCTGCTGGGAGTGATCTGTTGGTGGAGACGAGCTGGAAGAAGAGTCCAGGGAAAGCTTTTTTTCCCCCCCTCTCTTCTGCTCCTTGACCGATGGCTCCAGAACCCTTGTAATGCTGCTTTTTTATTATTTATTTTTTTTTAATTATTGTGATAAATGGCTCCTGTGGCTGGAGCTTGGCTGGAGCTGTGATTAATCTGGGAGGCTGCTGGAGGCTCTGAGTGCATCCATGAGATGAGCACGGATCAGTCTCCTCTGTCCCTGCCTGGGACTGGGGTGACAGGGGCTGTCCTGGCTGCGCTGCTGTCACCCCAAACTCTGCCTGTTCCCCCTCCTGGATGCTCCTCACCCTTCCAAGGAGGTGTCACCTCCTGCATTAGGCTGGATTTGGGCGCTGCTGTGCCTCAGGCTCGCTGTTGGGTTATCCCAGCCTCTTGTCTGTGCCACGTTCCCAAAGCTTCGCTTGCAGGAGGGATTTGAGCGGGGCAGGATCACAGCCCTGGCAGCCTTGGCACAGCTCTGGGGAGCAGTGACATCCTAATCGAGACCAATTAACCCCCAAAAGGGTTAATTCCAGAACCTCTGCACTCCAGAAGAGTTCAGAAGTCACCCAGAAGTTGGTTTTGTTGCGGATGTTTGACCAGGCTCGTTGTTTTCCAAGAAATTTGCGGTTCTTGCTTTCCCTTTCTTAGCCAGATTCAGTCTCTTGTTTGCTAAACAAACCTTGGGCACAGCAAATGTGGTCAGAAAGCAGGAGGAAATGAACAATTCCACTTAATTAAGTGGATTAACAATAATTCCAGTGAATTCCAGCATGTAGTAACAGGAGAAAGAGGAGCGATTTCAAACTGAGAGTAGGGTTAGGTGGGATTATAGCAAAAAATTCTTTACTGTGAGGGCTTGGCACGGTTTTCCCAGAGAAGCTGTGGCTGCCTCATCCCTGGAAGTGTCCAGGGCAGGGTGGGAGCACCCTGGGATCATGGGAGGTGTCCCTGCCCACAGGGGTGGGATGAGATGAGCTTTAAGGTCCCTTCCATCCCATGATTTGATGATTCCGTTTGTGATTCCATGCCATTGGCATTCCCCTGTTGCTCTGGGCGTGCTGGGGATTTATTATTTTTAGCGTGACTTTGTGTGGTGACATTGGAATTGTTCCCTCAGCTTGGGATTGTGGCCGGGGTTGTTTCTGCTGGGGAACGTGTGATTTCTGTTTTGTAATGAGCAGTGTCTGGGTCAGTGCCCAGATGTGCTCACGTGGCCGTGCGGGGTCTGTTGCAATTCCCATAAATCCTCAGGGACAGAGAAGCTGCGACCCAGGAAAGCCCTTCAGGTGGGAAGGCAGGAGATTGGTGCTCCAAGCCCTGAGCAGCAGCTGTTTCACGAGGAGGGAGCAGATCCACAGCCACGTGGATAAAACCTCAGCACGAGGTTATTTATTTTATTTTCCAGCTGTGACAGAAACCTCGGAGCCCTTCTGGCCATCCCAGCTCATCCCAGCCACTCCCCATGGGCAGCAAAGCTGAGGAGCATCTTCATTTTTGCCTCTCTGGGCGCTCTGAGTAGAAAACTCTGGGAAATGAGTAGAAAACTCTGGGAAATGACTCTTTAGGAATATTGTGGTGGTGGGTGGGAGCATGTGCTGGAGGCTGTTATGTAACTGCAGGAAGGGGAAGGCGAGCACGGGAGCTGTAACACGTCTATAATTAAGCACAACAAACAGCCAGAAAACAACAAACACTTCTCAAAGCCCATTCTTGGCCACAGCTGAATTATTTTTCCTGCTTTGGCAGAGTCGTTAGAGGGGAAAGCGACGGGGGGAGAAGCATCTACGTGTTAATTCATTAAGTGTGCTCGGAACCTTTTGTTTGGGGGGTTGTTTTTTGGGGTTTTTTTATATCTTTAATGAATGAAAATGAAATCAGAATGGGTAGGGAGCCCTGGTGAGAGCAGCAGAGCTCCCTCAGGCCGTAGGCAGCTCCTATTTATAGCACCTGGCACTGCTGCTCCCACCAGTTGGGCAAAAAAGAGCCCCAGTTCTGGAGAGCTTTTCCAAACGGGGAGGGGAGGAACCAACCTGGAGTAATTCCTGCTCTGCAAGCTGAGTGTTTATCCACGTTCTGAATGAATGGGAATGTGCTTTATTTATTCAAACGAGCAAAATGCCTTTTTCCTTCAGGACTTGGCATATTTTTCCTGTCCTTGCTGCCTCCTCACCCCTTTTATCTGCCTTTAAGCCACGTATTTGCATGAAACCAGCTTAAAACTCTGTTTTATCTGGATGATTGTGGGCTCAAATGGAGGCTCTTGGGTTTCTTGGCTGTGTCCCTGCCCTCGGAGCAGACTCCTGTGGCTGTGGACATGATCTTACCCCGCTGCATCTTAACCTCCTTCCTTGCTTGGCTCTAATTAATCTCCCATTAATAACTCAGCCCCAAAGAGCTCCAGATCTGAGGAGTCACAGAGAGAAAGAGCTGAAATTCAGAGTGGTGCTACCAGGAGAACACAGGGAATTTTTCGGGCTGGTGTAGCAGGATGATTTTATCCTTCCGAAATTCAGAGTGGTGCTACCAGAAGAACACAGGGAATTTTTCGGGCTGGCGTAGCAGGATGATTTTATCCTTCTGAAATTCAGAGTGGTGCTACCAGGAGAACACAGGAAATTTTTCGGGCTGGCGTAGCAGGATGATTTTATCCTTCTGAAATTCAGAGTGGTGCTACCAGGAGAACACAGGAAATTTTCGGGCTGGCGTAGCAGGATGATTTTATCCTTCTGAAATTCAGAGTGGTGCTACCAGGAGAACACAGGGAATTTTTTGGGCTGGCGTAGCAGGATGATTTTATCCTTCTGCTGCCATTCCCAGGCCAGCTGTGGTGGGAGGGAGGATTTACTGCTGCTCTTCCCTGCTTGTTCCCCCGACCTTCTGCTCCACCAGGCATTCCAGCCTGGCCATAAATCCGGGCCTGTTGCTTCTCCCAGTCGTGCTGGTGAGCTTGTGCTCGCTGTTCCATGTCTGTCTGTCTGCCTGCCGCCTCTCCCGGGCTCACATTCCCATTTTTTGGGGGTCACCAGGCCGTGTCCTTGCTCGTCTGCAGCTTGCCTGGTGCTGGAGGGAGAGGGATGAGGGGAGGGTTGTCCTCTCCCAGTTTGGGCAGCTGGTCTGGTGTGACACCCGAGCAAAACTCGCTGGGTGTGGGGATGTGGACAAGGAATGAGGCTGGAAAATGGGGATGGTTCAGGGAACTCCAGGAGATGGTGCAGGAGCTGTTCAGGCTTGGCCGCCACCCATATTCCTGATTATTTACTGTAAGGGACTCCATTTTGAAGGAGGAGTTGTGAGGTCCTTCTTGCTCGTGGAGAAGGATTTCCCAGTCCTCCAGGGATCCTTCTGTGCTCTGGAATGGTCGGGGTTGTGGTGCCACTCTCAAAAGCCAGGAATGCTGCTGGCAGCTGGAGATCAGGAGGGATGAACCCACGATCATCAGCAGCTCCCTTGTCCAGGAATGGTCAGGCAGGAGCCAGCAGCGACCCCCCCTTAGAACCATTCCCATGTGGAATTTTCTCCCTCACACCTCGAGGCAGAGCAAATCCAAGCTGCCACAAGCCAGGAGTGTGAGCCCTGCCGTGGAACCCCCAACAGATTGCAGGAGCTGCTTCCAGGAGAATAATTCAGGGGATAAGGAGTCCCCAGCTCCAGTTTAGGAACGGCTCGTAATGACTCCCAGGGAGCAATTCCAGCATCCATAATCCTGGCAGGAACCACGCCTGCGTCAAAAAGCTGAGTGCAGTGGGGAGCAAAGGTACAAATTTGGGGCAGTTTGTGGGGTTTTGCGGTGAAATTGGAGTGTGGAAAGCAGCGCCGGGGCAAGGAGGAGTAAAGGGGCTGGTTAAAAATGATAAAGGCACAGACCTGAATGTCATTTTAGAAACCTTGATAAGGAAGAAAAAATCCAACTCAGAGGCTGTTAAGACCAGAATGAAGGCTCAGATCAATAGGCTTTGAATGAATTCCTGTAAAAAGGAAGAATTTGGGTTTGACTTTGTAGGCACGCTGCAGGAGAATGGAATCCATTGTCCCCAAAGGAGCCGTTCCAGCCCTCCTCTCGTCGAGATACTCGGGGATTTTAAAACCTGCCAGCTTTTAGTGGTGCTGGGGAGGGGAAAAAAAGGTAGAGAAGAGGCGGAAATTAAACTACAAATGTTCACAATAAACCAGTGATAGAAATGGAGGTGGACAGGGAAGAAGAGAGAATCTGGATTCAGTCTCAGGGGAGCTGTAACTCACCCGGGCGTTTGGGCTGCTCTCAGGTATTGCTGCAAAGGCTGAAACCAACCCAGAGCTGGGTTTTGGGCATATTTTGGGTGTCAAAAATGTGATTCCCATCCAGGCAATTGCTTGGATGCCCCCCACCTTTTGAAATAAGCCCAAAATCTGGGCACAGAAGTGTTTCCCAAGCACATCCCCAAGTGTTTGTGCCTTGCCTCTTGTCAAATCCAGCTTCCACAACCTTGTGTCCTGCACACAAACAGATTTTCCACCTTGAAGCTGAGCTCTGAGTGTGGATGTACAACAAACTTAGATTGTTTTGATGGTGATCATTCATTTCTTGGTGGTTTCTTGGCTCTCCCTCCCAGATCTCCTTCCAGAGGGAGTCAGTGGGTGCCCTCTGAGGGCTGCAGGAATCTTCTCTCCTCGTAGAATCCATGAATCCATGGTGGGACTTCCAGGGATGTTATGGCACATTTCAAAAATGGCATTTCCGAGGCTCCTTGGGATAAATCCATGCAGCACCAAAGCCAAAAACCCTCGCAGGGAATACGTCCAGTTTTACAGAGGGGGAAGGAGAGCCAGGGAGTTACTGAGGGGTAGGGAACGGGGCATTTTTGGGGCTGTAAATGGCTTTGTGGAGTGGCAGTGGGCAGGGGATTCCCCCGCTGGCTCACGAGCTCTGATATTGCCCCTTCTGGCCCCAAGCAGAGCCAGAAATGGGGAAAAAAGGGAATAAAAGTCTGAAATTTTGTGCCTTTTCCCCTTGAACGTGCAAAACTCAGGGTTATGTTGTGATGGGGCCGCTGAGCTCGATCCTCCTGGTACTCACCCAAATCCTGGTGGATCGGGTGCTGCCAAACCCTGATCAATGCTTTGATTTTTTATTTGTTATTTCTTGGATCTCCTGGACTTCTACAGAATCGAGATACTTGAAGGTGAAAACCTGAAGGAAGTTTTATGGTTCTGTTTCGTGAAACGTCGTCTGTGGTGGGTTTTGTTGGGTTTTTCCCTGGTTTTCGTTGGGAGGATGGGATATTTCAGGGCTTGCAGTGTTATCCTGTGACCTCAGCTCAGTGTCCTGCCAACCACGGGCACCGTGCGACTCTGGAAAATCCTTTTGGGATTCTGGAAAAGGGAGAGGATCTTTGGGATCTTGGTTTGAGGCTGGTTTAACGCGAGGATGGACAAGTGCCGAGGAGCACCCGTCACCTCCTGGCTCTCTCTGGTGCCAGCGCGGGGTTTATCTGGACGTGGCTTTTTGGAGAAGGCCACTCCGGCTCCTCTGCAAAGCCCCCAGGAGCCGTGGGGCCAGCGGGCAGCTCCGGAGCCGCCGCTGCAGCTCTGACCCCGTGTCTGCACGCGACAGCGACGAATTGCAGGCACGGCGAATGACTGAGCACTTCGTTACCGCGCCGTTAATTACCTTCATCCCCACGCTGCTCAGGCCCACGCTGGGAGGCAGAGCACTGACCTGATGCTACCAGAGCTGTGTTGCTTGTCCGGAGCTGTCACGGGAGAATTATGAGAGGCTCTTTGGCTGGTGAATCACTGCTCTGGTTTGGGTGGGAGAAGCGTTCTGCACAGGGAACTCGCCTCGCGTAACCCGCTCGGTTTGTGTCTGCAGGGAGCTCTTGGGGTGACTTTTCGGTGCCCTGTCCCACTCTGGGGATGGGAGTGGCTGAGCTGGCTGCACCACAGGGCAAAAATCCCTGGGGAAATGTTGTTAAAAGCTGTTATTTCCTCATTTTGCTAAATATCGGGCTTTTCTGCCAGCGCTGTCTGTGGACTTTGGGTGGGAAATGTTAATGGCAGCATCTTCTAGTTCTTTTTTGGGTGGCATTCTGAGGCACAGGGTGGGTTTCTTGGGGTTGTGCTGTGCAGGGACAGGAGCTGGGCTTCAATAATCCTTTCCAGCTGAGGATATTCCATGATTCCCTGTCTTTTTTTTGCCGTGCAGCGCAGGACTTGATTTGAACGACAGGACACCAGTTTTGGGGACAAGGAGCCTTGATGATTTCATCTGGGGTGCTGCTGTGCCCCAAATAAATGGGAAATAAATGGCAATAAATTCCAGCTAGGCAGAGGAGCAGGGGGTGGGCTGGAGGGAGGGAAACACGCTCCAAGTGCAGCTGGAAAAACGCTGCTCCAGGTTCCCAGCGCCTGGGTTATTCCTGGCCAGAGCTAATGATGATGTATGAGCCTCACAGAACACTCTTCATCCTGACACCTCTGCCAGAGAGGTCTGCGACATTATTCTCACTAGGTACAGGTGGGAAAATTAATGCACGGGGAGAGAAAGTTTAGCCAAGCAGCAGAGCTGGGGAGGGAAATTTTGGTGTCCTGAAGCGGCGTCAGGCTTTGCCTCACTGCAGCCTTTCCCAGCTCCTGGAATTTGCTGGTGCTTTGATTCCTAAATCAAGCCCTGCTGTTTTGGGAGGTCAGCAAGCTTTATTCCTGCCTTGTTCCTGCGTAATTCCTTGTCTGGTGGCTCCCGTGGGGTGCCGCAAAGGGCTCTGAACCCCACGTCCCCCAGCATCTGCCGTGAGCTGCGGGGGAGAAAATCAAACACGAGTTTATCATCATCATCCTCTCCCTTCTGCCGAGCAGCTGCTGGCAGTGCCACATGCCAGCGCTTCGACTCTCACAGAGCGTGCTGTGGAATTTTTGAGGGCTTTTTGGGGGATGTCAGAGCTTCTAGAGCACCCTAAAAAGCCCTGGGACAGAGCGAGGCCCGTGGCTGGCGTGGGATGGGGTCACAGCTCTGTGGGCAGGGCTGCCCAGTCCCAGGGACGCTGGCACCCCTCTTCTCACCTGGCTCTGGGATAGAACCCCCATTTTAGCCCAGACAAACCCAGTTTAAGGGCTGAGTGGCTCCAGGACACTCTGCCTGCTCCTGAAATGCCTCTCTATCCCTTTCTCCCTCCCTGGTTCCTGTCTCAGGGAGCAGAGCTCTGTGTCCCTCTGTCTTGTCCCTGTTTCCTGCCCTGTGGCTCTCAACTATGAGCAGCTAAAACCTGTTTCTTGCAGTTTGTGGGGTTTTTTTTCCCTTGTTTTTCCTTGCATGGGTCCTGCTGAACCATTCTGCACCAACCCAGGGATCTGCCAAGGCTGGGCCTGACTCATTTTTTTGTCTCTTTTATGTAACACCACTGCTCCTGCCCTTGTGCCGGGGGGCTGTGGTGGCCAGGAGACACCCAGCAAGGAGGAGTGGGTCAGCACCAGTGGGAGCAGGGATAAAGCCACGAAAATCCACAAAAATCAGGGAAAAATCCTGTGTTGGACAGGAGAATGTGCCTCCCTTCCTGATCTGCTCTTTTCCTTGGCTTCCCCTCGGTGCCACTGCAAGGTGTTGGCTCTGCTGCCTCCCTCAGCTTCTCCATCACCCTGGGAAGAGCTGGATGGAGGCACCGAGGGGGAAAAGGGCTCTGCATCCCTGCCCTGCCCTCCCTGTTTGCAGATTCTCTTCATTTCTGTCCAGGCAGATGGGCTTTGGAGTGCCTGAACTGCTGCAGCAGGAGATGGGCAAAATCAGGGTGTTTTGGGGGGTTGTTGTTAGGTTTGGGGGATTGTTATTGGGTTTGGGGTGATTGTTCTTAGGTTTGGGGGGATTGTTCTTAGGTTTGGGGGGGATTGTTATTGGGTTTGAGGGATTGTTATTAGGTTTGGGGCGATTATTATTGGGTTTGGGGGCATTGTTGTTGGGTTTGGGGGATTATTCTTAGGTTTGGGGGGATTGTTCTTAGGTTTGGGGGGGATTGTTATTGGGTTTGAGGGATTGTTATTAGGTTTGGGGCGATTATTATTGGGTTTGGGGGCATTGTTGTTGGGTTTGGGGGATTATTCTTAGGTTTGGGGGGATTGTTATTTGGTTTAGGGGGATTATTATTTGATTTGGGGGGATTACTATTGGGTTTGGGGGGATTGTTATTAGGTTTGGGGCGATTATTATTGGGTTTGGGGGCATTGTTGTTGGGTTTGGGGGATTATTCTTAGGTTTGGGGGGATTGTTCTTAGGTTTGCTCCCTTCAGCTGCAGCCAGAGGTGGTGGCCCACACGGGGGGATTCTCTGCACGTTCCCACTGCCCTGGTGCCATCCTGAGCTGTGGCCTCGTGGCACAAACCCATCCCAGCTGACACTCAGAGCTGGTATTGGCTTTTTTTTGGAAAGCTTCCCTCTCATTAAGGGGTTTATCACCTGGAGAAGTCACCGGCGTGGAAAGAGCCATTTCTGCCCGGTGGAAAATCCCTGCCATTTATTCCGGGAGCTAAAGGTCAGGCTGGCAATCTCCCCGATTTAGACGAAATAAACCCTTCCCTCTCTGCTGCCTGGGCGTGCTCTGGAGCACTTTTTGTTATCCCAGCGTTCCTGTGGGAGGGAGCAATGGACTGGGGAGATTCTGGAGCTGGTTCCTTGCTCCCACAGAGGCTTCACTCACGTCCCCACCCCACGCTCAGACACTGCTGCTGCACCACGAGCTGATGAAACGCCAGGCAGGGAAGTTAAGGAGAGCTCGAGATTCCCACTGCAGCTGTGCAGGATATGGCACAGCCCAGAATTCCAGGCAGGCTCAAAAATCAAATTGAAGTTTCCCAGCGTGATGTTTGAGGAGGAGGAGGAGGAGGGAGGAAAAAAAATAATAAAAAAAAGCGATGGGATAAAAGAAAAACCCCAAACAAAAAGAGCCCCCTGCAGAGTTCATCTGGTGGATGGAGTTACATTAAGTGAATGGAAATTAAAGGCTTTTCATAGAGATCTTCAGTATAATTTGATGGAAGACTTTAATTATTTCAAAGTGCCTAAGAAAAGGAGCTTGGAATGATTTCGGGAAGGGAGGGGCGGGGGGAGCTCTCATAAAAATATCTCTCTTCAGCAGCATTTTGAGCTGTTGTTGGGCTGAAAGGCTGCTGTCAGCTCCGAGACAGGGATTTGAAAATCCTGTGCCCCCCATGCCTCTCCAGAGAGCAATTCCTGCCTGAGTGGCAGCAGCCTGGGAAGAGAGGGACAGGGAGGGAGAGGAGGAGGCTGCAGGAAGAGCAGAGACTCCTTTATCCGCCTCCCCAAGGCACGGGGGATGGAGAGGGCTCCTGGCTGGGAACGCGAGGAGGGCGGGATGTGGGGAATTGGGGTCTCTGGTGGAGCTTCAGGCAGAGAGAGCCTCCTCTCCCGGGCACCCCGGGGATGTGGTCCGTTGCAGTCGTCGTGCTGAGCTTGTCACTCATCCAATTCTTGCTTGGACAGCTCAGGAATTAATGGGTCCTTGTCCAGTCTCCAGGCTGACATAAATCCAGGGATCTGGAGCCCGTCCATTCTCTCCCTGGGAGCTGGATGCTCTGCTCCTGCCTGGCTCGCTTTGAGGCAGAAATGTGGCCTGTTCAGGTTCTGAATGTTCTGTGTTTCCAGCTCCTCCTCTGCCCCAGACGTTGGGGTTCCGTCTCTACCTCCCCGTGCCCCTCTCTGGGGCGGGGAGGGCAGGAAGCTGCAGCACTGGGGGCAGGACTGTGCAGAATCAGGTTTAGAATCCAACGTTTAGGTTGGAAAAGACCTCCAAGATCAAGTCTAAGCTGTCCAAACCTCACCTTGTCACCAGCCCAGAGCACTCAGTGCCACATCCTTGGACACCTCCAGGGGTGGGGACTCCAAACCCCTCTGGGCAGTCCCTTCCCATGGTGTACAATCCTTTCAGTGCAGGAATTCTTCCTGACCAGGATTCTGCCACCCAGCCATGGACCTCTCTTCTCCTCTCTGAGCTTCTGCTGGGTTGAGACTGGAGCAGAATGGCCAAGGCTGGTGGAGTTGACATCAAGGAACAGATTTGAGCTGGCCTGAGTTAAAATGCAGTACAAACCCATGGTGTACAATCCTTTCAGTGCAGGAATTCTTCCTGACCAGGATTCTGCCACCCAGCCATGGACTTCTCTTCTCTCTGAGCTTTCCTTGGGTTGAGACCGGAGCAGTGGCCAAGGCTGGTGGAGCTGACATCAAGGAAGGGATTTGAGCTGGCCTGAGTTAAAATGCCATGGAAAACCAGCTGCTCTGAGTGCTGCAGATCCAGGATCCTGCGGCTGCCGTGCTGCCAGGCCGTGGTGGAGGGTGGCACTGAGGGATGGCAGGGGCTCAGTGGGACAGGAGCCGAGCCTGGCTCCCTGCAGGAGCTGTGCAGCTCCAGGGATTTCCCGTTAAACTTTCCCTTGCTGTGCCTCTCCCCGTCCCTTCTGACGGTCCTGGGGTTGATTTGGGGGCTTTGAGGGGTCTCTGAGTGCCCCAGCAGTGCCTCTGTGTCCCCTGTGCCACACCAGGCTGTGAGCTGGACAACAGCACCTCACTCCTCCCCAGGGAGACAAACCCTGCCGAGGGAGTCCAGGGCAGAGGGAAAAACACAACCAGCTGGGATAAACGGGGGAGATGGGGGCAGAACGGAGGGATCCATGGCCAGGGAATGAGTGCCAGAGCAGGGGAAGGCAGGCACTGATGCCTCCTCCCCGAGGAGGGGTGTCTGGCAGGCAGCTGGCAGAGAGCGCTGGTAGCCATGGGGATGGGAGGAAAAGGGGATGGGAGAAAAAGGGGATGGGAAAAAAGGGGATGGGAGGAAAAGGGGATGGGAGAAAAGGGGATGGGAGAAAAAGGGGATGGGAGGAAAAGGGGATGCTCGGATGCAGGTGGGAGTCAGGGAAAGAAGGACAGGCACTCATCAACCTTGGCAGCACAGGAGGGGAGCTGCTTCCATTTTCAGGGCTCCTGATGAGCCCTGCGGGGCTCGGGGCAGCATCGGGGTGAAGCAAATCCAAGCAGGGAGCTGTGGGATAAACATCCACGTTTGGAGGGAGATGAACTCTGTTTTAGGGGGCTCGGGTGACTGCAGTGGGGCAGGGGAGAGGGAGCAGGCAGGGAACTTCAGGGAGAAGCTGGATCTGAAGGGGCTTTGGGTGTTTGCAGCCCTAAGGAGCAGCTCCCTGCAGGTGCTGCTCAGAGAGGCCCTGCAGGACGGGGAAGCTGAGCCTGGTCAGGGCCAGAGTGAACACAGCACCTCACTGACAGCAAACTGTGCCCTGTTTATTGCTCAGAGGAATGTTTTGGGGTTTTTCCCCCTCGATGTGTCAAAGGCTTTCTGCTCTGATCGTTCTTTGCTGAGTTCCCTCGTCCCCTGTGCTTGTTGGGGTGGGGTGGTGAGGACAGAGAGTGCCCGATGGGTTCAGGGCAGGGACTGTTCCCCCTCAGGAACCACCGAGGTTCTGGTGATACCATAATGGTTTTTTGCCTTTTCTTTTATACCTCTTTTGTTTGCCTTTTTGGCCTTTTGTGTTCTTGGTGTTTCTTTTAGCCTACATTCCCAGACTTGATGTTTTGTTGAGCTGGGAGACCGAACATCTTGGAGGCCTCAGACACCAAGGTCCTCTCTGGACACATTTTGTAAACTNACCAGGGATCCTTGAAATAAATACCCAGGGAAAAACCCTTTTTTCCCTTCTGACCGTGTTCAGCTCTGATTTTAAGAACAGGGATGAGGCATCGCTGGCAGCTGGTTTTGGTTTTGATTTAAGGCTCTGTTTGCACGCACCCGGCTGCCCTGGCTCTGTCAATAACGGGGTCACCATCTCGCTGTGCTCTCTGAGGGTCTGCTGGTGGAGCAGCAGCGTTTCCTGGGGGTGGCAGAGAGGGAACAGCCCCCTGATGTGAGTGATTTAATTCAGGCTGAGCATGGAGGGGAGGAAAAGCTGCTCCAGCTCAGTCTGGGGCTCTGACCAAGCTCCTTCCTCCACCTTCAGCGCTGTTCTCTCCCACCAGCAGTATGGAAACTACTTTTGGGAAGGAATAATGTGGATTTTAGCATTAACAGCTTTTCTTTCTGGGGGCAGGGGGAGACTCAGAGGCTGCCATTTGTCAGCAGTCGGCAGCAATCAGCTGGGCCCGTGGCTCCTGGGCAGCTGGAAGAGTTTGGAAGCCTGCTGGGCTCCAGACTGCTTCAAAATGAGCTGTGCTGAATCACAGCCACTCCAAACTCCCTCTGCTTGGAGCGGGGCTGAGGTGAAGTGAATTCCAGAGGGTGGGGGAATAAAACCCAAGTGGTTCCCGTGAGCTGGGGAGTTAAGGCAGCCTGGAGAGTCGTTTCTGCCTCGTGGCTGAGCTCAGCAAGCTCTAATTGATGATTTTCCCTACATTTAGGGCATGCGTAACGTCCTTCCCTGGTGGATTCATTGGTGCCCGGTGGGAGCCAAGCTGAACACGCAGCCTGTGAGGAAATCTTTCTCTCCTCTAGCAGACTGTCATGTCGTGAAACTCCGAGAAACCCAGGAGTTTTTTGAGCCTGCATCCCCATGAAATTTGGCTGGGAGCTGGCCATCCTATTCCAGACTGCTGGAGGATGGGCACAGAGATGGGTGTTGAAAGCTCAGCTGTTTAAGCCTCTTTCTCTCTGTTGTTGAGACACAACCAGAAGTGCCTGGATGAGAAAGAACAAATTCGGGATGTCACATTCCCGAGCCCCGCTGGCCCATCTGGGCAGACAGGCTGTGCCTTTGGCCTTGGGGTGACAGCTGTGTTAGGACGTGGTGCTGGGGCTCGGGTGGATTATAGGTCAAGATGCAAACACCGAAATTGGGCTGAGCCTGGTTAATGAGCACAATTTACGGCAGAGCTGGATGAGAGTGATGTGATGAGGCTTTTCACAGCGCTCAGCTCGGGCATAACTTTGCACTCCCCTCATTTAACCAGAATTGATGTTAACCAGCGACGAGAACAACTGCAAAGCCAGCCCTGGGCAGGGCTGCTCCTTGCTCAGTTGGAAATTGGACCTCGCTGATGAGGATGGGAGCTCTGGGAGCAGTTTTGGGCACGCTGCTGAGCCAGGAGCACGGCCAGCCTGCTTCCAGCTGACCTGGAGCAGCAGTGAGGCGAGGTGGGCACGGAGGGTTTGTTCAGGGGATGGATTCAGGATTCATTTTTGCTGTTTTTTGAGGGGCTCTGTGTCGTGCTTTGCTGACGGGGCCCAGCGATCTTTGCTTGCTGCACACGGAGCCCCTGGAGGAAGCCCCCGACCGTGGTGTCACCCCTCATCTTGTACCACAGGCAGGACAGAGAGTGGAGTGAAACCTCCTTAAGCACCTGGGAGATTTATCCCGTGCTCGGCTCTTTAAATGCTGCCTCCATTTGAATCACAGGATCACAGAAAGGTTTGGGTTGGAAGGGGCCTCAAAGCTCATCTCATTCCACCTTCCCCTGGACCAGCTTCCAGAATCAACGCTGAGAATTTCTGTGGCTGGGGGGTTTTCCTCAGGGCTGTCTTTGGGGTGGTTTTCACGGCAGTGCAAGCCCCGTTTGCACTTTCGGGGATCTCTGCTCACCCTGAGTGTAGAAAAGCTGGGATCTCCTGCAGGAGCTCTGCCTGGGCAAGCTCCCCTTAGCAAAAGAGGAGAAATGGTGAAAAACTCAGGCAGAACACACGGGAAGTGTGGAGCTGCCCTGGGATTGTGTCTGTGAAGTGCCCGGGCATTGCAGAACCAGAGGATAAAGCAGGCAGAGAGGAGTTTATCTCCAGGCTTACAAAACTCGAGTGCTGCTGGGTTCCAAAACGCCCCGTGCATCGCCAGGCAAGCTGCTCCCAGCCCAAACTCCCCGTTATGCAAAAGGTTCCCCAAGCCTTAAATAAACCCACGAAAGGCCACGAGACGGGGAGGGGAGCGTGGTGAGGAACGGGGAGGTGCCAGAGCCGAGGCTGGGGAGACGAGTCCTGTCTGCAAGGGAATTTTCTGTGCTGCTGCTGTGGGGAGGGGAGAGCGGAGCGGGCTCCTGCCAAGGATGTGTGAGAGGGTTTGTCTGGTCTCCTGCCCAGCACTGTAGCGACAGGCAGGAGAGGAAATTTCCTTTTGTCAGCCAACATTGCCTCTCTGCTGTCCTTTCCCCATCCCTGCTCCAGGGATGCTCCTCCTGCTGAGCCAGGAGGGTGAGGGCTCCTTTCCCAGGGAATCTCTTGTTGGATTAAAAGCAAATCCGACTCCCTCAGGCTCACGGCCTCACCAGGGAGGGAGGTTTGGAAATAATATCCCCCCAAAAAAACCTGAATACTCCACTTGTCTGGCTGGTATTCTCCCTACAGCCAGAATTCCCCTCTTTTATGTGGGATTTATATGGATGTGTGGTTACAACAAGCAGAGGAAAAGTGCCAGGGCTGCCCGTTCTCCTACATCCCTCTGGGTTTTGGGTGTTTCATCTCAGCAACACAGGAGCACTGCACCCCTAATTGGTGCTCTTTGCTGGTAATTAATCAAACCCGTGCTTTTCTGGCCTGAAATCTTTTTTTTTTTTCCCTTCTTGTCACTTTTGCTACAGGCAGGATTAAAAGCTTCTCTCATGCAAAATAATGCCTTTAATTGCAACTTCACTTCCAAGTTTGGACTTTGATTCTGCCTTCCTGTGCAAGACTATTTATTGCTGCATTATTCTTTTGCATCTGCTGGTTGTGTGCAGCTGTGCCGTCGCACGAGCCTCTCCCAGCTCCTGTGTTTTCCTTCTATCCTATTAATTTCGCAGGTTTCCTTGCTCCCTTGCCCCCAAGCCTATCACCCCTGTGCTTTCTCGTGCCTGTTCTCAGCTTGGCATCTGTTCCCACCTCCTTCCCCGTGCATATGCTCCCTGTCATCCCAAGCACCCCCAGCAATCCCTGCTCCATTAAAATACGCAAACATCCTCCCCAGCCATTCACAAATTCCCTCCTCCTATCCTCAAAATCCAGGCTTTTGGAGCTGGGATGGATCAAAACGTTCTTTGGGTGATGGAGATGGGAGATTAATCTATTTGTTTCACTTAGAGTTTTGGCAGCAATAAAAAGGAGCAAACCCGGCTTTTTGGCCATAAACCTCTTCTTGCAGGTTGATTTGGTAGAGGCTGCTTTGTTTTCCTTTCTTCTCCCTCTTGAATCTGCCAGGGACTCTAAGTTAAACAAATAGATTAATCTTCTTCCTGTAGCCCAGAGATCAGGTTGATGCATTTAAGAGCTTTTTCTCCCTCCAGACCCCTGAGATGTTCACAGATCCGATTCATATTTTAGAACTTCCTTCATGTGTAAAGAGCCTCGTTGGTAGCAGCAATTCTTCACTAGCAGCAAATAGGGCTCCGTGCTCCTTGGGTTTCTTTTCTTCTCAGAGAGCTGAAAATTTTCCATCAGAGTTTTTTTTTTTTTTTTTTT
>VZRO01003328.1:539517-552453 GCA_013397915.1 Daphoenositta chrysoptera | reverse complement strand
AAACTATAAGCTTAACTAGATAAGCACAGATGTGATGACTGCAGCCCCAGGAAGTAATAACTCCAACCCCAAGGACAATCTCAGATATACACAGAAGGGATAACTCCAGCCCCAGGACAATCTCAGATAAACACAGAAGTGATAACTTCAGCCTCAGGACAATCTCAAATAAGCACTATATAACAGACTTCTGTTACCGGACATCTCTACCCACAAACCTTCCAAAAATCAACACACAGAGGAATTCTTCACATACCTTAAAGGCCATGTGTTTTTCGGGAAGAAGTATGAATATACATATTTGCCTATGACTATGGAACAGGCTGATGCAATAAAAATGTATATAAAGAGAGTGTCTCACCAGGGCAGTTGTGCTCTTGGCTCTGTGCCAAGGGTACCCAGCATCACCTGGATGCTGGAACCCTTTTGCTCTATCTTTTGTCCCTTATTGTTATTCTTTATTAAAAACCTTTACATTTAGCAGGAGACTGGACTTCGTTTTTAACTCTCTAATGTTCTCACTGCAACACCACACCCGTACAAACGCATTCATAATACCAATGCCCCTATCATGCCCCCCCAAACCAATCAAACCCCTCTATCCGTTCTAATTCAACCACAGCAGTAACAAATAACCCCAGAACTGCAATAGGTAACCCCCAGAACTGTGAACTTGTCCATCCCGTGTGGTGCTGCCGGGGGAGCAGAGGGACTCACGGCCGTGTTTTGTGTCTCCTGCAGAGTTATGTCATGCCCAGACCACCGCAGGGCTCCATGAGGATTTATGGAAGATGCTCCGAGCCTTGGCGCCTCTGGTGCTCCTTCTGCTGTGGCTGATGCGGATCTGGGCCAGCCCCCACTCCCTGAGGATCGGTGAGTGCAGCCCTCGCTCTGATCTGGGTCTGTCTGGCACTCCTGGGTCGTTCTGGAGGAATTCCTGGAGTAGGGAATCCTCCCTGCCTCGGTGGGGTGTCCCCTCCAGGTGGGGCTGACCCCCTGAGCCAAAGGTTCTCTCCTTCCTCTTGTAAGTGAAATGCAATTTATGGTGAGTTTACGCACTTGCTGAATTTCCTCCCTGCATTTTGGGAATGTTCTCCTTCCTCTTGTAAATGAAGTGCAATTTATGGTGAGTGGACACACTGAGCTCCTCCCTGTATTTTGGGAATGTTCTCTCTTCCACTTGTAAGTGAAATGCAATTTATGGTGAGTTTACACGCTGAACTCCTGCATTTTGGAAATGTTCTCTCATTAGTTTGTAAATGAAATTAGTTTATGGTGAGCTGACACACTTGCTGAAGCTCCTCCGTGCATTTTGGGAATGTTCTCCTTCCTCTTGTAAAAGAAATGCCGTTTATGGTGAATTTCCATATTTGTGTTGGTTTTCTAATGCTGATGCTGCTCTTCCCGTGTAAATTCAAAGCCACCCCTCAAAGAACCACTGAGGAGCCAAACTCACCCCCTGCCATGTCCTACCCCTCTCCTAACCTCCACACAACATGAAATATTTTTCTGTCACAAATATATTTGCCCTCCATCGATGACCAAGGGGTGCCTGAGCCCACCCTGCCCCCAGTTTGGGGTGCCACAAGAACCCTGATAACCCCAAACTCCCCATTTGCAGGGAAGCCCCATGAACTCAGCCTCCTTTGGGCTGTGTTAAAAACCTTTCAGGAAGAGGCACCATCATTTTTCCTGGCTGCCTGTGCGGATTAGGGAGCAGAAATGCATCCAGAAACCTCGTCATGAAACTCACCTCACAGTATTGACACTCTGCTCTGTTGTTTAGAAAGGAAACTGCTTCCCCTGGCTGTTCCCCCTGGAGCCAGCCGCTGCCTTTATTAACTATTTGTTGCAGATAAGCAGCTAATCCATTCCTGTCCCCATTTGCAACTTCCACGGGTGACACACTGGAAGTAAAATCACCTCTCCCCTCTGCCAGTGGAGCATGAAGCAGCTCAGGAAAGATGGGAGGGGAGGGTGTGAGCTGGCAGCAGCCCGGGAAGGGTGGCTGGTGGTTTATGTCCCCGGCATCCCCGATGCGTGTGGAGCACTCCCAGCTCTGCTGCCTGCATTTCTCCTTGATGGCCACATCCTCCACTTGGGCCAGCAGGCAGGGATGGGGATGCAGCCTGAATTATCAGGATGCTGAAGGTGAAAATCCTTCGTTTTGCTTTGTGTCCCGTCCTTTTGGGGAGCGCTGTGGGGTTTTGGGGAGTGTGGGGAAAATAGGGGAGCTCCCAGGACAGCACAGAGGTGCAAACCTGGGGTCTGGTTGTTTCCCACCTCCCCAGAGTGAAAGGTGAAGGTGATTGAGGCTTGGGGCTGGGATTTCAAGTTTTTAAGGACTGGAAACTCAAATCCGTGCTGCAGCCTCCAGGTGGGAATGGCAGCTGCCTTCCAGCTCGGCTGGGCTGGGGCGTTTGATGAGTGTTGTTTCTTCGAGCCACAGTTTCATTTTTACGGCGTCTCCAACAAAAAAGTTAATAAAAATAAAGTGCAGAATAAAAAGAGGGGGAAAAATATTACCAGCAGCCCTGAAATCATTCCCAAATGCATGCTTTTGGCAAGGCAGGGAGATATGGTATCTAGCAACATAAATCAGCGCTCTGCATGGGGAAGGAAAAACAGGCCAGCAAGAACATTTAAATATTCAAAGAAAACGCCAGCTAATGTTTAAAACAACCCTGAAAACCATCTGATAACGGGCTGCTGGGATGGCCAGGGATGTGATCAGTAATGGGAGGTGAGCTGGGCAGTGCCAAGGTGGGTTCTTCACCAGGAAAAAGAGATTATTGCCTGCAGCTCTTGGCTTCAGGCAGGAGGAAACACAGTGGTGCTGAGTCAGGGGCGCTTGGCTTGTGAACCGAGCCCTGAGCTTCCCTACTGTAAGTGATTTGGGGGTTTTGGGTGGATCTTGGCCCTGGCAGCCCTCAGTGGAGCTGGGAGGCAGCAGATTGCCTCGTCTCTGAGCACACGGTGAATTTCTGCTGGGCTGGGCAGGACCCACAGCCAGCGTTGCATTGCAGTGAGCTCGGGAGGTGCTGTCTGTGCAAGAATCCAGCAGGACCTGGGCTCCAGGGTGACCTTCCCCGAGCCTGTGGCTGCAGAGGAGCAGCCTGGAGCCTTCTGAACGCTCTACTTCTCTCCTCGATGCACGGGGAGGAGAAAAAAACCCATCAGTGCAAACCTGTTTTTTCAGCCTTAAACTCTTTGTTCCCTTCTGATCCAGCCCTGGAGAAAATCTCCTTGTTCCTGTCGTTCTGGAGGCCTGGTGGGGAAATCCAGGTCTAAAAGCTTTCTCCAAAATGGTGATGTTTTAACTAAGAATGTCTTTTGTCAGTCAGTTCCCTGCTCTGTCTGGGTGAATTATTCTCTCCGTGCACCTCAAAAGCTGGTTCTGATCAGGGAGGGAAGGAGCAGGCAGGGCTGGGGATGTTCTCAGCAGCTTTAAGAGCTCTGGGAGGGCAGGAATTGCCTCCAGGCAGCCTGTAGCCCTTGGAAGAACCAGTGCAGAGCCTCCCAGAATATCCTGGGACACCGTGCTTGCCCTTGCACAGGTTGTGTTCCATCCAACCACCCCAAAAACCAAAAATCATCATCTCCCTCCTGCCCTGCAGGACGACATCTCCCCTGGCCCTGCTTTCCTGCAGCTCACAACGGGTGTGGGAGCAGCTCTGGGTTTGTTTTTCGCCTGTTCACTCAAGCTCAAGGAAGTGTGGGGAAATTTCCCTGAGTTATTTGCTGGTTGTTTACTCGGGCTCGCAGCTCAGAGCGTGGGGGCCCTAAATTGGCGTTCTCTGGCTTGATTCATTGGGTGTGCTAAAAAGCTCATTTAAAATTCATAGCCCGGCCAAAATTGGAGTTTATCCATGGCATTGCCCTCAGCAGCAGCAGGACAGGAGCCCGGACAGAGGATCTGCTGACAGACTCCCTGCAGGGCCTCCTGCAGCCTCTCAAGTGCTGGCCTGGGATTCCCTCTGCCCGTGAAAATCCCTTCCCTGCCTCTGCCTCCCAGCTCTGCAAACTTTACACAACAGCTCCAGCATTTAAGGGTGGTTTTTGGGGTGAAACGTGGTAGTTTTCTACCCGACAGTCAGGGACTCTGGCATTAAGGGTGTTTTGTGGGGTGAAACGTGGTAATTTTCTACCCCACAGTCAGGGACTGTGGCATTAAGGGTATTTTTTGGGGTGAAATGTGGTAGTTTTCTACCCGACAGTCAGGGACTCTGGCATTAAGGGTGTTTTTTGGGGTGAAACTCGGTGGTTTTCTGCCCCACACCCAGGGACTGTGCATCCACCTCTGGCTCAGCTGTCCTTGCTGTCCCAGTGCTTTGTGGTTTTGTCCACCAGAGAAGCAATTTGTGGTCAAAGTCCTCATGAATCCCCCCCCGATGCTGGGGTGCCCCCCGAAGTGTCACTCTGGGCTGTTTGTCCTTGTTTCTAGGTGTGATTCGAAAGTTCTGGAGTGCCTGAGGGGCTGTGAATCTCCTCTGTCTGCTCTGACTGTGTAATTTCGAAATCGTGGAATGGTTTGGGTTGGAAAGAACCTCGAAGATCATCCAATCCACCCCCCTGCCTTGGGCAGGGACACCTTCCACTGTCCCAGGTCGCTCCAAACTGGCCCTTTGCGGATGATACTGATGGATCTGGAATGAAGGGGCCGTGGATTTGCTGTTCCCCAGCAGAGGAATGGCCTTACCCTGGCTTTGAACCCGGCCAGGCTGCTGTGATCAGCTCAGGGCACAGGAATGAGCTGCAGGGCTCACATGGTGGTGCTGTTGCTGGAAAACCTTTCATTAGGATGAGTGTTTAATCCCGGCCTGGCTTGGGGACTGGGGTGGGAGGAGGTGTAGTTATTGGGATACAATATTAATATTTCCCCCAGTATTAAAAACAGCCAGTTAGATTCATTAAAGTGAAGTAGGTTCATAGTTATTTATCTCTTGCTGCTGGAGAATGGTGAGAGGTAGAGGAAAATACAATATTCATTTCCTATCTGCCCTTTTAATTTGGTTCTGATTATTCTTCTAGGAGAGTGATGTCTTATTTATGGGTTTGGAGTTATGTGCATAAATATTTTCTTCTAAAAAATCACCTGTACAGATGCCAGGCCCTTCAGCAAAGCCTCGTTTAGACTTACAGTGAATCACAAACGGTTTGGGTGGGAAGGACCTCGAAGATCACCCAGTTCCAGCCCCTGCCATGGGCAGGGACATCTTCCACTGGATCTGTTTGCTCCAAGCCCCGTCCAGCCTGGCTTTGGACACTCCCAGGGATCCAGGGACAGCCACAGCTGCTCTGGGCGGATTTTATCCTTGGATTCTTTGCAGTTGTCCCCAGGTGTTCCCGTGCTCCAGCTCTGGGAGGAGCGGCTGCCACTGCCCCATCTCCTTCACCCTCCCCGTCCTGAGCGATCTCCTTCAGGCGACCCGTCCACAGAGGCTACTCGAGGATAAAATGAGATGTTTTCTTCAGGAAAAAGCAACTGAAACTGTTCAAAGAGGGGCTGGTGACTGGTGCAGTCATTTATCTACCGTGTTTTTCTCTGGAAGGATCTGGTGAGAGGTGTTTTCTTGAAAGCGTTCGGTGCAGGAGAGCAGGGCAGGGAGCTGAGGCTCAGCCGAGGCCGAGGCGGTCTCCCCATGCAGGCAGGAGGTTTGTACACCATTCCCACCGAACCTGGGGGTGCGGATTTTCCTGGGGCTGTGCTCGGCCCCCTCTCAGCCTGCAGAGGCAGGAGCTCATCAGCGCCACGGAAGTGCGAGCAAAAACCGCGGGAGGAGCGCGAGCGCATCCGAGCGGGAACCGGGACGAGCCGCGAGCGGGTTCTCGAGGGGTGTGGAAATCCTGAGGGATGCAGAAACCCTGAAGGATGCAGAAACCCTGAAGGATGCAGCAACCCTGCACCCCTGCTCCGTTTGGCTTTGGTTTCCAGCAGAGAGAGGGGCCTGTTTGGCAGATTGACAGCACTGGCTACCAAAGAGGGGAGGGATCGATGGCTTCCTCCACCACAGAGGTTTTTACACGAATTTTGTGTGGTCGAGGTTTGGCTTAAAAATCAACTGAGCCTCATCCTGCAGGGGAACTCCGTGGAAAAAAGATGGGTTTGGTGCAGAGCAAGGAAATGCCGTGGAAAAAAGATGGGTTTGGTGCAGAGCAGGGAAACTCCATGGGAAAAAGATGGGTTTGGTGCAGAGCAGGGAAACTCCGTGGAAAAAAGAGGGGTTTGGTGCAGAGCAAGGAAACTTAATGGAGAAAAGAGGGGCTTGGTGTAGAGCAGGGAAACTCCATCGAAAAAAGAGGGGTTTGGTGCAGAGCAGGGAAACTGTGGAAAAATGAGAGGTTTGGTGCAGAGCAGGGAAATTTCATGGAAAAAAGAGAGGTTTGGTGCAGAGCAGGGTGAGCTGCCCTGCAAGGGAAGGTGTCCGTGGCACCAGGCAGATCGTGCCCAGCAGATCATGCCCCTTGCCTGGCGTGGGAGGGCTCTGCCTCTCTCCAGGCTGCAGCTTTGCCACATAAAACATAATGAGCTCCCCGTCTCCAGCAGAGGAATCCGACACTATAATAATGTGAATAATAAATAATAAGCAGATTTATATTTTAGATCAGTGCCACAGGGCATGGAGTGAGGAGGGACGGGGAGTCAGCCAGACAGATCATCTCTTTCCATCTCTTGCACCTCTGTGGCAGAGTTATTTTTCCTGATCTGTTCCTATTCATTAATGTCCGAGAGGCAGGTTATATTATCCACCCCAGGAGGCCTTTAAGCTTTGTTTTGATTCATTATATATCCACATCCATATTATATAGATATAGATCTCTCTGTGCAGAGCAGCTGGATGGGGAAAGCGGCTGGTAGTTATGGAAAAGAGCCACGTTACTTAAGCAGCAAATCAACGTTCTATTTCTTCACTCTCTTGTTTATTGAAAGCCATTTAGCCACCAGCACGGGGGAAGCTGTGGTGCCCCAGGGCACAGCAGCAGCTGCTGCCCCGGCCTGGGTGGCTTTGTGGGTTTGGAAGGTGGCTGGGTTGGAAGCAGGTGCTAATCCAGCAGGAAAAGGGGAATTTAAGGAGAGGAGGCAGGCAGAGAGGGGCTGGTCAGAGGAAAGGTCAGGTTTATCTCTTGCAGGCACAGTCCTGAGCCGTGGCAGGGTGACAGAGGACAGGCACGGATAGGTGCATGTGCAGAATTTTGTATCAAAGGTCTGCTTTTTCACATTTGTTCCCGAATATTAAACATTCTCCCGGAGCCAAGGATCAGGATCTGAGAGTCATGTAACTTGTTTTATATCTAAATACTGTTCCTGCCCCTGGGCAGCACTTTGTGTATTTTAGCTGCTGAGCCACTTTTAATACAGATCTTTGTGCTTCACACAGAGAAAGCGACTGATAGCAAGAGCTACTCTGCAATTTCTTTCATTATTTTTTCATATATATATATGAATAAAAAAGTCAATTACATGAATGAAAGATCCTTGGTTGCCTGCCTAAACAGCTGCCAAAATGAATTCCAACTCGGAGCCAAATTCAGCAAAGCTGGAATTTCTGCAGAGAGCTCCAGTGTGGCGTGAAGATGGGGCTGTGCACGAGGCTGAATTCCAGGTTCCTGCTGCCCAGCCCCTCGCCCCCAGCTCTCTGTGTGGGCAGCGAGGGAGGATGGATTTCACTTCTCTGCAGGGCTGGATTAAATCTCCTCCTCAGAGCCGTGCTGGCGTGAGAGCCACCACCCTGCCAGGCAGCTGCCCTGGCATCCAGAGCACCTGGGAGCTCCGTGCCAGCCTCTGATGCTTGGAGCTCCAAACGTGTTCCTCCCCACAGACCAATTAACTCGTGTGTGAGGAACCGGCTGAAGTGAGCAGGAGAATTTTGGGATGTAGACAGGAGTTAAAAAATTTGGATAAGCAGGTCCTGGGGGAGGCAAGTCCTCCACAGAGGCAGGAGCAGTTCTGGGAATGGCTCCTGAGGATGGGGCACCTCTGGGTGCCTGGCTGAAGAACGTGTTCCTTGTTTTTAGGGAAATGCAGGTCTGCAGGGACCATGGTGTGATTTGAAGGTCCTTTGCAGGCAGCGAGGGGGAGGAGAGCCTTGCAGATTTCAGGCAGTGCCCAATTTCCTGAAGGTGAGCGGAGATAAAGCCGAATTCGTTACCTGGGAGCTGTTGGACCCTTGGTGGGAAGGGCAGGGAGAGGATGGCAGATGGGAGAAGGAAGCCAAAAAGCCTCTGCAGCTCCAGCCCGTTGGAGCAGAGCTGAGATCCCCACCCTGGCAGTGCAGGGAGGGCTCTCTGCCTGCTCCACGTCTCGCGCTTGGGGTTCATTCCTCCTGCTCTGACTCCTGGCACCTTCCTGTCCTTGCTCTGTGGATGGGTGGGCTGCGAGCTCAGGAGCTGCCACGTGCCCCGAGCTGAGCTCAGCGAGGTGTTCAAGCCCTCGTGCCGAGTTTAGGCACTGCAGGGCTGCTGGGCAGCCTTCCCAGAAGAGGAGCTTTTGACCGAGCAGGGCACTTATCTGGAGAGCCCCTCTGCAGCTCATTGCTGCTGGCCGGGTGTCAGAGCAACGCGGCCCCCGAGAAGCTGAAATCCCAAATTGTCCTGGCTGGGCTCCAGCAGCTCCCACTCTGGATATCCAGGTGTTAGGGACGCACAGCACTTGGAAAAGTCCCAATCCCAGAAGTGGAGAGCAACCTGCTGACAGAGCAGGGTGAGTGGAGGGGCCTGCCCTTCCCTTGCTGCCAGCTTGGTGCTCCTCTTCCTCCTCTTCCTCCTCTCTGAGATCAAAGCTGCTGGCTGAGATTGCTGGGAAAAAAATTCTGAGGAAAAAGGGAAGGCTGGAAGGAGCTGACAGAATGAAATTTGGTTTGCTGTGGGATATCAGCTCTGAAGAGCAGGGGAGCACATGGGAGAGAAGGAAAACACCCAGGGCACCACCCAGGGCTGTGAGCAGGCGGGGAAAATGGGGCATTTTTGTTACTGGGACAACCTCCAAGAGCATCGTGGCACTTTGGGGTGGCATCATAGCCCAGAGCCCTTCTTTGGGGCGTTATTTGGAGAGGAGAGGAGTGAGGGCAGCCTGGGAAGCAGAAGGTGAAGATCCTGGCTGGAGGAGAGCTCAGAGAATGCAGAAGTGGCAGCAGAGAGGGGGAGCTGGGAGGGAGCTGAGTGCGGCAGGAGCAGCTCAGCCTGGCCTTGCCCTGACTCCAGCCCTGCCAAACGAGGGCTGTGGATGCCAGGAGGCCACAGGGAGGGACGGCTCCTGTTCCCAAAAACGTCACTAATGAATTCCTCTTGCACCTCCAGACACTGCAGGGGCTTGGAGAGGCTAAATGGAACTTTGTGTGAAAGTGATGGCTGAATGTCAATGCTGCTGTCGGAGCCAATTTGGGAGCTGGAAAGTGCTGAAAGAATTAAGATTGTTAAATGGAAGTAAGTCTACTTGGTTGAGATAAAGTAGGGTTTAAATGAGTGAAATTATCAGTGGATTACCCTTGTTAGAGCACTGCCTTATTTAATAAACTGGGTTTTAATCTGCTGCGAGCATTCCTGAAGGGAAGGCTCAGCCTGTGGAGGTGCAGGGATGTGAGGAAGGGGAAGGACCAGCTGTGCCATCATCCTCTAGAATGGAGCCACAGGAGCAGAAATTCACCCAGGAGTGCTTTGGACTTTCACAGGGATCTTGTTCACTGCTTCAGACGTGGGTTGATCTTTGCTCCCGTTTCTCTTGCTGGCAGAACTGGGGTGGCATCACCTCCGAGTGGCGATGCCCTTGGTACCTCTGGGTCCCTCGTGTCCCTGGGGAGCATTTTCAGAGCAGGGCCGTGCAGTGCTCCGTCCTTTTTGGGGTAAAATGATGCCCTCAGAGCTCCCCTGGAGCCCTGGCAAGGAGTCATGCAAGGGGAGCAGCCTCTCGCCGCATTTAGGGGGAAAAAGATCGCTGGAAACCTTGAGAGCTGCGGTTTCACCCAGAGAGAGAGTGCAGTAATTATTAATGGCCACTGATTAGCTGCTGCTGCAGGAGCAGGGCTGGAGCAGAGGAGCAGCCAGGTGCTGTGGGCCAGCTTCACCTGGCCACCTGCCTTAGCGCAGATGTCACCTGTCACCTCTGGTGTGCTCCGGACCCATCTCTGCTGTGGCAGCCCTGAAAGCAGAACTGCTCCAGATGCTTCCTAAAGTGCCCGTGGAGGGAAGGAGCTGATCTTCCCTCAGCACTTTTGGGACTCTGCTCTTGGCTGCTGGAGCGCTGAGCCCCGGAGGTGACACCTCGGGGGGAGCATCTGGTACAAGGGACAACAGCACAGGGAGGGATAAAGCTTGATTTTCCTCGTAGTTGTGCAACCCTGAGGTTTCAGAACATCTTGTGTTCTTTACTTGCAGGGTTCATGAATTTTCATTCTTTTTTACAGACAGTTTTGAGAGAGAAGTCAAATCACTGGTGGCTTGGGAGGCTCGGGGGGGATGCAGGAGTCCGGGATCAAATTCCAGCCTTGGGGTAACCAGGCTGAGGGTAACCCACCTGGATTATGCTCTCATCTGTTCAAAGGAGTCCGTCCTCTGTAAATATTACATTTTCGGTAGCCTTGTAGTTGTCAGAAGGGCTGATAGAGCTGGCTGCAGGCAGAGCTGAGCCCGTCCTGGATTTTCCTCTCCTTTCCTGGGCTTCTCCAGCAGCCTGGTCTCTGTAAATGCCAGAAGTTCTTGCACCTCACGCGGCTGAAATTGTGTTCAGGGGGGAATTGATGCTGGAAGAAGGCACGGAAGGGGCTCTGTGTCCCACTCTCACCGGAGGGATTGCTGGGCACTCCCCAGAGCAGACTCCCAGGAGCTGGGCTGTCCCCTGGAATTACTCCTGGTTTCCTATCGTGGAGGCGCAGGCCAGGCTGAATGCCTGAGCTCTAGCCCGAGGCTCATCCCACAGGAGCTTGAAATTTCTGTGATCTCCTTGCCAAACCCAGGGGCAGCGAGGGCTGGAGAGCTGTGATGTGGTGTCAGCCTGGCTTTGTCTGAGCACCTCCTCACTCGTTAGAGATTCCAGGCTCCCCTCGGTGGTGCCCAGGACCGGGCAGGATGGGTGCTTCGGGATGGATGTGGTGTTCACATTTGGCATCCTCCACCTCATTCCAGACCCGATCCACAGCAGCTCCAGCAGGGCAGGATGCCCCTGACCTCAGCCCTTCCTGCCCCTGCTGAGAGGTTTTCTGGTCGTGCTCAGCCACCCCCATTTGTCCATATTCCCGTTTTTCCTGTTTTTTATTTCCTGTTTCCCGTTTTTTATTTCCAGCAGCAAGTCCATTCTGCTCTTTGGCACTTCAGGATGTTTGTTCCACACCTCCTGCACAGAGGAGAGCTTGGCTGTCGCAGAGCTTTAGCATTTATTATCCATTGTTATTCCACCCATTTCAGTGGCACATAGACATTTTTGGCATTCTTGTTTCTGGTATGGTGGCAGGAAGAACTTTATCATCCCAACCGTGCTCAGAAATCCCATGATCTTAATGATGACAGAAAATAAAGCAAAAAACCAGTGGAGCTGGCAAGGAAATACCTCGCAGTGCTCGTGCTAAGCCATAAACACCCCATGTAACACCCACCCCAGATGCCTCATGAGCCCCAGCTGAGTTTTTTAGGGCCAGGTGAGGCTGCAGTGGCTTTGCCCAAGTCTCCAAGTCCCCAGCATGACCAGTCTTCACCATGGGACAGCTCTGGCACAAGGCAGGCCCTGTGCTTGCCCAGCTTGGCACGACCGAGGAGCATCAGCACGGCAGGAGATGGTTCTGTGCTGCCCAACTCAGATTTTGGAGCAGAAATCGCCTTTTCCTTGGCTGTGGATGAAATCCTGCTCTCCCCTCCTGCGTTTAAATCCCATGGAGCATCTCATTAGGAGCAAATGATGCCTCAGGCAAGTGGAGCTGTAGAAAAGTAATCTTTATTAAGCACCCTCAGTGGTCAGAGTTGCCTGATGAGCTCCGGAGTTTTATTTGCAGGCAGCTTGGGTTGTTGTTGGGCAGGAAAAGGCTTTGAGCTCCCTCCACTCCCATCTCCAGGGTGTTTTCTGTTTCTGCCCTCAGTCCCTTCAGCCCTGCAAAGCTGTTGGCACTGGGAAGAAAGAGGAGGAAGAGGCTGGGGGTGAAGTCAGGAACGTGAGGAGGGATTCAAGGTGCCTGCAGCTCATCCTGAGCCAGACACAGACACAGATTTCCCTGGAAAAAAGGTGTAGAGAAGCCCCAGACTGATGTGGCTTTTTGCTGGTGAGCCAGAGGGGGATGGATTTTGAAGAGCTCTGGAAAATAAAGCAAGACAGGGGTGTGGGTGAAGGTGTTCACACCTCAGGTGACCCTGAGGCTGTCGGAGGCTCTGCTGCTGCACAGGGGGGATCTTTCCAGGCTGAGCTGGAAATCTGGAATCTCTGCTGCCTTTGCTCCTCCTTCTCCTCAGAGAATTCCCAGAGCAGCTGTGGCTGCCCCTGGATCCCTGGAAGTGTCCCAGGCCAGGCTGGACAGGGCTTGGAGCACCCTGGGACAGTGGAAGTGTCCCTGCCCGTGGCAGGGGACGGAATGAGATGATTTTAAATTCCTTTCCAACCCAAACCATTCTGGGACTTTATGATTTCCTGGTTCCTGCCCTTTTGAATGACAAACTGTGACAGATCCGTGGCTGTTTGTTGTCCTGGGGCTGTCGGGTTTCATTGTGATTAAATGAGAAGCATTTTCAGGCATTAGCTGGCAGCACAGAGAGTTTTAGAGTAGCAGTTCATGGCACTGAACATGCTTTTGGAAGATGTGTCCTCATGCTTGGAGAATCAATTAACCTCGAAAAGATTTGGTGGCTTGGTTTGAAGAACACTGGCTCCAAGAATTTCCTCTCCCGCTGCTAAAATCAGCCACCTTCAGCATGAAGCATGGATGGTTTCTAGCACTGAAAGGTGAGGTGAGAACAAAAAAA
>VZRO01003328.1:513607-539434 GCA_013397915.1 Daphoenositta chrysoptera | reverse complement strand
AAAAAAAAGAGCATCTGTGTGACTAAAACCCTTCTGAAAAGCAGTCACTCGCTGAATATAGCCGTGCACTTTTGTTTTAAATGTCCTGGCTCTGTTCTCTGCTCTTCCCCACCCTCCCCACCTGGAAACCATCCAGCTTTATCCATGCTTGAAGAGGCAGCCCTGGCTGCGTGTTCTGCCCGAGCCAGCACCTGCAGGGAGCTGCAACAGGTCCCTGTCTGCCCTGCTCGGTGGTTTTGGAGCTTTTTTTGGGGGGAAAAGCAGAGTAATCTGTGCACAGCAGCAGGGAAGGGCCTCCTCACCTGCTCTGCTTGCAGGGTCAGGGCAGCCTGGCAGGGCTGAAGCTCCTGCTCTCCTGGGAGACTCCTGATGCTTGGAATATCATCCCTTCCCCACTGCTTTTATGGATTTTTCTGCCAGGGCTGAATTAAAGCAGCTCCTCCAGCGTTTGGGGGAGAAGTGTTACAACCTCCCTGACCTAAAGTTCTCACCCCAGCAGCGTCGTCCTTCCCAGTCCCACAAGGGGCTGGAGGAGGGTGGGTTTTGCTTTTGGTTGCAGAAAGTGAAAATGCAATGGGATTTAATGCAGGCATTGCTGCTTCCATCTCTCACCTCCTTCCCTTCTTATTCTCATCCCTGGGTTTTGAGGTGTCTGGATTAAGCTTTCCCAGGAGAAACACCAAACTCTGGCTTCCCCTTCTCAGAAAACCATTCCCTGGGTACCAAATCAGAACGGATTCAGTTAAAAAGCTGAGAATCTGGAAATGTAAAGTATTAGCATTGAGTTCAGGTGTTTTTCCAGCCAGGTTACCAACACCTGGGTGGGAGAGCAGGTGGATTTCTTGTTGCACCGAGAGCAGCAGGGCCTGAGAGCTGTGCTTGTTCTACAGGGTTCTGCCTGGGTTTTTTCCTGCTTTTTGTAAGCCTGGGCACGCCACACTCTTGCTTTAGATTTCAGTCTCAGCTTGCTAATCTGCTTTCTGACCTATAGAAGAAAATAGCTGGTAATTATTTGTTTACTTTGCGCAATTCAACTGTGCAAGAGCTTCCTTAGAAGAGCCAGGCTGGGTGATTAGGAGGGGAGGTTTATTTTATTTCGCTTTAGTTTATTTTCCCTGGCACGTTTGTCTTTTCCTTTGGAAGGGCTGAATTTCTTGGGGGGGGGTTTTGCCTTTTTTTAGGAGGCTTGAACTCCGTGGCTGCGTTAAATCTGAAAAAATGAAGCAGAGAGGGGTTGTGTGGGGGTGAAAAGTCAATTTTTATGTGCTGTGCTGTCGGGGTTTGGGAGATGGGGCTGGCTCGAGGCCATGGAGCACAGCAGCGTCACCCTGATGGATTTGGAGGGACTGCCAGGCACAGCCTTGGCTGATTTTCCCCACGTTATTCCTGAAATTCAACCTGACCCCGCGCTGCACCGCAGTTCCGTGAAAGCAGGAGGGTGCTGAGCATCGTGCAGACAACAAAACCTCTCTTCTGGGCTGGGATTATTCAACTAATCTCGTGATTATGGTGATAATCCCCTTTGCAGTGATGCCCCTCTCCAAGGAGCTTTTCCCTCAGGGCCTTCCAAGTCCCAAATCCCATTTTCTCCTAATGCTGAAGTGCTCTATATTAAATTAAGGCACTCTCGGGGATCAGAGGTGTAAAAGTCCTGCGGTATTTAAAGCTTTGGAGTCTCTTTCCTGACTGACCCTCTTGGGGCTCGTGGTGGGGATGGAGGAGAGGAGATCCCCTGTTAGAGAGGAGATGGATTTTGATATTTTACTCCTTGTTTTTGGAGCAGGACGAGCTGTGGGCAGTGCAGATAATTCCAGGTGGGATTTTCCTGCAGGCACCTCTGAGCAGCAGAAGCATCTCCCTTCCCTCTCCCGCCGCCAGGTGCTCAGCAGCAAATAAATATTTTGCTCACAACTCATTGGAGGTGGCATCTAACCAGATGTGCTCTCACTTGGTGCAGCAGGAGATTTATTTGGTTGTCCATTTATAGCTTATTATTTCCTCCTGTCTCCCCCCTCCCCAGCCTAATAGCAGTTTGCTATCCACCAGGGTATACATTTTCTTCTGATTAAGTGCCGCTTAGCCGTTGGCTGCTTGCTCATTTTACTTTTATAGACACATTTACAGAGGCACAAGCGCCCAGGAGCAAGGGTAAGGAGAATGGAGACTCGCAACAGCTTGATTAGATTGGATTTTAATAAAGTTTCCAGCTAAGCTGCATCACAACTGTTCCTCACTGGGAGGATGATCTCCCTTTCAACCCTGATTACTCCGTGGTGCTGGGGAAGGGCTGGCACAGCCCCTCACCTGTGCAGTGGGAGAGGATTCCCATGGAATCCTTGACCCTCAGGGGTGTCTGAGCTCCGAACGCCTCCGAGCTCCTCTCTCTGAAGCGAGGAGAGATTTTTTTTTTTCCCCCCCGTCTTTCCGCGGCTGCTAATTAGTTGCAGATGATGAGATAATTTATAAAAATTAGGAGCGATTTTCCCTCATTGTGCTAATATCGCTTGGCAATAAAACTGCTCTTTTAAGAGGGTGACTTTTCCCTAATGCAGGGATCAAGGCTAAAAATACATCCCCGTGTGTCAGCAGGGAGGGGGAGCGTGCTCCATCACCGTGCGCCAGGAGCTGCTTCAGAACTTCACCAGAACCACGAGAACGAGCTCAAATTGAGATGCAAACCCCGGCCTTGCTGTTTGGGCAGGAGATGTTTGGTCGTGTCACCTTGGTGGCGGGGCAGGAGGGAAAAGCAGGATGCAGCTGCTGGGGCTGGAGGCCCTGGTGAGGAGCAGACAGAGAACGTGACGGGGGTTTGGCAGGGAGCAGGCACAGGGAAGGTCACTGCTCCCTCTGCCCTTGCCCAGCAGTGACAGAGGCTGGTGCCAGCTCCTCACGTCACCAGGCAGGAGCAGCAGCTCACAGGGAGAGGAACAGGAGCAGGGTTCTGTCTGCTGTGCCCAGCGCCCGGGGGAGCGGGATGGGGGAGCCCAGGGATGGCTCAGCTCCCAGCCCTGCCTCGCCACGGGCTGCCCCTGGCACTGGGACATGCTCCCTGGGGAGCTGGGGTTTGTTCCCAGTGCCCTTTGTGGGTTTGGGAGGTGCTGTTTGCCCCTTTAGCTGGTGTGGGACCAGGCTGAGCCCCGTGTGTGCATCCTCGGTCCAGAGGGAACTGAGAAACTGAGCAACAGGCTTGCTGTGGCAGTTGTTTGGAAAAAGACATTCATTAGGCTGAAGAATGAATTTTCCATGAACTCAGGCGGCCTCCAGCACTCCCTCAGGCTCCTAATGATTTTGTCACGGTGTTAATCCCTCAGGTGAGCGGCGGCATTTTGATATCAGCAAACAAATTACGTTTTCTGCGCAGATAACCCAATCCCGAGTCAGGCGTGGGAGCAGAAAACAATCCATCAGCTCCTGATGGGCCCTGCAGATCCCAGGCAGGGCTGGATGCGGCCACGGGCTGCAGCTCCCTGCGTCCCATGGCATTCCCTGTGTCCCGTGGCATTCCCTGTGTCCCATGGCATCCCAGGGAGTGTGTGTCTGCACAGGACACCTGCACACGCTCACCCGGGTAACCTGGTTTGGTCCATGGTGATGCTCAGGCACCCTCAGAGGTCCTTCCCGTATGGAATTCTGGATTTTGAGAGGCAATGCCCGTGCTGGGAGAGTTTCCAGGAAGGCAAATCCCAGGTGGAATGGAGGTGGGGAGGATCAGCTGGTTTTGTGCAGCAGGTGATTGATGTGTTGGGCTGGAAGGATGTGGTGGGCACCGAAAGTTTTCGCAGATTTAAGGGGGAACTGGCCGAGCACAGGGGAGAGAAAAGCACTTAGGAGTTATTAAATAGCCCAGCGCCATCAGTTTCAGAACTGAAACAGAAGTTTCCTAACCTGAGAGCAGCCCAGGGCTGGGAGGCTATTAGCAGGAATTATTGGATGGACTTTTGCTTTGACAGTAACATTTGTTCTGGCGATCCAGATATGAGGCAGAGGCACGGAGAAAATGAAAGGAATTGCCTGTAGCAAGCTCTCAAATTAGCACCTCTATCTCCCAAGCCCCAGCCTGGTGCAGTGTCCATCACGGCTGGGAAGTGTGGAAATCTGCCTGGGCTGTTAGCAACAAACAGAGGGAAATTGTGGCAGCAGTGACGCAGGTGCAGAGGGATAAACCACGGTGATCGGGCTGGGAGCAGCGCCTGGGAGCTGGAAAACTCAGCTTGGAATCATCCCCTGGTTTAGGGGGAGCAGAATTAACCCTGGCTGGGTTTTGTCACATGAAACAAAGCACTCCTCTCCCATTCCCGTAGCTGCGCCTTCATTTCTGCTTTTTAATGCCATCCTTAAATATCTGCTTCATCTCAAAGCGATTCTGTCCTGCACTTTGTGGTGGGATTATCTCGCTCTCCCCATCTCTCCTACCTCAGATTTAGTTTTTAGGAAGAGCAGGCTGTGTTCGTTCAGCCTCTCTGGAGATGTTGATGCACAGTTTTTTCCAGAATTTTATTGGTCTCCATTGGATCCCTTCTAATTTAAACATCTTTACAGTTTTGGGGGCCTTGCTTTACCTCTGTCAGACACAGAGCCACGGGCACAACCTCGCTGTGACTCCATCAGGAGGACCCATATCCTGGGTTAATTTAACCCGTGTGTGCCTTTGAGTCTCCCCTTCCTGAGTCCTCTCTAATTCAGTCCCTCAGACGTTTTTTCTTCAGTTTTCTTCATTTTTTCTTCCTCTTTTTTCGAACTTGAAGCCTTCTGATGGTGCTGCCAGAAGCTGCGTGGCCTCAGGCTGTGCTCTTGTCCAGCGTGAGTGAGGGAAGCTGGAGTGGGGTGTGGACAAAAGGCAAGGGCATGAAAATTCCCATGAAAATCAGGGAATTTGAGCTGGAATTTGGACCAGCTGGACTTGTCTCCTTGCATCCTTTGAATCCCGTCTGATCAGCCTGTTCTTCTGTGATGCCTGCAAGAGTCTTGTCAGTCATTTATCTACTCGGATATGTTGTATCTATTTATCTAGACAGCATAATAAATAATCCTGACTTAGATCCATCCATCCAAACGTAGCAAAGTTGTAAAATTTGATCCTTTTATGCAGGGAACCCCTCTACTTTTACTGTGCTGTCCTTCAGCCTTCACTCCTTATTCTCATGTTCCTTACACTGCATGCAGATTAATTTGGGGTATTTTCTAGGATCCTTGTAAGCACAAATATTTGATCATTATTGAGAATCAAATTACAACGTTCATTAAGCTTTTTGCAACTGGAAACGAATGTTAACTTGCAGAGACAAAAAATGCATCTTCACCGTGTTTGAATTCCTTTAATTGTCGATGGAATCGGAGTGGAATAGGATGGGATGGAAGAGGATGGAATGGAATAGGGTGGAGTGGAATGGAATAGGAGAGGATGGAGTAGAATTGGGATGGAATAGAATTGGAATGGAATAGGATAGGATGGAATAGAATTGGGATGGAATAGGATGGAATGGAATAGGATAGGATGGAATAGAATTGGATAGGATGGAATAGAATTGGGATGGAATAGAATTGAAATGGAATAGGATGGAATAGAATTGGAGTGGGATGGAATGGAATAGGATAGGATGGAATGGAATAGAATTAGAATGGAATAGGATGGAATTAAATGGATGAAATGGAATAAAATGGAATTCCAGCTGGTCCAGAGGCTGCAGGGGGGTTTGGAAACCTTCTGTGGACCTGGGAGTGTGTGCCTGGTGTTGTGATGGCAGCGTGGGATGGGAAAAGCAGAGGAGGGAGAGGATGAGGAGGGAACCCCTCACCTCTCATTAGCAAGTGCTGCTTGTTCTTTAAAAGGGAAAACCAAACCCCCTCAGCCCCTGACCCTGCAGGTCAATAAAATGAACACTCACTAATGGCTGAATCAGAGACTGGACAACTTCATTACACTTGTAAAATCAATGGCCATTACCCAGCTCTGCCGATTGATCTGAGCTGCAGGATGTCAGCACGGCCTGCCCGGGGCTGGCAGCTCACAGGGGTTTGCTGAACACGTCTGGAGCCCATTAAAGGGTGCTCTGAACGCTCCTCCTGATGGGCCAGACCTCCCTGTGATGGTCCCTGCAGGGGTTCCCACACCCACGGCCAGAGGTGTCCTGGAGCAGAAGGCCAGCCCATGATGGAAAAGTCCACGCTGCTGAAGGGCTGCTGAGGCGATTTTGTAGCTTCTGGACTGCTGCTGGGAGGCCTGGATGTAAATGACAACGCAGCTAATAAGGTCTAATTGGCTATTAAAGGAGGAAGCGGCCCCGGAGATGCTGAGGGCCAATTAACCCTGGGAGGCTGACGGTGCTGCTGTGCAGTGATGTGTGAGAGCCTCGCACAAACCCAGGGCACGGGGCACTGCGGAGCCCTGCCCAAATCCTCTGCTGGGGTATCCCAGAGCTCGCCCGCAGGTGAGAGGGGATGGATGAGCAGTGTGGGCACTCCCCTACAGACACCCCGCGGGCAGCAGAGGGGCACTGGCCAGCTGGGGCTTCTCAGGAGGCCGAGTTTTTAAACTCTGCTCAGCTCTGAGGGACTAAAAGCTGGGTCAGGTGAGGTGGATCCATAGGGAAGGCACATTCCTGCATCGGGCTGTGATGGGGACAAGTGCCAGGTACCAACCCCGAGGCTGGGCACCAGCGAGAGGCAGGAAATGCCTTGGAATGCTGAGGTGGATTCTTGAGCAAGGCAGTCCAAAGCCAGGGGCTGTGGGAGGCTCCATCAATCATCCTGCCTCAAACACTGTCTGAGATCAGGGCCGCGGGGAGCCCGGGGTTTTGACACAGGCGTGTTGCTAATTTGAATAAACAAATTGTGTCTAATGGCTTTGTCTTCTAATTGATGTCAGTGGCTTCTTGATGAGGGAGAATGGAGATATTCAGTGTTGCAAAGCGAGCTACCTGTTTTCAGAGTCTGTTTTTCTGCTAGGAGTGGGCAGGCAGAAAATGGGATTGGGTGGATTTGATGAGGAATTGGGACTTGGGAATCTCAGCATAATATGGACCACGTCTCAGACTCTGGATTCTATTGCATCTTAATTACATGAGGGTGGCTTTGTGTGCTGCTGCTGTGATGATGGCCTTTCTCTTGTTCCTCTTCCTCCAGTTGATTTTATTCTATTTGATTCCTGCATTTTTCATTTTATTACTTCTAATTTCTGCGGTTTTGCTGCTCTGAACTCCGGCCTTTCTGAAATCCAAGGATTTCAATCCAAGCAGGAGATGAGCTCAAAGATGGGGCTCAGGCTGATATTTTTTGTCTTCTGCTGGGCTTTTTGCAGAGCAGAGAGAAGGGGGCTGTGACTGCAGGGTCTGTCCCTCAGTGACACCACGACCCATCCCAGTGGAGGAAATGAGGCTGATCCACTAGAACAGCCCGGTTCTCACTGTAGTTTTCCATGGAAAGCAGGATGGAGTTCCTGTCCTGGTTTCTGGTGATCCCCAGGGATGTTCCTCTTGCGTGGAGGCAGCAGCTGGAGAGACCCAGTGCTGACCTCAGCAGTGCAGACAGGCTGATGTGCTCTCTCAGACCTGGCTGAACCATCCTTTAGCCTGTCTGGGCTCCTGTGGTTTGTGGACTTGCTGGTTTGGAGGTGACCTGGCCTGAGCTGGATTTCCACCGACCAGGGTGGGGACCTGCTGAGCCCCTGCCTGGCCCGTGGGCTGTGGGGAGCAGGAGAGGAGCCTCAGAGGCTGCTTTTTCTCCTGACTCAGCTCCAAAAGAGACAAAAACTCCTTTCAGCCACACAGCCGGGAGTGCTGTGCTGAAATAATTTCTGTTACCTTTTATCTGCCTCAGAGGAACACTTAAAAAAACCCTCCTGCACATAGCGGGCAACCTGATGAGCCTAATTTGGTGGTATGAAAACACAACCCCTCGCAGGTTTCCAGCCATGTTCTGGCTAATTAGATACACTTCCCCTGCCAGCTCCTGCCTCCTGAGCCGTGTTGCGTGTGCTCAGACACCCCAGCACGAGCAGGAGCGTGATTAAAGTGAGTTTTGGATGGGTTTGGGGGGTAGCAGTTGGTGTTCGCTGTCAGGCCAAGCAAAGAGGCTCCCAGGCCTGGGGGTCACACAGCAGCCTGCTGGCCCTTTGGGCTTTTGGGGCTGTTTATTTTGGGAAGCTGGGCTTGCAGGCAGCTCTGGAGGGGTCTGGGGGAGGAAGGAGGATGTGGCTGGGGAGGGGGTGAGTGGCAGCACTCCAGGGCTCTGTGTCACTGCCACTTCCCATCAGGGGACACGGGATGGTGGCATCCCATCCTCTGGGCCCGGAAGGGTGTCCAGGACTGTGCAGCCATTGCCTGAAACCCTTAAATTACCGCTGCTGGAATGGACTGAAAGTTCCATCCCCAGAGAGGGAACGGACTGAACAGTCTGTGTGCGTCTGGGTGCAGCCTGGGCCGAGCCAGAGCTGGCCAGGGACCAGCTACAGCCACAGGTCTGGGCATCTGAGTAACACTTCTCTGCCCAGGGCTGGCATTTCGGTGCCTTTTCCATAAAAATTGCCTTTATTTGTAGAGAAAGGTGGGCTGGTTTATCTTAGGAGTTGCCAGAACTGCAGTTTTCCCTCCAGCACGGAAAATTCTCCCCGTGGTTCAGTGCTGGAGGACCTCAGAGCGCTGAGGAAACTTTGCTGCCCTCCAAGAGATTGTTTTGTGTCCACTTAGGGATGCCAGCAGCGCTCGTCCTGTCTGCACACCCCTCCCAGCACAAACAGCACCAGTGGGGAAGCGGCACAGAAATTCAGCAGGGTCTGGCCGAGGTCCCCACCCAGGCAGAAAATAAATTGGCTGCTGCTGTTCTCCTTCCCAAATTGGCAGCGCCTGGAATGGGGCCAGCTCTCTTCCCTTCTCTGGGAGACACCCATTGCTTCTCCAGGGAAATCTCGGAGGGGACCTGGGGGAACAAGATTGGCTGGTGGGTTTAGCAGGCAGCGGGATGCCGCACAGGTTCATTGCATCCCGCTGCTGCGCTGCCCAAACCGTGAATTTTGGGATGAAAAGCGGCTGCCAAACCGAATCCCTGGTGCTGCAGTCTGGCCTGGACCTGCTCCCGCCCCGCCTCCCCCTCTCGTGTCGGGATGAGGTGTCTGGGCAGCAGAACACAGCAGCCTCACCCGCGTCCATCCCCGCGCTCCTGCGGGAAAATCATCGCTTGCGCCTCTCACGGCCGAGCTCACGCCGCAAATTCTGCCTTAAACGGAGGCTGATGTGCTCAGAAGCTGCACGAGTCTCTTAAAGAAAATGAGGTCTTAGCAGGAAGCCTCACACCAAACAGAAGGCTCTTTATTGACCGTGGGATGCTGCTGTCGGAAGGGGACTGCAGGTGGCTGTTCCTGTGTGGTAAAACATGTCAGGCTGGTCTGGATGGGCTTTTTTTTTTTCCCAGGCAGTTAAGAAACCAATAAAGTTAAATTGGTAGGACTGTCTAATGTGATTACAGCAAGATGGGGATAAATGTGGCTCCATCAGAGCTTGTTTTGAGACGGGAGGCTGTCATTTTGTGACGGAGAACTGAGATGACAGCGAGCGTTGGTATTCCGAGGGCCTTCTGCTAAGAATGACCTGCTCTGTCTTTTTGACATCAAACATGTGTCTGCATAAGGAGAGCGCTGGTTTGTGTTCCGGTGCAGCTCCGCTTTTAGTCTGAAGTGTTCTATCAAAAATTTTATGAGGGAGAGGTAAAAAACCCTTGGGTGAAAGTGCTTGAATGTGGAAAAGCGGCTCCTTGGCCCCAGGGAGAGCCCGCAAATCCCAGCTGGGGAAGGAGGAGCTGGGAAGGGCTGGGAGGGGCTCAAGGTGAGCCCAGCAGTGAAGGTGGCTTCTGGCTAGAGGCTCGTGCCTTCGGAGTATCCCAAAATGGTAAATGGGAGTTCTGGTGGGAGCTCCTGAGGTGGTGGTGTGGGCAGGACAAACCTGGTGGTTCTGTCTTTGAAGCTTCAGGTTTTGGGTTCTGTCTTGGGGTAACCCCAGTCCTTGACCACCCTGGAACCAGGATCCTGAGTTTCCTCTCCTTGCCATCAACCCTTGATAAGAAATGCAGAACTTGCTCCTTGTCTCCTCCAGGGAGAAGGCTCAGAGCTGACACTCAGTTCCCAGCTGGTTCCTTTGCCTCCTGGCTCTGATCTCAGTGTTGGTTGTTAAACATTTCCCAGGGACTTCCCACTGCCCCTGGGATGTTAATTAAAAGATTTCCAGCCATAAAAAAAAAAAAAAATTAAAACCAAATCCCTCTGCACTGTTGGTATTCTGCAAGGAACTACAGCGTGGATTGGTGTTTGTGCTGGAATCTCCTGGATGGAGCCATGCATGGATTGATCTTCCCTGGTGGTCAGAAAGAGAGGGAAATGCAGTGTCTGATACCCCTTGGCCAGGAGGTGCAATCTGGAATCTCGTGGATAGAAAAGCACCAGGAAGGACAGGAGAGCAAAGGCACAGCCCAGATCTTACTAAAGCAAAGATGATGAGCCGTCAAATGAGTAACACTGATGGAAAATGTAGGAACTGGCTAATGCTGTAGCCAGAGAAATTGTTTGGAGGGCTGGCATTTCTGGTATTAAAAGATTTAGAGTGAGCTTTCAGCAAATAAAGGAGGAATTGGCCCTGAAATGCAGAGCCAAGGTTTGGTATCTGAGATGGAAAAAGGAGTGTGTGTGTGTTTGGGGGGTTGTTTCAGGTACTTTAAGGAGAGAAAAGAATTTTTCAAACTGCATTTCACTTAATTGAGTACCAACAAGAAGGGCTGGACTGAAAAATCTTCATTCCATGGAGCAAACATCACCTCAGCGAGGCTGCCCATGGAGCTGAAGGGAAAATTCCTCATCCCTGTGGATGCAATCCCATGGGATTAGAACATCAGTCCCACTTTTCGTGCTGCAGAAAGAGGAGCTCATTTGCTGCTTGGTGTGAGGCTGCTTTTGCAAGGCTTCCTTTGTGGAGTTCTTTGTGTGTGGTGGCAGCCACAGCAGCTTCTCCAAGCAGTGGATGCTCCCTCCCTGGGATTATTTCATTTCCTTCATGGACGCTGGGCAGCCAGGGCAAGGTAGAAAAACCCTTTTGTGATGGGCTGGCTTTGTTCTAGTCCGTAGTCTGGGATTTGAGGCTGTCTGGGAGAGCATGTTTGTGTAAACTAATGATCCATTCCCTCCCGCCTTTATCCACCTCGCATCTCCCTGCTCCCCTCTCCAGCACTGCCTTTTCCACGGGGTTAAACCAAAGTGCAGGGCTCTGGGGATTTGAGGCAGTTAGTGATTCTCAGGATGCTCAGGGCCGGGGGAAATGGGGTGACATCAAACACCAGCTCCTGACCCGGTTCTTTAAGGGGTTTGTGGAGAAGGGGATCGTTAATGGGAGCAGAGCAAAGCCCAGCCAGGTCCTAATGAGCAGCCATGCAGAGCTTTTAGAAAGGTTCTTGTGGCTTCCAGAGTCACTTTTCCCTCCCTCATTTCTGCCCAGATTCCTCTGCTCAGGATCAAGAGGGCAGTGTGGTGTTGAGGACAAAGCTCTGGGAGTGGACCTTGAGGTTCAGGTCACAGAAATTCGTGCTGGGACCAGACTGGGAATGGTTCTCTGTCCTCCCAGTGGTGCTCAAAGCCATTTTGGGGCTGACACCAGGGGCTCAGAGCTGGAGGGACACAGGGGAAGGGTGAGCAGCATTCCCGGAGCCTGTTCCCCTTTCCCCAGGTCAGGAAGGTGCTGTGGGAACCCTGAGGCTGGAGCTGAGCTCGGAGCTGCTGGTGCTCTGATTAATGCTGCAGCAGGGCTTGTTCTGCTGGAGAGGAACCTTTCCTCCAGAGACATTAAATATTAATAGCAGCAATAGAGACACAGATAAACAAGAGCGAGTTATAAACTTCATTTTGAGGGCACTGCTGTTCGCTCTGGCAAACTCCTGTCACAGCCAGCTCGGGAGCACGGGCCAGAGGCTGGGGCTGCATGGAAATATCTGCATTTCCACCTGGAACTCGGACACAAAAAAGCCTCGCTAGCCATGATGGAGCCCCTGCTGGAGGTGACAGTGACCTGCCACCAGTGCCTCTCTCACGGCCAGAGCTTCCCCAGCCGCTGCCATCTGTGCCTTGTGTTTTCTTATTCCACTCCAGTGCAGCTGATCTGTTCAGGGCTTTGTCCTACAAGTTCCTGGAGAGCTGAGCACTCACCTTCAGAAACCAGCCAGGAGTTTCAGGCAGGTGGTGATGAAGTACCCAGGGTGGATCAGGGTGAGGACAGGGATGCTCTGGTGGGATGAGACTTTCCTCTCTGTGTGGGTGGAGCTGGGGGTGTTCAGGTCTCTCTGTGAAGCCTCTCCGCAGCATAAATCACTTTATTTATTTATTTGAAAGCCCCCACGACATATGGTAATTTGTAAATCACACCTGTTTAAAACCTGCCACTTCCTGGTGCAGATTCCTGGGGTTTTTGGGACGAGAGGAGTCAGGAGTTTCAGGCAGGTGGTGATGAAGTATCCAGGGTGGATCGGGGTGGGGACAGGGATGCTCTGGTGGGATGAGGCTTTCCCTGCTGTGTGTGTTCAGATCTCTCTACAGCATAAATCACTTTATTTATTTATTTGAAAATCCTCCCGACACGTGGTGATAATTTGTAAATCACACCTGTTGAAAACCTGCCACTTCCTGGTGCAAATACCTGAGGTTTTTGGGATGAGAGGAGCTGAGTGGGGAGGCATCCCATAATTCCAGGAGCTGGGCATAGAGGGGAAATCAGCCTAGGAAAAACACTAAATACTCCCAGATAAAAGCACTAAATATTCCCCAAACTGGGAATCAGTAACGAGCCTGGTGTTTACGCTTAAACAGCTTCCAGATGAGAAATGATTGTAAACTCATATTTTAGTAATGCAAAATATTATTGACTGAATTCAAAGTGAGAGCGTTTATAACACGTCAAGTCATGTTTTGTACTGTAATTTATATTTGATTCTCCTTCCCGAGGGGTGGGAATGGGGGAGGCAGCTGCTGGCTGAGGTGTCACGCTGGAAGCAGCTGAATTTTGGTGTTTTACAGGATTTTGGGTGCACTTTTGGCTTCACTGAAACTCGTTATTTAGGGAGGAGCACTGGGACATGGAAAATAGAGGGAAAAAAGAGATTTTGGGTCACCTTGCCAGTCTGGAAAACTCCTCTTTGAACAAGCAGGTCTAGAAAGTGCTGCTGGTTTAAGAATGTGGGGTTGGAGGGAGAGTTCCAGCCTCTCCTGCAAAATGAGATGATGAACTATTTGTGCAAACCCTCCTGGGCAGTGAAAACCCCACCAGGTGTCTTGGGGAGCTCCAGTGGAGCAGAACCGTGGAGCTGTGACCAGCAAAATTAGGAATAATTAATGTAAAAAGAAACAAAACCCCAACCAATGGCTGCAGAGGGAAAAGGGCAATAAACCCAGCCCAGCTCTGCCTTCCAAAGGCTTGACCAGAGGGGTTTAAAATCTCCTCTTAATAATATGTGCAGCAGCAGGGAAAATCAGACTCAGGGAATCTGAAGGTTAAATAGTAGGAAAAAAAAAAGAAAATTAGGCAAATAAATCTCGATTTCAAATTTGCTCTCATCGTCAGTGAATTATATTGAGTTTCTCTTTTTAATGCCATGGGGACAAACACACCTTAATCACTGGATTTTAGCATGGCCAGCCCGGATATGTTGAGGTGGTGTTTGCTCAGATCTTCAGCAGGTGGTGGGGAGAAGTTCTGGGAGGTTTTTGGTTCAAGATCTAATTAGTCCCTACCCACAGAGCCCTGTCCTCTGCTCCTGGCCCCTGGCAGCTTCCTGCCCATTGCCACGCACGCTCCTGCAGCTCTTGGAGCTCCAATTTAGCACTGATGAGAAAAGACAAGTGTTTTCCAGAATTGGATGGCACAGTGAGGAAATGGCCCTCATCACTTATATTTATGTTCTTAATTCACTCCTCCGTGGTCATTGGCCATTGTACAAGGCCCCCATCATCTCTCCTGGTTACAACACTTGAACAGAGTTTGTCTTGACGTGATTTATGGAAGCAGAACTTTCAAGGTAATTATTGAGATTGCTGCAGCAGTTCCTTGAAGGGATTCTGAAGGGTATTTTTGGGTGGTGGTGGGGAAGTGAAGGGTTCAGTGGGCTGCAGGTGATGCCATGATGATTTTTTGCCTTTTCTTTATACCTCATTTGTATGCCTTTGTGGCCTTTTGTATTCTTGGTGTTTCTTTTAGCCTACATTCCCAGACTTGATGTTTTGTTGAGTTGGGAGACCGAACATCTNCATGTTCAGAGTGTCCCACCTGGACAGAGTGAACCAGGGATCCTTAAAATAAATCCCAAGGTAAAAAACCCCTTTTTCCCTTCAAACTGTGTTCAGCTCTGATTTTAAGAACAGGGATAAGGCATCACAGGTTTTACCTGACTTTGGTTTTTTCGCCTTCCCTGCGATGCTGGCAGAAAAAACTGGAGGTCACCTGTGCAGGATGCACCCAGAGAAACACACAACCCCCTCCTCCCGCAGAGTGCAAACCCCACGGCCTTCTCTGGAACGAGACAGCTTAAAAGGGGAGGAAAATTACGGAGCAGAGATTTTGGCTAATGCTCGCTGTCACTGCAGCAAGACCTGCTGCCATAACTCCTGCCAGGATGGCTTTGGGTGGCCTGGCTGGGAGATGGATGGAGCTGCTGTGAGCGCCCTGATGGCAGCTGGGCAGCGTGGAGCCCGAGGGAGAGGCTGTGAATCCCTGGAAGCCCATTCCAGCCGGGATCCTGCGCAGGGAACAGATGTTGTGCTGGTTTAACCGGGGTTTATAAACCCAGCTCGCCCTGCCAGCTTTCAGATTTGCAGATTGCTGCTGTTCGTGGCCCCGTTTGCTGGGAGGTGCTGCTCAAATGCAGGCAGGGACACAAACAGAGCTCTAAATGTCAAATTGGGAGGCACCAAAATAAACCAGCCCCGCTGGAGGCAGCTGGGCTGGAGCTCATGGCTTGAGCTGCTCGTTCTGACTGGGAGTTGTGTGCACAGAGCCCTCTGTCCCCAGCGCCTGTGACATTTCCAGGCTCCCCTGAGAGCTCTGGTGCCACCTTTCTGTGGGCTCAGTGCCACCTGGATAAAGGGATTTGTGCTTTAGTTTATTTTTCCAGGAGTTTCATCTCCCCGGTGTTTTCTCTTTGGAGCTCAGCTTTGGATACCCCCACATTTGGTCAGATATCAGATTTTTCTGGCTGGAAAGGGTTGGGACAGGCTGCCCAGGGACGTGGTGGGGCCAGGCCGTGCTGGCAGTGCCCTGGGGTCACTCTGCTCTGTGCTGGGGCTGTGCCTGGGCTGAGGGCGAGCAGAGCTGGCACCCACAGCCCCGGGAACATCCAGCCTCTCCTGCTGCTCCCTGGTGAGCTGCCCAAAATTCCTGTCCCTCAGGGAGACAGGCAGCCTGCCCACACCTTCCTGAGCTGTTTGGTGCCATGCTGGCCTCTCCCAGCACCTCACGGGGGGGTTGCATTCCCCCACCAGCTTTCTTTTAATTAATATTTTCTCATTTAACCCAGCTCCGAGGTGCAGGTTGAACTCCCACTGAACAACCACATCGTAATAGTTATTTTAAATGGGAAAAACTTCCTTTTTGGAGTGTTCCTTATGGAAGTGGCATCCAGGAGGGCCGGGATCAGCACTGTGCAGTGTCTGGTTGTGATTCAGAGAGATCTGGCCCGGGTCAAGTGCAGAGCAGTGTCCGTAATTGCACCTATAAGGGAAAGCATTTTCCTTTCATCGCTGTTAGCCTAATTACATTTGTCAATGGGAGTCCTGCTCCAGAAATCAATAAGGAAGGGAGCTGTGCTCGGCTGGGGATGAGAGGAGGTGCATTTCTGCAGCCTCCCCTTGGCCCTGCAGCAAATAAAGGTAATAACAAATCTATATTTGTGCTTTTCGTGTTTGCAGTTATCTGGATCACCTTGGTGAGGTAACACGGGCAGAAGAAAAGCAGCGCTCTCTCTTTTTTCCCTTCTGCCCGTGTGTTTTCATATTTTTAAATGAACGTTATCGACCCACCTGTTGCAAGCAGGGCTCTGCCAGCTCCTGGCTGCCAGGTCCTGGGGGAGGCTGAGATTTCTGCACCAGTCCCAAAATCCCAGAGTGGTTTGGGTTGGAACAGACCTTAAAGCTCACCCCGTTCAGGGCAGGGACACCTTCCACCAGCCCAGTTATCTTGGGGCATTTTGATGATGAAGTGTGAGGATTTTTGCTGGTTTATAACCAAACTCCAGGGCTGTGCCAGGACTTTCTCCTGGTTTTGTCCCTCACAAACGTTCACCTGTCCCTGATGCAGAGCTGAGGCTTTGTAGGACATGTGATTATTAGTTTTTTTTTTGGTCTCTTTAAGCAAGCAATATATATTCCAGACTAAAAGACACTCAGGAAATGAAATTGCTGGCACTGCTGCTGCTCGGAGGGGAAACCATTTCCGTCCCTGCTAATGGAGGAGGGGTCCTGCTCTCGGCTCTGGGGTCACAGAAACAGCAGCAGACGTGGAAATAAGGGAGAAAGGAAAGCCAAACAAAGCCAGGGGAAGCCTCTGGAGGTGGCTGCAGGTTGGTTGTGCTCAGGTTTTTCTCCATCCCCTGGGGTTTCCGTAACATCTGGAGCAGCTGGACCCACGCCCAGCCCTGGTGTGGGGTTTTGATCAGGAAAAGCACCAGGGGAGCTCCCAGCGCCTCCCCAAAGGCTGTGGGTGCCCCTGGATTAACTGCAGCCAGGGATGAGCCTCCTCCAAAGCCTTCCAGAGGCTTCTCCAGGCCTGGGTTAAGCTGACAGGCTCTTAAAGAGGGATATCCCTGCCCCTCCCATGATGTGGGAAATGCAGCTGCTGGAGAGGGGTCGGGGCACGGAGGAAAGGGTGAAATCCCGAGTCCTTCAGCCCCTCCAGGTGGAGCAGAGGGTGTGTTGGCTTTCCCTGCAGACAGAGCTCTGGAGACCCGGCAGATCCGTGCAGAGCTGTGCAAATCCCGGGCTGTGCCTCCCGGGGAGGGAGGAATTGGGGACGTCAGGGTAAATGAGCTTTTTTTGGGAAGGGAAATCCTAAGAGTGAGCGAGCTCGGAAGCTTGAAAGGCTGGGATTCAAGCTGCCGTTGCTGATGATGAGTTTAATGTGAAATACAAAGAGTGGGGACAGGAGGGGTGTCAGGGGTGTCTCTGAGGTGGCTGGAGGGTGACAGGGAGATGATTTGGGGTCTGTGTGAGAGGGGAAAGCTGCAGCTCTCAGCTCCTGCATGCAGGAGAAGGGAAAAACCATCAGGGCCCTCGAATGAATCCCAGAATCCCAAAATCATTGAGGTTGGAAAAGCCCTCCCAGACCTTCAGGTCCGCCGTGTGGCCCATCCCCACCTTGTCACATCCAGTCATTCCCTGGGGACTCCAAACTCCATCCCTGGGCAGCTTTTCCATGTAGAAATTCCTGCTGATGTCCAAGTGAACCTCCCCTGGTGCCGTTTCCTCTCATCCTGCCACTGGCTGCAGCTGGTTTAGGGTTGATGCTTCACACCCTGCCTTTGCTCATCTAAAAATTCTCCTCCCTGGGTTCATCATCCTGCCTGACCCACTCCCAGGGCTCCAGGCACTGGGAAAATCCCAGTTCCCAAGGGAGAGCCCCGTGTGCCCTCAGGCACCCCGATCCCACCCCGGCCAGTGACTGGAAAATTCATTTTATCGCTGCAAACCATCAGAGCACAGCGCTGGGAAATGCAGGAGAGCTTTATGCATTTCCTTGAAAACCACGTTAATGTGACAGTTTTCGATAAAATAAAGGAACGGGGCTGGAGGTGAGAAAAAGCACTTATATATAATTTCTCAGTTACTGCTCCCAGAGTTTTTCGATTTGACTATTTCACCTCCGATGTGTGAAATTTGAATCCCGGCTTTCTCAGCTCCCTGCCCATTGACCTCGTCAGAAACCCTGAATGCAAGAGGAAAAAAAGAACAATAAATTGCTTTCTGTACCTCCAGTCAGGAAAACCCTGCACTTCCCCTTCCAGGCAGACTTTTCCATCTGTCACCTCGCTGCGCTGCCTCCAGGTTACCTCAGCAAGAAAACTTAATTGAGGCGATGTCGTGTCGGGAGAGAATGATACATCCATTTCTACAGAATCCCTTTTGTAACCCCTTTCACTTTCAGCACAACTACACCGGGCTCCGTGTCTCGCCAGGCTGGTTTTCGTTTTGTTTTTCCCCGTCTTCTTTCCAGTAATAATCTCCTTTCACCATATTTTTCATTCATGCACGGGCAAATATTTTCGAGCTGTCACTTTTGGGTTGCGCTGCCGTTCCTATCCTGTGTGTAACCACGAGTGCCGGTGCATAATGAGGGGAAAATCTCGGATTAGATAAAGGGTGTGAGAACAGAGGGATTATCCCTCGCTTTTCCCGACAGGGAGGTGACATCGGGAGACTAATGGGAGCTTTTTAGCGGTAGTTAGAGACCTGACGGGCTGTGAGCGCTGCCTCGTTTAAAGCCGGGTGGGAGCTGGGGATGCTCAGGAGTTGTTGCTGAGCCCATCCCGAGCTCGCTCGATGGCCGGGGCTGAACCGCGGCGGGTTCGGAGCTGCTTTGGAGCACGGGAAGCAGCGCTGGGGAATTTGGCTGCCTCAGAAGCTCCCGTTCCCTCTTCAGGCTGGCTCCTGCCTTTGGAAATAACTGGAATTTTCAGCCCTGTGGCTCTCCTGAAGAGCAGATCAGAGGTGCTGCTGGTGCGCTCACAGCTCCATGGTGCTCCCAGGTGGAGGAGCAGGCGCCGAGAGGGTTTAGGGCCAAAATTTTGGCTCCTGCCTTTGGAAATAACTGGAATTTTCAGAGCTGTGACCCTCCTGAAGAGCAGATCAGAGGTGCTGGTGGTGTGCTCCCAGGTGGAGGAGCAGGCACTCAGAAGGCTCGGGGCTAAAATTTTGGCTCCTGCCTTTAGAAATAACTGGAATTTTCAGAGCTGTGACCCTCCTGAAGGGCAGATCAGAGGTGCTGGTGGTGCGTTCCCAGGTGGAGGAGCAGGCACTCAGAGGGTTCGGGGCTAAAATTTTGGCGCCTGCCTTTAGAAATAAGTGGAATTTTCAGCCCTGTGGCTCTCCTGAAGAGCAGATCAGAGGTGCTGGTGGTGCGCTCCCAGGTGGAGGAGCAGGCACTCAGAAGGTTTGGGGCTAAAATTTTGGCTCCTGCCTTTAGAAATAACTGGAATTTTCAGAGCTGTGACCCTCCTGAAGAGCAGATCAGAGGTGCTGGTGGTGCGCTCCCAGGTGGAGGAGCAGGCACTCAGAAGGTTTGGGGCTAAAATTTTGGCTCCTGCCTTTAGAAATAACTGGAATTTTCAGAGCTGTGACCCTCCTGAAGAGCAGATCAGAGGTGCTGGTGGTGCGCTCCCAGGTGGAGGAGCAGGCACTCAGAAGGTTTGGGGCTAAAATTTTGGCTCCTGCCTTTAGAAATAACTGGAATTTTCAGAGCTGTGACCCTCCTGAAGAGCAGATCAGAGGTGCTGGTGGTGCGCTCCCAGGTGGAGGAGCAGGCACTCAGAAGGTTTGGGGCTAAAATTTTGGCTCCTGCCTTTAGAAATAACTGGAATTTTCAGAGCTGTGACCCTCCTGAAGAGCAGATCAGAGGTGCTGGTGGTGCGCTCCCAGGTGGAGGAGCAGGCACTCAGAAGGTTCAGGGCTAAAATTTTGTCTCCATTCCTCCCCCTGAGCACCCCTCGCAGCCAGGCGGGCGGGAAGGCGCGGGGAGCATCCCCCCGAGCACCTTCCCAGAGCATCCTTGTTTTCCAAGAGCTTTCCTCAGCCCAAATTCGGTTCCCAGCGCTCTCCCGCCTCTCCCAGACTCAACATTTAATAAATGGCAGTAGAGGGGGAGCCGTGTTTACCCCGTGCCTGCCAGGCAGACAATGAACCCCCTCTCGCCCAGATGGCACCGGGTCTCCTCCAAGCCCGTCGGCGGGGCTGGTGCCGTTGAACGGGGCCCAAACCCAGCCGAGCGTGGCAATCCCAGCGCCTCCAGTGACCATCTGGACACACAAACTGATTTTCTGTTTGGATCATAAAGCCTCTCCTACGTCTCCAATATTAGCCGTGGATGGGGATGCTAATTGATTTAATTGAAGCTCTGGATGTCGAGCCGTGGGCACTGCCAAGCTTCTGGGTTTGGGTACGTGGTGGGGTTTAATCAGTGGTGGAGGGAGGAGATTGGGGGGTGAGTGCTCTGCTGTCGAGGTTTTGGGAAAGGGAGGGAGGTGCTGGATTGTGGGAATCACAAGTTCCTGCCCCAGGAAGGAAATGAAGCTTCTGCTGAGCTCCCCTAAGCAAAGGGACAGAATTTTGCTGCTCTTGGTAGTGCTGGAGTGTTTAACTTGTCGTTAATTTTAAACAGAGGTTGTTTTTTCGTGTTTTATTTATCCATGTACACGCAGACACGTATCGGATTTGGGTAGATGAGAAATAAAGTCGTGGCCAAGTGATTAACATCCTTTATTTTTGGACTTTGGTAGCATCTCATTGGTTGGCTCACGATGTTCTACAGAAAAAATCCTGCATTCAGAGACTTCCAAAGTAATGAGAGCCCTCTCTACTCCTTGAAAAAATATTTGCTGGGCTCGAGAAATTTAAATTTTTTTGAGAAACACCACTTTTGACCTAGAAGATATTGTCAGGGCTTCTCTGCCAAAAAATTATGCCAGCCTGTCTCTTTTTGTTTTTTTCCTTTAGATGACCTCTATTCTAGCAAACAAACAAAAACAACAACGAGAAAAGAAAACGCACAACCTTGCAGCAAAGTTACCCACTTAAAGGAGTGGCAGAAAGTGACCTCTTGCAGCAGGGACAGCATCAGAACCAGCTGCTTCAGAAGCTCTTCCCACACAAGGAATTTTATTTACTCAGGCTTTTATTCATCAATATTCCTGCTCATTAAGGAGCCTCATGATATTAAGGATATGTAGAGGGGGTTGGTATTTCCTAGGAAAAGCACTTTGCCTCTTCCACTTGAGCTTTTACCACTCTTGAGGGGAATATTTTGGATTTTTTCCCTGTGCTTTCTCTTGTTTCAAGCAGGAGGGATGCAGCGGCTCGTGCTGGCCTCATTTCCTGTCGGTTTTGCTCTGTGCAGACTCCTCATTAAGTGGTTAATCAGGGAAACACAGCCAAGCACTTCCTGTGAAGGGAGGAAAACAGCTCAGAGGAGGCACCTGCAAACCACCAAATTGCTGGCCCGAAATCCTTTTATCCAGTAGGAAGGTTGGGAAAGGGGAGATAATTTGGGTTTTAGGAGCAGGGATGGGTATTTTTAAAAGGTGGGAGAGTTCAGGTGAGGGCTCTGGGCTGCCAGGGGAGGATCCTGAGGGGAGAAATGACAATTTTTTGGGGACTTTGCCCTGTCTCATCAAGGGTGGAGGCTCCTGTCAAGTGGCTCTCACAGGAGACTTGAGGAATGGTGTCCCCTGATGTCACCGCTCGTGTTAATTGGGCTTGACAGATGATAATGAAGGAGAGGCTGTGGCTGAGCAAGGGCAGAGGGAATGGCAGCACTCCTGGGGGAGCAGGACAGAGCAGGAAAATCCAGATGTCCAGGAGTTACGTGAGGTCACTCCAAGCATTAATCTTTGCTATTTCTGCTTCCAGAGGTGGCAGGGGAAAATCAGAGACTCCGAGCTGGGCGGCCTGGGAAGGTTATTTATCTGCAGCTCACAATCCTGGCTTGGCCTGGCTGTTAATCCATTTGTGAACACGAGTGTTCTGGGCAGGGACCCTGCTCTTTCGAGGGTGTGTGGGGCACAGGTCCCCCGAGCAGATGTGGAGGGGGGGTGACATTGGGGTGCTGTGTCCCCAAAGTGCAGCCCCATTCCCTGGAGCTGCGGTCCTGTGCCCACGTGCCCTGTGGCTAATGAATAATTAGCCTTAATTAGCTGAATTAACCTGGAAAATGGGTTTTTTTTGCCTTTGCTGGAAGATCAGCGTGTCCTCCCCTGGCTGTGGGGACATTGTGGCCGTGGCAGGGCGAGCAGGACCCACGCTGGTGGTGTGTGCTGCTCCACCGAGGGCAGGGATGAACTCCTTGGCAAAGGTGGGATTTTACACCTCCGGGGGCAGGATTGGTGTCCCGATTCCACTGCAGGATTGGGCTGCATTTCCTGCCTCTTCTCCCCACGGAAAGGAGGTGACAGCACTTCTCTGGCTGAGAAATGGAGCTGTTTCCTGAGCGAGCAGCCGAGCGTCGCAGCTGTCCCGTGCCCGTCCTGGGAAGAACAGCCTTGTTCATCATCAAATCACACAAAAGTGCCACCTTTTGTCGGGCAGCTGCACTTGTAGGATGCTCAGAGGCTGCTGAGTGCCACAGGCAATGTTTTTTCTGTGCTGAGAACCTGCCCAAGTCACGGGAACTCCCACTCCAGGGTTAGTTTGGATTCTCCCTTCAGCAAAGCGATCCTCGAGGATCTTCAGCTCCCTCTGATGCGTTGTCCCCCCCGGTTGTGGGGTCTCCTGTCTTCCCTTGTAACCAGCAGGAAGATGCCTGAACAAAACGCTTTTCCCTGACTGGCAGGAGCACAACACCCACTGATGAGTCAGGGGAGGAAGAGCTCCTGTTTAACTGGAGAAGGGGACTGGGGAAAGGCAGGGAAGAACTGCTGCCGGAGAGCTGTGGGATGAATGACATTTGTTTAAAGACACATAAGGAGATTATTGATGGGAGTTAAAGTATGAAAGCAACGGGGCCTAAGTGTGGCATTAATGGAATCCATTTTCTCCACCATCTCCTGCAGGAACTCTTTGGAAATACAGAAGGAGGAAAATCACTTTACTGTAATAACTGTTATTTATGTAAGAGAACAGCTTTGGATATATCAAAATGCGAGGTTTCAAGGTAATAACTGGCCCCTCACAATCATTGTTATCCATTTAAAAGACAGTTTCTGTGATGGTGAAGAGATGGAGGAAATAGCCCCAGTCCTGCAACGGATCCAAAATGAAGTTTATTTTATTATTGTTGCCATTAGTCAGTTCCCAACCCGATAAGATTGTGTTAAGAAAAAGGGGAAAAGGCTGGAGGAGATGATGGGGCTGGTAATCACCCTGGCAGGATTTGCTGGGACCATTTGATGGGCTCATTAGAGACTTGGGGCCTCGTCTTGGCTCCCTCCAGAGCCTCCCTCCACCGTGGCTCTGCTCCTGGGGCAGGAAATCCGTCTGGCACAAAGCAGGAGCTCAGCTCTTCTGCAGGAATCGGGAGAGACTCATGAATGATTCATGGGGAGGGATTGGGGGTAGCAGGGAAGGACGATAATAATATTCTCCATGTGTCAAAATATAACAATAATTTGACCAGCTCTAATTTTTAATAACCACTGGGTTTGGGAGCAGATGTGATGGATGAGCTGGAGCAAACCATGGTCTCCCAAGCTGGCTTTTCACTTCAGAGCACCAAGGCCACTCTCTGAAATATTAGAGCTGTATAAAACCTCTCAGGCTGTGGGAGGAAGGAGCAGAAAGCTGAAAAGGAAGGGACAAAGGGTCTGCTCTGTTTTCATAATTCCAATTAGAATAAGTGTTAGACATGATCCGTAATTGATCCCGGCTCAGAGCGGCGCTGGAGTGGGAATTTTATCTTTAAACCTCCAATCTCAGGGAGTGAAGCCTTGCAGAAGGGTTTTCCCCTTTAACCCTGCAGGGTGTTGAGCGTGGAGTGAGCTGAGAGGGGTGGCCAGGAGTGGGTGACAGGGAGGGGAGGCTGGGGGTCACAGTTTGTGTCCCAGACGTGGCCCAGGACACTTCTGACGTGGGAAGAGGCAGGGGAGGATGATAAAGCAGCCCTGTATCTCCAGGCAGACTCTTCTGGCTGGGATAATGAAAAAGAATTGGATTTGTGAGGGCAGCTGACACAGCTGGCTGTCTCCAAGATGTTTTCATTGCTGTGTTAAGAAGTCTTTTACAGACTTGGGGAAGTACTGGGGACGTGGTGCTGCCTGAGGCTGCCAGCCCTGACTCCTCCCGTGGCAGCAGCGAGAGTGAACCCCCAGCAGAAACCCAGAAAGTCCCAGCGGGAATTCCAGGACCACCCACTGGAATACAAGAGAGTGGGAAGGAGCCTTGGCAAGGCCCCCTGCCCTCCCCTGGGTGTGGCTTGGGTTTGCAAGTGTCAAACATCAGCTCTGGCTTCAGCTCTTGCAGGTATCCTCGTTAAGATGGTTGGAAGGAGGAGGATTTAATGATCTGAACCATGACTTCAGTTAATCAGTATAAATGTTGCTTATTTATAACGTAAACCCCAGCCTATGGATAACTCTGTTGTTTAATTAAGCTTATCACTGGGAAGCTGATCCAGTTCCTTGCTGCATTAATGTCACTAATTCAGGATCCCCTCTAAGAAGCTTCCGGGCAGACTGCAGGGATGTAATTCACTCCACTCCCTCTGCTTTCCAAGCCTGGCTGGGTCTGGAACATCTCAGTCCTCACCCAGTGTTGGTGCTGATTCCTCCCCAGTCCCAGCTCTTCCATCATTCCTGACATCCCTGGAGCCTGGAACAGCTTTTCCTTCGGGTTTGTTCAGCCTTGTTCACTAGGAGTTTTTGTGTCTGCTTTAATTTACTTTCTGCAGCTGAGCCTTTTCTGTATCCTTGCTTTTCCCCCCTTCCTTTCTTGCTCTTCACTTGCCCTCTCCAGCTTCTGTGTGGTGCCTTTAAAACTTCTCCAGATGCAGGAGAATCTGTAATGAGCTCCCAGGCTGAAAGCAAAAGCTGTTTGCCCAAAAGTTGTTCTTCACCCACTCTGGAGAGCCTTGCACTAGGAAGCTCAGAGATTCTCTGGGAAAACTTTGAGTAACTTTTTAAGGATTTCGTGGTTGTTTTTTCTGCTGTGCCAGGGGTTCTCCAGGCAATGTCTGACAGCCCCCATTTAGGGGTGGTCTCCAGAGGATGCTGAGACAAATTGCTCCGAGCGAGGAGGATGTTGCTGTGCATCACTTCACTCACTCAGGGCTCTGCAGATCCCTTCTCTCAAAAAGCCATCTATAAACAAAGCAGAGCTGTCTTTTTTTTTGGTCCAAACGACCAGAAAAAGTATCCTGGGATTAGGTGAATTAGCAGTGTGCTGCTAAGATGGATAGAAAGGCAGGGAAAACCATGCCAGAGTCCAGGGAAAAGCAAATTGCTGGTTTTCTTTCCCACCCAGAAGTGAGGGAAGAAGCCATCAGAAGGATTGCAGTGGGCAGAGCATACTAACGAGGGAAGGCAGGAAGACATTAAAGCAACCCATTAAATCAGCTGAAGGCTGAGTGGTAAAAAATAAATAACTAGAGGCTGTGCAGATTGATCAATATTGGATCTGAAGGGCTTCCACATCTGCTGTGGCAGCTCCTTAGCATCTCATTCCAGCGTGACTCAGCAGCAAAAGGTGTTTGTTCTGTCAGGAAAGCAGAGGGACGAGAACAATCCCGAGGCAGGGCCGGGGAGGGCTCCAGGGGAGGATCAAACCCTTCTGTGTGGTTTAAGACATCTGGATCCTCTTCAAGAGGGGTGGTTTCCAATGCCACCTTTTCCTGCCTTTATGCACCTTTTCGGCTTTCCTGGTGGAGCAGCCTGGTTTAGTGGGAGGTGTCCTTGCCCATGGAAGTGTCCCTGTCCATGGAAGGTGTCCCTGTCCATGGAAGGTGTCCCTGTCCATGGAAATGTCCCTGCCTGTGGAAGGTGTCCCTGCCCATGGAAGGTGTCCCTGTCTATGTAAGGTGTCCCTGTCCATGGAAGTTGTCCCTGTCCATGGAAGGTTTCCCTGTCCATGGAAGGTGTCCCTACCTGTAGAAGGTTTCCCTGTCCATGGAAGGTGTCCCT
>VZRO01003328.1:494993-513297 GCA_013397915.1 Daphoenositta chrysoptera | reverse complement strand
TGTCCCTGTCCATGGAAGTGTCCCTGTCCATGGAAGGTGTCCCTGCCCATGGCATGAGGGTGAAATTTGGTGACCTCTAAGGTCCTTTCCAACCCAAAGGCTCTCAAACAAAGTTTGACTCTTCCATCCCCACTCAGCCATGTGGCATTGACCCGTTAATCTTTACACACGTTCCTGCTTCCAGGGATTCCCACCTTCCAGAAGATCTGTTAACAGTGCTGACTTTGTGCTGAGGATTGAGTCCCAAGTGTCAGGATTTGGTGGCAGAAAGGCTGAGTCTCTAAACAAGGCTTCCTGAAGCCTCCTGGCACATTAAATCTGTTTATTTGCCACGTGGTCCTGGAAAACCTTGAGGAGCTGCTTTATCTCTTCACTCTTCATCCATCATGGGAGAATGAAAATCATTTCCCCTATCATTTGTCTGGCTCATATCTTTATAGGAATTGCCATATCTACATCCAGCATGGTGGGTCCTTGTCCTTGGGTCCATCTTTCAGAGATTTGTCACAGCAGCAGTGGCCAGGGATTTGTAACAGGAATAGAAGTGGTGCAAAATATCTCCAAACTCTCCACATTAGTGCAAGCAACCCCCCAGATCCCTCTACAACCTTTCCCCCTCCCCACCTTGGCACTGGGGGTTCATCCGAGGCCGTTTGCTGTCTCAGAGTGTGGATTCATCACTGGATGGGGGAAGCCTGGACCTGGAATTTCCCTCCTCCATCCTTGGGGCTGAGCTGTGCGTCCCCTGCCCTGCCCTGGGGTTTGCCAGCCTGTGAGGGATCAGCCACTGCTGGGATCCCCCTGAAACAGGGAGGTGCTGGAAGGAGAGCAAACGGCTTTGAATGCTGAGATACCCACAGGGGTTCAGAGGAGAACGGTCCCCAAAACCTCACTTAAAGGAAATTCAGTGGCTTTAGAGGGACCCTCGATTCCTTAAATCACCAGGATGAGAGGAAACGGCCTTAAATTGCGCCAGGGGAGGTCTGGATTAGATATTAGGAAGAAATTCTCCGTGGAAAGGGCTGTCAAGAACTGGAGCAGGCTGCCCAGGGCGGTGGTGGGGTCACCATCCCTGGGAGTGTCCCAAAAACGTCTGGATGTGGCACTTGAGGACAAGGTTTAGTGACCATGGTGGTGGCTTTTGATGATCTTAGAGGTGCTTTCCGAGCTGTGATCAGAAGGAGCTTCAGGCAATGGTTCCCTGCAAGGCAAAGTGCCAGGTTTGGGAATGTTTCTCTCCTTAAATCCCTGTCAGTCGGAAAATCCCAAAGCGTTGCAGACCTTTGTGTGTGCTGGAACAGCCACTGGAACTCAGCCACCTCTGGGGACGGAGCTCTGGGATTTTGTGGGGTACAAAACGTATTTCTTGAGGGTATTTTTTGGGGTCTGGGTCCTTTCCAGCCCCAGATCCCACAGCTCCGTTATTCATTGCCATCTCTCAAATCCATCATTAGAGCCATAAATCCTGCTGGACTTTCCCATTTGTTTGTTGGCTTTTTTGTTGTTGTTTTGTTTTTTTTTTTAACTCAGAATTTTCCCCATTGTTTCTTCCTTCCTCATTCTTTTTGCTTGCCTGGCAGTGGCACTTGGGGTTTGTGTGGTTATTTTTCTTATATTTATACTCTCCACTGACTTAATTAAGTTCTTGCTCGTTTCTTGGTCTTGCCAAGTTTATTGGCCCCACCAGGGCTTCCCAGTGCTCTCTTCCTACAAAACCACAGCTGCTGCCAGTCACCTGAGACCACGAAAACGGGCAGAAAAACTTCCTCTGGAAACTCAGCTTGACATTATGGAAGCAAAAGACAGGCAGAAAAATGATCTTCCCAACCCCGGTCAGTGTTTTTAGGCTGGATTCCTAAGAAAATTAGATTTAGGCATTATGGGAATGTGGGTGGCCACGCAGGAGCTTGGATTTTTGGCAAACTCTGGTCCAGTTTGACAGATGGGGCTTTGCAGAGGTGCTGAAAATCTGGATTAGAGGGCAGTGCTGTGGGAAGCTCCTGCTGGGAGCGAAGTTTTGGGGAGAACAGAAAAAAGCCGTCCCACCACACCACATTCACCAGTGCAGAAACAAGCTCCTGGTGCCTGGAATTCCCTGGTTTTTGGGGTTTTTGGACATGCAGGAGAGCCCCTGGGTTCATTCTTCCAGAATCCCATTCCCTGCCCTCACACCTCGGGAGGGTTCAATCCCTCATTCCTCCTCCTCCCTGCTTTTCTCTCCTCATTTTTGGGAATTCTCTTGGCAGGCTTTTCAGGGCATGGAGTGGGATTTATCTGGTCACAATCCCCGTATTTAAATCCCTGGATCAGAACTTTCTCCACAGCTGCAGCGCCTCAGGTCTGGCTGTGGAAATCCACAGGAATTCCCCTTTACAATGTTTGCCACCCTGCTTTTTCACGAGAGGGTGGGTTCAGACCCCATGAGCCAGCTCTGGCGGGGGCATTCCCATCCCAGACCCCTTTCTTATCTTTTTGTGCCCTTTTGCTCCTCTCTTCATGCTCGGGGTGCTCGCTGCTGCCTCGGAGTGGGATTTATATTCCCAAAATCAGGTGAGATGAGGAGCCTGGCAGGGTTTTTCCCTGCCTGCCCCAGAGGGATGATATTTCTGGGATCCAGGGATGATCCCACTGAGGCTTTGCATCCCAGCACAACGGGCAGGTCACCACCTTCCTTCTCAATTTTCCTGGAAACTCCAGGTCTGGGGGTTTGTAATTCTGATTTTATGTACACAAAGCAGTTATTAAAGAAGATAAAAGAGAGATTGTGTTTCAGACAGCGGGAGCTAAAGCCCTCAGCAGTTTTTATCTCGTCTCCCCTCCTGTCTCTCTCTCCCCTGAATTTGCTCTCTCTGGATAGCAGGAATGAGAGGGGAGCTCCATTTAAATGCAGATTTCCAGTGCTGGCCAAGAGCAATAAATAGCCCTCTGCTACCCCGACCAGACAAACATTATCAAGCCCCTTTGTGAAGGAGATTTTATGTTTTCAGATCTTCTCTTTTCCTTGATGAGTTGCTCTTTCCTCGCAGAGTAATAGCGTGTTGACGCCTTTTTATTTTATTTTTAAGCAGCACTTCAGAGATTATAATGGAAATACAATCCCACCTGTTTCTCCACTGGAGCTCCACTTGACAGCCCTGTAATGAGGAGCTGTGCAAATTTCTTCTCCTTTACTCTACTGACAGCCTGGAGGGTTGATACCTTATTCAGCAGAGCGGAAAAGCACAAAATAAGGCAATTTTGGCAACAATTTTTAATCCCCTGACCCTGCAGCCTCGTGGTTTTGGAGGTGGTTTGGAGTTCACGAGGTGGGGAGCAGGAGCAGGAGGTCTGGGGTGATCCCGGGGCATCTCCTGCTGTTCCTCAGCAGGACATGGGTGTTTGAAGAATGAAACCGTTTCCTGGAATGATTTTGGGTTTCCTGGTTCGGAGAGGAAGGACTGGTCGGCTCCAGTGGCAGGTACTGGATCTTCTGGGTGGCTGAACTGGGTTGGACTGGGATTAGAGCTCTTAATTTGATAAAGGGGGCATAGAGGATGGGAGGAGGAGGGAATGGTGTGGGCAGCAGGAGCAGGGAAGTGATTGTCCCTCTCCACTGGACACCTGGAATTCTGTGTCCAGTTCTGGGCTCCTCGTGGAATGAGGNCAGCAGGAATTTCCCCATGGAAAGGGTGCTCAGGGATTGGAACTGCCCAGGGAGGTTTGGAGTGCCCATCCCTGGAGGTGGCACTCAGGGCTCTGGTGGGGATTTGGCACAGGTTGGACTCGATGATCCCAGAGATCTTTCCCAACCTCAGTGATTCTGTGCTGTGTTTACAGCGTAAATCAGAAGAGGTTGGAGGTGTGATCTTAACCTGTCATTCGGGACATTTAGGAAATATTACAGGTACCTTTATGTGTTTTTCACTTGGAGGGACAGCCTATGAGCAGTGAAATATCCTGTTTACCAAGCCAGTGCTGTGTTAAATCTACATTTTTAGGAGATGCCTTGAGATGGAAATGGCGTTTCTGAGTATGACTTTACATTTCAAAGGTATAAAAAGCTTCTGAGAAAATGTAAATAAATAACAAAAATGCCATGAACGGGGAAAGGTCATCTGCACACAGTTTGTTGTATGATCCTCCCAGCAGCATCTGTTTGCTGTTATTGTTATAAAAATGTGACTTCATTCGGTTTTGGATGAATCACGAGCTCGGGAGTGGTGCTGTTGGGTGGCAGTGGGATCAGCCTGTCAGGGTGGATGTGTTGGGAGTCTGGCTGGGCAGACTGAGCTCCAGGAGCCCCGAGGGCCTGGGGAATGGAGCACGGAGCCTTCTGAGCCCTGCTCGGATCCAGCTGAGGGTGGGGAGGGTTGGATTTCAGAGCTGGCTGAGCTGGCTGGGCACTGAGCGAGATGCTGGCAGTGTCTCACCCGGCTCTGGGAGCTGTCTGCAGCTCGGAGAGCACAGCAGTGACAGCCCTGCCTGGCCCCGGCCGCTGCTTCGGCACAGCCGAGCTGTTTGGGGTGAGAAATGAACCTCCTTCCTCCCCATGGAGAAGTTTTTCCAGGGGAAGAGGCAGGAGGGGTTGAGCATCTGCTGTCACAGCGTGCTGTGCTCGGGGCTGGGAGGGCTGCGGCCACATGGAGCCCTCCTGTGAGGGCTCAGGGATGTGGGGCTTGGGGAAGCCACTGGGAGCTCCTTTCCCAGCTCCTGGCTCAGCAGAGAGCACCAATTCCTCCTTTCCCGGTTCCTGGCTCAGCAGAGAGCACCAATTCCTCCTTTACCAGCTCCTGGCTCAGAGAGCACCAATTCCTCCTTTCCCAGTTCCTGGCTCAGCAGAGAGCAGCAATTCCTCCTTTCCCAGTTCCTGGCTCAGCAGAGAGCACCAATTCCTCCTTTCCCAGTTCCTGGCTCAGCAGAGAGCACCAATTCCTCCTTTCCCAGTTCCTGGCTCAGCAGAGAGCACCAATTCCTCCTTTCCCGGTTCCTGCTCCTGTCTCCCCATCCTATCTGCCCATCCCCAAGGGCTGGAAAATCCCTGCAGGACAGTCACTGGAATCTGCTTTTCTCAGAAGGCACCATCCCACCCCCTTGCATTTCTCTGGCTCCCAATTATACCTTTGTATTTCCTGCTTCGTGCTGTTGAATCATTAACTGTGAGCGTTGCCTTTGAAATCCGACTCTGATGGAGATCTGCAGTGGAAGTCACTTGTTGCTTGAACCTTGATTGATTATTATATAATGATTGATTATTATCCTCCAAAGGGATAAACTCTCCTGGTTTGGTGCTTCTGGAGTGTGGATTTTGTGTTAATTGTACGGAAAATCTGCACATATTGAATAAAAAGCTAATTATTACGACCTAAGGGATGTTTTTCTGTCAGGATTGGAACATCCCATGGGAAGAGATGTTCTTCCTGAGAAAAGCTCAGTCCTTGCTGGCTTCCCTCGACCCTCAGTGCCTGGGAAATCCTGAGCAGTCCTGATCCAGGTGCTCCTGGCTCGCTCTGCAATATTTTTCTCATCATTCATGGAGAAGCAGTCCAGACTGGAGACATTTATCATGATGGGGAAGATAGAAGTGATTTTTGAGGGCAACAAAGTTCAAAGACTTTGCTGTAAGTCTTCAGGATTAAAGATTTACTTGATGCATCTTCCCCTGTTTAATAGACAGGAAGAGATAAAAGGGAATTTCTATAAAGATTTTCGTTCATACTTAATGATGCCACTTTTAGATGAGCTTTGGCACTGTGTCCCGAGCCATGAAGCTTTAAAACCAACCTTTTTTAAACATTAAATGACCTTTTTTCATCCTCCAGCTTTAATAAATAAAGATTAGTTCGGCCTCATTACCTCCCCAGTCCTGGGGGCTGGTTTAATATTTAGTTAAAGTAACCAGAAGTCTCCCAAAATGAGCACATTTTGCAGGTTTCCTATCCCAAATCCCACAGGAAGCTCTGCTGGAGTTTGATCTGGGTTCTAGGAATGCTGCTGCCACTTCCAGCCTGGATCCAGGTTCTCCATCTGAATTCCTTTCTTTTCCAAAACCTGCACTTTCCCCTTCCTCTTGTATTTGCTCTCAAAGTTCAAATTTAATCAGAGCTGAGTAGGGAAAAGAGTTTGCTGTTGTTATTTTGGGTTTGTTTCTTTCCTTCTTCTCTTCTTTCCTTCACCTTTAAAGAAGTTTTCAAGATTGTCAAAAATAAGAATAGAAAACCCCATCCTGAATAGAAATTAAAAAAAACTTTGTGCAAAGTTTTTTGCTTAGGTGGCTTGAGGAAACTACTCAAAATGCTTTGGTTTTGACTATTTTTATACTTAAAATTATTTAACTGTACGTTAGTGGAAATGGATTTTGTTTGAAAGCTGCCAATTAGGAAAATACTTGAAAACATTCCCTAATTCAGTGATTTTGAAGCTTTAAATTAGAAGCTAATGAATCTGAGAATGCTGACATCCACTCCCGCACCGCTGATCTTTAATTTTGCAGCCTCAGCACCTGAGCAGGAGCTGCATTTGGTGATGTTCATCAGGCTCAGCACTTGGATCTACCCTTCCCTGGGAGCAGGGCTGGAGGAAAAAGTTTTGTCTGTGAGAAACTTTCTCCTCTGCTTCTCTCCTGGAAAAGTGGAGTTCGTGGCAAATTGTTCTCCCAGCTTTGTTGTAATTAAAAGCAGTCATCAGCCATATTAATATCCTAAAACCCTGCTCCTGGCCTTGCAGGGAAGCACAACCCTTTTTTGTTGCATAATGAGATGAGGATCAACTCAATTTAGCTCCCATAAAACTGGGAAAAGATAGGAAAAGGAGGAATTCTTGAGTGTTACCGGGGTATGAAGTAAATCAGGCTGGTGTGAGGACACAGAGATGCTCTGCAGTTGTGCCAGGAGAGAAAAGATCCCACTGGGATGAGCAGGACAAGGCTGGGAAAGGAGCCCTGAGAGGGGGTGCAAGCTGGGGCTTGAAATTGGGCTGTGCTTTGAGGTTTTTTGGGTCAAAGCGAGTCTCAGGGGCAGGAAAGGCAAAGGGAAAGGAGCCTGGGCCGCAGCCAGGGGGGTCTGGGCCATGTTGGGGACCCCGTGGTGGCAGCGAAGGGTGACAGGGGCAGCGAGGAGCTTCCAGGCACAGCCCAAAAACCTCTGGGGACCCCTCAGCCCCACCTCCAGCACGACATCCCTGTGCTGCTCCGAGCCTGGTCCCAGCCAGCTCTGCCTCCCAAATCTGGGTGTCCTGCTCCGGAGTCAGGGTATCCCTCATGGGTTTTAATTCAGTTCCCAGCTCAGTTTCGCTTTTCCCTACCAAAAAACCCGCTGGGCTGCCAGCTCCTCGTGAAATTCTGGCATGAAAGCTCCACTCCCGAATCCTTTTTGCCTTCCCTCAAGAAAACAAAAAAATAACACCCCTCCCCACCTCCCTGTGCCTCACACAGCTCTGAGTGGGCAGCCCCAGGAGCTGGGTTCAAGAGTCAAGTGCGTTTTGTTTGAAAAATATTTGTCCCTCCCCACCCACGGCTGCCCACGCGCTTCCTGAAATATTCCGGCTCTCAGTTCCACAAAGGAACCATCCAGGGGGTTCTGGGGACATTCTGCCTTTGCTGGGATGCGAGGCGGTGCGTGGATCTGGGTTTTAGGCTTGGCCAGCGGGATGTGCCTCCCTGGCAGCAGCCAGCCCGGGAGGCAGCGGGTGCTGGGAGCCTGGCAGCGGGGGTGGCTGTGCCGTGCCATCCCAGCAGGTAAAACAGCGGCTGCTGCCGAGATTTCACCACCCACCCGTCTGGCGAGACCCGAGGAGTGGGAGAAGCAGCGGGAAAGGCCACGTGTGGGAAGGGGGACGCGCCAGCCCGGGTGGTGACGGGAGCGCCAGCGCAGCTCCCGCGGGATCGGGCAGCGTGGGCATGGGGAGGGCATTGCAGACCCCAAACCTGACCGGGCCAACACCTCCTTCTTCCCCCACAGCCGCCATCCTGGATGACCCCATGGAGTGCAGCAGAGGGGAGAGGCTCTCCATCACCCTGGCCAAGAACCGCATCAACCGCGCGCCCGAGCGGGCGGGCAAGGCCCGGGTGGAGGTGGACATCTTCGAGCTGCTGCGGGACAGCGAGTACGAGACGGCCGAGACCAGTGAGTGGCACCCCGAGAGCCCAGCCCTGCTCCCTGCCCGCGCCCGGGAGGAGTCTGGCACGCTGGGCTCGTGTGTGGCGGGGAGAAAACCGCCTCGCTGCTCCTTGCAGGGAGCGGGTTCCGTTCCAGGTGAAGTGAAATGTGCTGGTGTGGGCCCGGGCGTGCACTGAGAGGATCCCTGCCCCCGGGAAGCTTTGCCACCACTCGGTGGCTCGGGACAAATAATTTCCTTTAATCTGCCTGTCAGTAAGCGGGGGTAGTGCTGATCCTTTGTCGAGCACGTAATGGCGAGCAAACAGGAGACTCTCGGGCAAGTTGGGTGCAATTGAGTTGTTTTTAAAACCCTGTGGAATGCTGTGTGTCAGCAAACATGACAGCTCTTCCCAGAGCTTGAGATTGGCAGCGCATTTATTTACACCAAGTGAGGTTTTTCAAGTGATGTTTGAAATCATGGGGATGAAGAAGAGCTAATTTTGAAAGAGCAGCAGGTTTCCCATGGCACTTTAAAGTCCCTTAATGAAACTGTTCTTTATTAGGTTGTTCCTTTGGATGCCCAGTGTGCCAGTTCTATTCTGGTGAATATAAAAACAAATTGATGGTCACTGTACCGCAGTTTGAAAGAAACCCTAAAGGTCTGTGGTGGTGCTCTCCTGTAAGAGGGAAAACCCTTTGGAATAGGAAATCCTCCTTATGGAATCATTGTTAAGTTGACCTTTAGAGTTCAAGGGAGGGCTATAATTTTTTATTACCACTTGGCTCAAAAAAGCTGGAGGAATGATTTTAAATAATAGGGATTTTAGACTTGTTTCCCAGTGGTTCTGCATTCCACGGCTGTGTGATTTGCAGGGTACCCCCAAGAAGTGTGGCAGGGTGTTGTGGCTTGGGGCTGGCTGGTTTTTCCCGGAGATTTGCTGGGTTTTTGGCACAGCCCTGAGCACCCCTGGGCCCAGCAGCACTCAGGATTCTCCAGGTGGGCTGGCAGAGCAGGCTCTGTGGGATCAGCACGTCGCTCCTTCACTTCCTGACGAGCGCTTGCATTATTTATAGAAGTGTGCAGTTAATAAAGAGCGTCTCAGCAAGTACCTGGCTCTATTTATAGAGCCTGACACCCGAGAGCAGCCCCGATTAAACCCAGCTCAGGGACTCTTCCACCCAGCACTTCTCCCCTGCTTTGGATCCCTCCTTTTTCAGTATTTTCCTGCTCTTCCCCATCTCCGTCGTGCACCCCGTTGTCCCCTCACTTGGCACAGCGTTAGGGCAGGTCCAGTCTCCCTGGCCAGGCCTTGCAGGAGGGATGGGAATTACCTGGATTGCACAGAATCCCAGAATCCCAGACTGGTGTGGCTTGGGAGGGACCTCAAACTCATCCAGCTTCGCCCCAGCCTGGCCTTGGACACTGCCAGGGATCCAGGGGCAGCCAGGAACCCTCCCAGGGAAGGGTTTTTTCCCAGTATCCCATCTATCCCACCCCTCTGGCAGTTTGAAGCCTTTCCCCCTTGTCCTGTCCCCCCATCCCTGTAAAAAGCCTCTCTCCATCCTGTTCCCTCCTTTCAGCTGGAAGGGACAATGAGATCACCCCAAAGCCTTTTTCTTTTCCGGGCTGAACATTCCCAGCTCTCCCAGCCTTTCCTCACAGCAGAGCTGCTCCATCCCTCCGATCATCCTGGTGCTCCTCTGGACTTGCTCCAAGCACATTCCCAGTTTGCCCCTTAAAATATCCCAAATCTCCTTGCGAGAGTCCCAGAAAATGAGAAAATTCCTCATTTTCCTGAGCCTTCTTTGTCTTTGAAGGACCCAGCAGCAATTTTAGCTCCAGTTTTGTTCCTTCCTCATAAATACCCTGCTTGTAGCATCATTCCTGGCCTTTAACTTCGTTTGGGAAGGAGACTTGATTGCAGTGACCCCGAAGCTGCTCTAAGGATCAAGAGAGGGATTTCTCTCTTATTTCCAGCCTGTAACACTGCTCAGGAATTCTTCTCTTGGAAGGTTTCTCAAGCAGAATAATATTAATTGGCTGAGAATGAAATATTTTGCAAGAAATTGTTGATTTCAGCAAATGTTGTGTTTGGGGAGAAATTGGAAACAGGGCAAGTGAGGAAGAGGCATCTCCCATTTCCAGTTTTCACCTTGAGGTGATTTTCTTTGTTTTCTTTACTTGAATTTATAGAGTAAAAATTGGAGCAAAATGCCTTGATTTTGGTGAATTTTGCAGTGTGTTATTTGCCTTTTCTTCAGAGGGGAAAAAACGTCTGGAAGCTTTTCTTAGAAAAAGAATAATCTGGATTCTGTATGGCTCCGCTATTAATGTCACTGATGTTATTCTTGATTTATCCCGGTGGCAGAGGAAAATCAGATCCCCTAACTTAAATTTCAAGGCTTTCATGGCTTTCAAATGCTTCAATACATTGCTGGTATTTGTTATGACACACAATATTAATAAAAACTGTTGAGATGTTTTAACCTGTGACTGCAAAGCTGTTTACAGCTGTTTAATACTGTTCTCACATTTCACACCCTTTGCTTCACTCTTAAATATCACAGCTCCATGCTTAGCTGACAGATCTGGGAATGCTGGGATTGCACCATGTATTGCATATACAAGAGGAGGAAGAATTTTGGGGAGTTAGGCTTTTTAATTTAGGGGTTGTGGGGTTTTTTTTTAGGTTTGGGTTTTTATTGTTGGGTTTTTTTTAGTTGTTGTTGGTTTTGGTTTTATTTTGGGGTTTTTTTTTGTTTTTCTGGGGGTTTTGTTTGGGTTTGGTTGGTTGGGTTTTTTTCGTGGGTTTTTTGAGGTTTTTTTGTTATTTTTGCTTCCTGTTTTTGGAGGTTTTTTTCTTTTTTTTCTTTTTTTTTTTTTTTTTTCCCCTGGAGCTGTTTTTCTTCCATTTTTCCTTCTAACTGACCCACGTGTTTTAATATTAGAGAGCCCCCAAACCTCAATTGCTCCAGCATTAAAATCTGAGTCAGTCCATCACATTCATGCCTGGTTTGCTATTCCAGCTTTAGCTGTGAATGAACACAAACTTTGGCTGTTCCTGTGTGATTTTAAGGAGGTTGCAGGGAGAGGTTATGGGCAGAGCCTTTTTTTTTTTGCTGTTACAAGGAAATCCTGTTCCCTGCTTGTGTTTGATGTTCCAGCTCCTTTTGTGCAGCTCCAGAACACCTTGTTTAATCATGTCTTGATCTAAACCACCTTGTTCCTTTTGATGCCCGGGCAGGACAGATTTCCCTGCTTGTCACCCTGTCCCCAATGGCCTCGTGAGCCTTTTAAGCTCCTCTTTGTTGTGAATCCAAACATCCCGGGGCAGCTCAGGAGCGAGAGCCAGCGAGCAGCTGGAGAGCTGGAGATTTGGGTTTACCCCCAGTGATATTTCCAAGCGCCCTTTCACAGGGTGTCCTCGTGTTCTTGTTACCTGTGCCACCGTTTTTGTGGGATTTCGTGTTTCAGCCTGCTCTGGTTATCATGGAATCGCGGAATCACAGAAGGGTTGGGGTCGGAAGGGACCTTAAGGATCATTTTGTTCCACCCCTGCCATGGGCAGGGACACCTTCCACTATCCCAGGGTGCTCCAAGCCCCGTCCAACCTGGCCTTGGACACTTCCAGGGCATCCCCAACCTCTCCAGAGGCTGCAGGTTCCTGTCAGGAAGCACAAGGGACGCTCCAGGAGCATCTCTAGAACCCTTCCTGTTCCTGCACTCGGTGTTTTCTCTCTGAGAATCCCGTGACCAGTCCCTGTCTCGGGAGATCTCGGCTGTGTTTTGCCATCAGGGAGCTGCTGAGGTAATTGCACACCTTCCCTGCTCATTTATTTGGAATTAGAGCCAGGAATCTTCTCTGCATTCTGTTTGAAACCCTGCTCAGGTGTCTGTGAGCCCTGAAAGAGATGCTGTGTTCTTCCCCTCTCTCTGGAGGGAGCTTTCCCCTGCTTGGAACAGGGGAGGATTCATGGAAATGTTTTCCAGGCGCCCTGGGATCTCAGGAAGTGAAAGACACTCTCTACCCATGTCTGAGGGGATGTACATACATTTATCATCAAGAGTTACTCATTTGTTGTGCTTTTTCATGTTCAAAAACAAGTTTGCAGTTCTACCTTCCTTTAAAAAATATCTCTCTGCATCCCAAGAGTCCAAACCTGGACTTAATTCCCAAATATATTCATGGAAATGACTGGACACAGCCCCGCTGTACAAAAGGAGGGGCTCTGTGCCCTGAACACACACCTGACCCAGGATGGTCAGTGGTGCCCATGGTAAAGAGGTTATAAAAGTGATGCCACTTCATTTTCCAGCATTTCTTGAGACCCTGAGTTCTAAACAACATCAAAACTGGGACAAAAACCCGGAGCTGGTGGAGCCTGCAGCGCTCATGCAGTGCCCACAGCTTTTGTGGTGCCCAGGTGTTGGAGTATGAAGGGGTTTGAGTGGCAGGGGCTCTGTAATGATCCATAGTTATGGTCCCTGTCATTATCCCGGACGGATTTGGGGTACAGGACCAACATTTCCTCATCCCTGAATGCCCACGGCAGCAGCAAGGTCGAGCCTTTTCCCTCTGTGGAGACCTGACAGCATCAGGTAACGCTCTGAAATAGGAAATGTGCTTGGATTACAAGAGAAGCTTTGCAAATGTGGTCAAAACCTTTGCCTCAGGCACCTCCACTTTGTTTCCATTCATTTTCCTTCATTTTCCTGGATGTCTCCCCCTGGTAGTGATAAGCCAGGTCTTTTTCTTCCTCCAGTTGTTGCACCTCCGTTGCTATGGCTACTTAACCCACTTCTTGTTCTGCTACCAGGCGCGAGGAGCAAAGCACTCATCAAACTTTCCCCTCAGAATTTTCCCCGGGAACTTTGTCCCGGTGAGCTGTGGATCAGGGAGGGTTTGGAGCAGCTCCTTCCTCATGGATGCTGAATGGCAGAGCTGAGAGGGACTGACGAGTGCTGCTGAGACAGCAGGCGAGGCTTTCAAACCGCTGCTGCTCTTTATTTAAAAGGATCTTCTGGAGGGGTGTAAGTGCCTGTAAATTTTTTAAGCACGGAGGAAAAGCAAGCCCTGGATTTCCTTTGAAGATGCTGCAGAAAAATATCCCTCGTTCCGTAGGAGATTGAGTTGTTGGAGGGCGAGGGAGCTGAGAAGGAAGGAAAACTCAGGAGGAGATGTTTGCATTTCATGAGCACTTGCTGTAAGAAGTCGGAGCCATCAGTGGTGACTGAGGAGGATAAGGAGTTTTTCCTTCAAAAGAGAAGTAAAACCAATTCCCCCAAGTGACAAACTAAATGAGATTTGGGACTCATCTTCCAGCCGTGAGGCGGTGGGGGCTTGAGGAATCTGGGGCCAGAGATCACAGAATCCCAGAATGGTTTGGATTGGCAGGAACCAAAGATTAAATTTAAAGATTTAAACTTGAAGATTCCATTCCCTGCCATGGGCAGGGACACCTTCCACTATCCCAGAGTTCTCCAAGCCCCGTCCAGCCTGGCCTTGGACACTTCCAGGGATGGGGCAGCCACAGCTTCTCTGGGAAAACTTGAAACTGGAGATGTTCACTTCCCAAACCCCACACTCAACCCCAAACTTGCTGTTCTAAAACCACCCCGAGCACAGTGTAAGCTTTCATTCCACTTCCAGCCTTAATTTAAAGACTCCAAGTTACTAAAACCCCTGCTCTGATCTGTAGCTCAGCAGTTTTGATGATGAATTCACTTTAATACAAAAAAAACCTATGTTCAGATTTGAATTTTTCCAGCTCAGATAACTCTTCACAGCTCTTCTCAACCCTCACAAGAGCTGGTCTGAGGTGCAGCCCAGGGGAGGAGGCAGGTTTGGTATTGAAGAGCCCCTGTCTTTAAAATCTCAGCTTTGTGATGCAGTGGTTTGGTTCTCACAGAAATGCTGTGAGCCAGAACTGAGAAGAGCTTTGGTGCCTCTTTTCTCCCTTTTGGTGCCTCCTTCCTCCCCTTCAGTATCCAGTTTCTTCAGAAATATTCCAATCGAGCAAATGTGGTTTTTTCTGGGGACAAAGCTGAGTGTGTGAGGATGCTGGGGCAGCTCTGGCTTTGCAGAAGGAGCCGTGGCCAGCACAGGAGGCTTTTGGAGCAGGGATTGAGGATGAGGGGCTCTCACCTTTTGTTCATGAGGTTTTTCTGCTCTGCAGGAAGGGTTCTGAGCGATGCAGGGGATGGGGATGGCAGCAGGGAGGTGACACCAGCTGGGCTGCTCCTAGGAGTGCAGTTCAGTTGGATTTGTGCTGTGAATTAAAAGGACAAAAAAAGGTTGCAATTTAACCCAGGACGAGATTTAACTTCTTCAGTTTGTCGGGTGTTTTTTTTATGGCTCCGCTAACCTTGGTGGCAGGGAGCCAGAAGATTTAACTCCTGCCAGGGAAAAAACAACACAAAACAAATTAAAACCAGCAACACAATCCTTATTTTCACACTGAGTTCTGCAGAGATGAGGGGAGAAATTCCTACAAGTCTGTTTGATGCTTTGAAGCCGGGTCACTGCTGTGTGTGTAGCATCTTCCATGAAGCTCAGTTCATGTTTTAACCTGGGGACAGAAAGGGGTGGTACAAGGCAGAGTCAGAGATGAGGATACTGGGGCTTGAGGAGAGTTTAGGTGGGGTTTTAAAAGGCTGGGGAAAGATGGAGAGTGCCACTGGCAGGGTGGCAGTGCTTTGGGGACAATAAGGGGATTTTGGGGATGGAAATGGCACAGAGGGTGTTGTGTGAAGGAGGTGATGCCGTGTCCTCACTGAGGTGCAGCGCTGTAAGCACGACTCTGCTGGAAATTGGGATAAATTCTGACACCTGTTCCCTCTCTCTGGTGCCCACAGTGTGCCAGATCCTCCCCAAAGGCGTGGTGGGAGTCCTGGGACCTTCCTCCAGCCCAGCCTCCAGCTCGATTATCAGCAACATCTGTGGGGAGAAGGAGGTAAGTGGAGAGGTTCCCTTGTGATGATCAGAGTGGACTGGTTTATCACCCTTCCTCCTAATGCACAGACTTTTGAAATGTGCTCCTTTTCCCTTTCCTCCCTCTTTCTGCATCATTTTTCCTCTCCACATCCCCTTTTGCTCCAACTCCCCTCCCATCCATCACCAGCACAGCCACGTCCCCCCTGACTGAGGGGTGCAGACCCCACAGTTTGCCCTGCTGGATGCAAATCCACAGCCCCTGCCGTGACAGGACTCTGAGCACATACAGAGCTTTATGTTTGCTGCTCTTCCACCCAATTCAACCCCTTTTTATCATCCGTGTCCAGACTATGTGCTGCATTTAATATTTTATAAGCCTGGAACCATCCTACACTGATCTGGCTCTGCACACGGGAGAAGAAATTGAGTTCTCTTCTCATAGTTCATCCCTTTAAAGCCAGATAACATCTCTCAGCCATTTAGTGGCTCTCTCTGGAGCCCAGCCTCCAAGGAGAGGAGGCTGGGGCTGAGCACTGTAAATAATTTGCATTCACAAATGAGTGCAGTTGGTTGTTCCTGGAGTGCTGAGGAGAGGGAAGGGATCTTTCAGCCCTAATGCACGGGGCTGCAGCAGGAGGGGTCTCCTGGGGGAGTTTTGTAGTGCTTTCTCCTGCTAAATGTCCTGGACATGTGCTCCAGCCCAGGAAAGGCAACTCTGCAAGGGTTTTTCCTCTGAAATTCAGATTCAATCCGAGCCTCTGATCTGAGGCTTCTGATTTATTTTTCTCTTCAGAAAGGAGAGGTGGGTGCTGGTGCACTCCGGAGGTGTTTGACTCTCTCGGCTGCCCTCCAAGCGATGCAAACCTGCAGGAACTCGCTGGGATTTACATCCTGGTGCCACACAGAGCCCAGCCAGAGCCCCCCGTGCCTGCAGCCACCCCTCGGGAAAGGGAACAGTGTCCCCAGGCAACCCCCGAGCACCAGGAGGAGGGACTGGTGTTCACTGCGGGGATGGACCTGTCCTGTGCTGCCCCTCCCGTGCCTGTGGCCCGAAGGATCCCTTTCCCCCTGTCCAGAAAGGGGAGTTGCACTGGGCCAGAGCTCTTGGAACGGAGAGGAGGACTCCGGGGCTGAAGGCAGGGGATGAACAGGGCTGTGCTCAGCTCCCGGAGCTGATGGTGGTGGATTCCTTCCCCTCTGTCTGCACCTCTGAATCCCAGGCGGGGTCTGCATCACTCCCAGGAATGGTCAGGATGCTGCCAGGAGCTGCCCCGTCTGCTCTGGTTACAGGAATCCACCTTCCCCTCCCTGGGTGAGGGCTGCGGGCTGGAATCAAGGCAGATAGCAGCTTATTACTCCTTCACTTGCCTGGCTGTCAATAACGCAGCCATCACAAGCTGCTAATCGGCTCTCCCAGGAGGAGAGAGGTGGGAGGCAGAGGCTGATGGCTCCGGGAGGACAAATAATGGAGGGAAAGGGGACCTGACATGCCGCTAACCAAGCTGTGGCAGATGTTTCCCTTTCTCTGACTTCTGTTTCTTCCGAAATAATTCACCCAGCAGAAGGAAAACAAGATTGCCTCTCTTTATCTGGCTGAGCCCTCAGTGTCTGGGCTCGATCTGTGTGTCTGCCCAGCCACTCCATCCACGCTGGACGTGCAGCAGAGCTACCTGGGAGGGAGCCCTGCGGCTTCCTGGCTCCCGAAATTCCCCGTGGAGCAGCATCCCGCTCCAGCTGCTGCTCTGCTGGATCAATGACAAGCCCAGCGTTGCCAGCACGGGTGGTTCCAGCCCTGTCTGGCCGCCTGTTGATCAGAAATGCCCAAAGCTTCTGGCTGCTGCAGCTGTTCCTCCCCTGCCCAGCCTCGCCAGCGCGGGGTCATCCTGTTCTTGCCTTCATCTCTCCTAATTAATTACCTGGTGGCACCTCGGTGCAGCAGGCAGGGCTGGATTCGCAGCACAGGGCCCTGGGTGATCCTGTGGCCCTCCCTGCCTTCCAGCCCCAAATGAAGGCCTGGCCCAGCCACAATTAGTGCCCCAGCTAATTAGGTTGAACTCACACGGAAGGTTTCCTGTGCTGTAATCACAGCCCCCGTTGCCTTTCGCTGAGTGGCTCAGCAAGACTCTTCCTGATCCCCTCCTTCCCGTGGCTTTTCGTTGCTGTGATAATTATTTTCCTCTGCTGCTGCACGAGTCCCACCCTCCCCTCTTGACTCCAGTGATGCTTCTGCAGTTTTATTGGGATATTCCACTTTCTGCCTGCTGTGCGCTTCACACCACAGGCCCTTTATCGCAGATTTACTTGTTTTCATTTCTACTTCCTCTTTAATTATATTTTCTTTCCTCCTCCCCACGCTCAGGTTCCTCACTTCAAAGTGGCTCCGGAGGAGTTCCTGAAGCTGCAGCTCCAGAGGTTCACCACCCTCAACCTCCACCCCAGCAACACCGACATCAGCGTGGCCGTGGCAGGAATCCTGAATTTCTTTAACTGCACCACTGCCTGCCTCATCTGTGCCAAAGCTGAATGTAAGTCCTTGCCAGGCTGGGTTTGCCTGTCCCTCTGCTTCACCTCCTTTTTGTTTGGTGCTTGCTGGAGAAGGTCCCAGGTCCCCTCGTGTCTCTGGTCAGAGCAGCCTTTTCCACTCCAGAGCAGTTTCTCCACCCTGGTGTCCCATGGAGGTGTTTTTTAGAGAAGGAAAGGGGATGGGAAGAGATTCTTCTGCCTTCTGTTTGACCATCTGAAGAGCGTTTTGCTTCCACAGATGGGGCTTTGAATAAGAAAAAAATATTTTTTAAAATGCTTAGGAGGATTATTTTTAGGCGAGAAAAGCATTTTGAAATATGTCTTTCCCAAAGCCACGTGCAGTTTGTGGCCTAAAAACAGGATTTGATTAATAGTCCCCACAGTGCACTCTGCAGCCATACATCTGCTGGTGATGGTGCATCTGGACACTGGAGTTTCCACCTCAGCAGGGCCACATCAATCTTGGCAGGGCCATCTCCACCTCAGCAGGGCCATCTCCACCTTGGCAGGACCATCTCCCCCTCAGCAGGGCTATATCAATCTCAGCATGGCCATATAAATCTCAGAAGGGACACATCCACCTCGGCAGGACCATCTCCACCTCAGCAGGGCCACCTCCACCTCAGCAGGGCCATCTCCACCTCAACAGGACCATCTCCCCCTCGGCAGGACCATCTCCACCTCAGCAGGACCATCTCCCCCTCGGCAGGACCATCTCCACCTCAGCAGGGCCATCTCCACCTCAGCAGGGCCATCTCCACCTCAGCAGGGCCA
>VZRO01003328.1:455858-494426 GCA_013397915.1 Daphoenositta chrysoptera | reverse complement strand
CCCACCTCCACCTCAGCAGGACCACCTCCACCTCGGCAGGGCCATCTCCACCTCAGCAGGACCACCTCCACCTCAGCAGGGCCACCTCCACCTCACCAGGGCCATCTCCACCTCATCAGGGCCACCTCCATCCCTGCACAGCTCCTGGTGTGGCAGGAGCAGGCTCTGCATCCCAGTCCTTGGAGCAAAGCGTGTCCTGTTCTTTCTGAGGTCACCGTGCAGCAAATGTGGGGTGGCCACACCAATCCAGCTTTTACTGCCCTGTGCCTCATCCATCAGTTTTGGAGTTTTCCAGACAAACCAGCCTGGAAGAGGGGCTGTGGAAGGGCCCGTGGATGCAGGGAGAGCTTTGGGAATGCTGCTCTCCGACTGGGCCAGGTGGAGGAAAGGCAGATCGCTCCCAGTTAGCCCTGGGCAAACTCCCCAGCAGCAGCTGGGTGAGCAGGGCAGCGCCGTGGGGATTCCTGCGTGGGGACACAAGGAGCAGGAGTGTCTTTGCCTTTCTTTTGTGCTTTCCCAGCCCCGAGGACGGCGGGCGCTCAGCTGAGCTAAGTCAGTAAATCACCTTCAGTGAGCCTGCCCACATTTACCCCAGGAAAGGCCCTCGCTCAAAATGATGCAATTAAAATCATGCAAATGGTCTCCCACAGCACTCCCAGTGCCGGAATTTTTCATTGTCTAACCTTAACCTTAAGCAAGAAGGGAAGCAAAGATAATTAGGTTTTCTCAGCTCTGTGCTGGAGGCTCGGGGCTCTGCTGACAGGGGCTCACAGGGCTCTGCACCCCTGCCCTGCTCCCCACTCCCGGGCCAAAACAGGCAGGTGCCTCCCACTGGGATTAACATGATTAATATGATTCTCATTTAGCTGGATCAAACCCCCTTACCTGAAGCAATTCAATTTATTTCACTCTGGTGCTGCTGCATAACTCAGTATTTAGGGTGTGCCGAGTCCTTCTCAGAGCCAGGGAAGCAGTGGGACGGGAGCCTTTCATCCATCCCTCTCTTTGTGCTCAGCAAGGACCTGATCTGAGCCAGGCTTGAAGCCCAACATGCCCTGACTATAACAGAGCACAGACAAGGCTTAATTGAGCTTCATGTAGGAGCACAAACCCTGATTTTCCCTCAGGACATGCACTGCTCCTAAGCACAGTCCTTAAACAACTAACTGGAGGCATTTCAGGCTTTTGGAAGGTTCCCCTGAGGCAGCTGAGGGGAGCATAGGAGCTGCCTGCTCATCAGCGAGGAAATGCTGTTTTGAGGGATGTTATTATTTAGATCCCAGGAGGGGCAAGTTGGAGCTGCTTTGGTTTAAGTGCAGGGCTGTGTGATGGGACCCCTGGGCCCTACCCTGCCACACTCATCTTGTCACATCCTTCCTCTGGGGACCGACTGTGATTTCCCCTGGCAGAAGCAGAAAATGACCCTTAAAGCCAAAGAAGTTGGGCCAGCCTAAGTGTAATGCCGTGGGGAATGTAAAATGTGATGGCATGAATAGAATGGGATTTGTGTGACTCAGTTTGGTGAATAGAATGGGATTATCTGACTCAGTTTCTCTGTGATGTCCAAGAACTAGCTGGTTTGGGCACTGCTCTGAAGTCCTCATGTGGAATTTTTTGTGTGATTCTACAGAAACCTAAATCCAAAAAGGCAAATAGAGTTAATGGGAGTTTCTCTGTCCGCTCTGATTGTCAGAGGGGAGGGAATAACACCCAGTGCTTGGGAAGGGAGAGCAGGGCACTGAGGTCCAAGGCATTGTGCACATCCTTGATCCTTTTTGTAACTTGTTTTTTTAATCCAAACACCCAGGGAGATGTTTGAAGCCATGATGTTGGGATTAAAAGGAGGCTGGATGATGGGAATGTTCTCTTCCCAACCATCCCTGTCCAGGGCTGCAGCCATCAGCCCTGCAGGTCCTCCCTCAGCAGAGCCTCCCGGGCAGCAGCAATAAACAGGGATGCTGCCCTCCAGGAGAGCTCCAGCTCCTGCCTTTGCTGCTTCCCAGGGAGCAGCTCTGGTGCTGAGAGCTCGGGGTCGGGCTGCTCCTGCCAGCTCCGGATGTTTGCAAAAGGAAAAAATAAAACAATCAAGGTGAGGACTTGCCCCAGGCCAGCCTGAACCGCTCTCAGAGCTCCCCACGGGAGTGTTCGAGCAGCAGGGGCCTGGTGCAGCCTCTGTGTCCTCACTTAGTACTTCAAAGGTGCCAGGAGGAGTCTGCACAGCCTTTGCTGGTGTTCACATCCCTCTGAAGTGCCAGTCTGGCAGCAGAGTCTCACATCCTCCCTGCATCAAACAAAGGGGAATCTCCGCACACAATAGAGACTTCCCTGCACACAGCAAGAGCAGCTGCAAGCAGGAGGCTTGATGAGGCTACAGGTAGGATCTAACATGCTGGAAATGAGAATTTCCTCCAGCTGGAGGAGATCAAATGGTTCCTTTTTTTTTTTTTTTTCTCCTGGTTCTACTTCTTCCTCTCTGTGCCTGATGAGCTTTAGAAAAATTTTCCCAGCAGCAGAGTTGGCTGGGATGAGCTGCAAGTAAACTTGGTAGTGTCAGGGCTGTAACGTGCAGTGACCTGTCTGGTCCCCTGCAGATGTGGAATGAGGTGAAAATAAACCTTTCCACGTCCCCAAGGGTCAAATGGAGAGCTTAGGTAAAATTTACTGTTCACTTGGGCTAGGAGACAAAAGGAGTATTCAGGTGAGGTCCTTGTGTGCTGTAAGCAGAGTGAATTCTCTGCCTGGTGAGGAAGAAAAGCTGGTGTGACCCAGAAAAGTCCTGGCACAGCTGTGTTTGTACCCCCTTGCTGTGTTCCTACCTGTACCCAGAGAAAAGGTGAGAGGCAAGAGCATTGTCAGGAGCTCAGAGCAGACTCAGAGTGCTTTAAACCTCTCCCTGTGAACGAGAGGCTCCTCATGGTGGCTGTGTCCCCTTTCCTGCACTGCTTTGTTACCTTGTGAAGTGCTGGGAGTCCTTGAGAGCAGAGCTCCAGCACGATCCCATCCTGCTGCGTCCCTTCCCTGCCTCCTGACCTGCTGGGGCACGAGTGGATTCCTGCAGTCAAAAATAAGTCAGGTTAAGAGTAAAACTCCGACTCGAGGGTTAATTTGCCTCTCCAGCAGCTGGGATGTGATCCTGCTGGCAGTTCTGGTTTTCCAGCTCAGCTTTCCCCCCTCTTTTGGGGTTGTCTCCCTGTAGGGCTGGGACGTGTGGCCGTGCTGGCTGTGTGTGCCTTGCTGATGATTGCATCTGCTGGGCCCTCTGGTCAATCAAACTTGACAGGAGGTTATTTCTTGATGAAACTCAGCAGCTGGAGAGAAGAGAGGCTCCATCAAAGCTGCTTTCTTGACTAACAAAATCCGCAGCAGGAGTTTTGACATCTTATTAGGCTTCAAGGCTGCTGTGTTGGAAGGAGCCCTTGACGTGCCCATCCTTATTTTTGTCACGATTTTTTAATGTTGTATTTTTGCAGTGACCTCCGACTCTCAGCAGAACTTCCCATCCCCTTGGAAGGGAGAGCAGATTCCCATCAGAGCGCTCCAAGATCTCCCAAAAAGCTGCGCCTTCCTGGGCACCTAATTTGGGAGCTGGAAATGCGAAGGCTGAAGGGGAGGAATAATCCTCCAGTAGCCAGAACAATCCCACATGCAGGGAGATAATGGAGACCTCATCTGGACCTTGTCCTGATGGGCTTATGTCTTCCCAAGAGGAGTCTGGGGACACTTTCTTTACCTGGAGAAGAGCTGGAGCAGCTCCATCATTTCTCATTCCCCGATGGAACCAGAATTGAGCCCCAAATCCTTTCCTTTCCACTCTCATTTTCTGAGGAACAGCTGGAGCAGCTCCATCATTTCTCATTCCCTGCTGGGCCAAGCACTGAGCCCCAAATCCTTTCCTTTCCACTCTCTTTTCCGGGGAACAGCTGGAGCAGCTCCATCATTTCTCATTGCTGGAACCAGAATTGAGCCCCAAATCCTTTCCTTTCCACTCTCATTTTCTGGGGAACAGCTGGAGCAGCTCCATCATTTCTCACTCCCTGATGGAACCAGAATTGAGCCCCAAATCCTTTCCTTTGCAGTGCACAAACCCAGAACTTCAGGAACGCATCCTGCCATGGGTGACTCCGATCCATGGGAGAACAAAACCTCAAATTAAAAGCGATCTGTGCTTTTTCTCTCCTCTCTCTGAAGGCCTTTTAAACCTGGAGAAGCTGCTGCGGCAGTTCCTGATTTCCAAGGACACGCTGTCGGTGCGGATGCTGGATGACAGCCGGGATCCCACCCCTCTCCTGAAGGAGATCCGAGATGACAAGACAGCCACCATCATCGTGCATGCCAACGCCTCCATGTCCCACACCATCCTGCAGAAGGTGAGCGTCCATCCCCGGCCCTGGGGACGCTGCAGCTCCCCCAGGCAGGTCCTGGGTGATGCTGAAAGGTGAAAATCCTGCAGCAGCGCTGGGAGTGGGCTCTGCCCAGAGGGGAACTGCCTCTGATGGAGTCTGCAGGGCTGGATGTGTGGGAGTGATGGTTTAATTGCTGTGAGTGGATGTGTTTGCTCTCCACGAGTGGTGTGTGCTGCTGTTGGCATCAAAGAGCCGTGAAGGGCTGCTCAGCTCTCTGAAATGACTCCATCAGGGCTCTTGTGCCTCCTTTTTCCCCTCCCGTTATGTCTCTAACTTTTTCCTTCCTTTTCTTTTTTTAATTTTAATTGTCTTATTAACCGAGATTTTATTTTAATTCTGTTTATTTTTAAATGGTCTCTGGCTGCAGTTTTTAGCGCTTGTTTTGATAGCCTGCTTCAAAACTGAGCAGTGGCTCCAGATGGAGCAGAGTTTCCCACATCCTGGAGGGAACAAGAAGCACATTCCTGAAGGGAGGCAGGATCCAAGCACTGGGATCCCCCTGGCTGGTGCATTCCACACTGTCCTGGCTGTTTTATCAGGGAATGTGTCATCCAAAGGCCTTGCCTGTGTCAGGATTATCCCTGGTGACAGCCAGCAGGGATGTTTTTATCATTCCTCACTCCCCCCAAAAAGACTTTTATTCCCCTACATGCAATTTTCATTCCTAAATAGACAGTTTGGGGGATTTTTTGGGGTTGTCTACTCAGGGGGGTATTTTTTGTGGGGTTTTTTTCCCTTTTTCCCCTGTTGCTGCCTGGCTGCTGAGGGCTGTCCCCCTCCTCTGTTGCTATAGTGACTTCCCACTGCTCACAGCAGCTCTCTCCAGGCACCCACATCTCCCTGCCCAGCTCCAGCCTCCTCCTGCCACCACTGAGAAACATCAGATTGCCAGGCTTTCCCAGTAAAACCCAATTCTTCCAGCTAGGGGACTGTCGGTAATAAATAAAGAGCTCCTGATCTGGCAGTTTCTTGCACTTTGGGAGGCTGGGAAGTGTTTTATTTCTAGAGCTGGAGCCAGGGATGGTGGTGGTGAGCACCAGCTGCATCCTCGTCCCACCCCACGGGGCACCAGCAGCAGGAAAAACACTCTGTGGCTTTGCTGGGGCTGTCCCAGGACACCAGCCCTGCACAGTGAGAGGGATGACCAGTTCCTCATCCCTCACCCTCCACATATGGGCTGGAGACACGTGGCTGCTTCCCAAATTCCCAGCCTGTCCCGCTCCCAGCTGCCAGGGGCAGGGGATGGGTGGGAGAGGCGCTCACGGGCGCTGCTTTGCTGCTCACCTCGGTTGCCTGCCCTTGAAACCGAGCACTCTGACCTCAGGGCGGGTCACAGGGAGAGCTGGCATTGGCACTGCCCCCAGGAGGGGACGAGGAGGGGGAAATTGGCGCCAAGTTTTGCTGGGTAGGGGGTGAAAAAGGAGGCGGCCTCCTCTGGAGTCAGGGGCTCCTTGAGCAAACAGCACTGCTGTGTCTGTTTTGCCACCTGGGCAAGGGACAGGGTGACAATGTGCAGCCAGAGGGCTGGCACAGCCAGGCCTGAGCCACCAGCAGTGGTGGTGGCCTCGGGTTTGCACAGGAGCAGGGAAAGAACAGGCAGGAGAAGGGAGAGGTGCACTCCAAGCTGCCTCTTTCTATCTTTCCTTCCCTCACTTTCTGTTGTCGCAGCTTCTGGGAGGGATGAAAAGGGACTCACACCAGGAGGTGCTGCCTTTGGTCCTTCCCTCCTCGCCTCCTGTCCCTCTGTGTGGTCTGGACTGCTGGGAAAACCTCTTTGCCAGGGTCTGGAAGCTTGATTTGAGACCAGCTGTGCTTGGCAGTGGAACTGAGGCTTCCAGGAGCATCTGCAGATTAATGCCCCACTTTCCTGAGCATCTGTTCCCACATCCAACTCCTTGTGTAGTGAGAATTTTGGGAAAGGGCTTCAGTTGTCTGCTCTGTGATCTCTAGAACAGATCATCCCCATGGAATATTCCGTGTCCTTCTCTCTGCATCCCTGGACACTTCTGCCCTCTTTTCTTCTATTTCTGTGGCCAGCACAGCCCTGCCTCAGTTCTGAGAACAGGCTGAGTTACTGGGTCTCCTCCATGCTCATTAACTTGTGGGACTGGAGCCCAAATTTGACTGATAAAACTGGAAAACCACCAGTGGCTTGATTTTCCTTTTTTCTGTAACTCCCAAGAGCTTTTCCTGCCTTTCTCTCTCCATCGTGGTGTTTGTGGTGGAAGGGACAAGCCCAGAGCTCTCAGCTGCTGCTTTCCCTCATTATCCAAAACAGGAGCAAAGCAGCATCCACAAAGTAGGAAACCTCTTTTTCCTCCAAAAACATCATGGAATTCCTCATCCCAGGGGTTCTGGAGCTCTCAGGGCTGGGGCTGCAGGACCCAGCTCCCCTTTCCAGTGTCTCTACGGACCATTGGGGTCAAAAGCTGTTTTGCTGGGAGTCCAAAAGCTTCTGCTTTCCACAGGCGTCTTCCTTAGAGTTTGTCCTTGGATGGAGGCACCTGCAGGATGCAGAAATCCCTGAATTCCATCTCGGAATGCCGTGGAGGGAGCAGGGACGCTCCCAGGGGTCTGGAGCTGCAGCTCAGGCAGTGCTGGGTCATTTCTCCTTGTGCAGGTGCTTTGTCAGGGCTGCCGTGGGCAGGAGACCTCAGGCAGGCTCAGTCCTGCTGAAAAATTGCTTCCCCAGACTTCAATTTCCCAGGTCAAAGCGCGCTGCTGTGTCCCACCCTCCCCTCCCGCAGGGAGATAGCGGCGCCCGCAGGGAGAGATAAGCCTGAAAAAGCAAAATGTGGCCCTGGCTCTGCCTTGCTGGAGTGGAGATTGGGGCTTGTCAGGCTCTGGTTTAATCTCTTTTTTCCTCTCCTTCACAGGCAGCTGAACTGGGGATGGCGTCTGCCTATTACACCTATATCTTCACTAATCTGGTAAGGAGTTTTTCCCAGCTTTTCCTGCCTGAGTGTGGAGTCATTTTAATGGGAGCTGATCCCCCTGACCCGTGGGATCCTTGGGAAGAGCCACGAGCCTGCGGTGGGGAGGGAGGGAGGCAGGCAGGGGTGTCACCTGCTGCCAGAATCCAGAGGCAAAATCTTCCCAAACTCTATCAAGAACAAGTAATTCCAAAAGCAGTTCATTTAATGAAAGCTTTCTGTGCAGGCGTGGTGTTGGATTTCTACAGTTTTTATCAGGTTAATTAATTAGTGCATCTAGCAGGTACATCCAATAAGAGACCAGTTGCCCCAGCAACCCACCCTTGGGTCTGCCCCTTGGAGCTGTTCTGTGTCTTGTTATGTCTCTTAAATTCTGCTGCAAAACAAGATGTCCTCGTTAGAAATTCCTGTCGTGAAAATCCGACTAACCAGGACGTCAGGAATGTGTTAGGAAGGGTTGGCTTATTGTTCTAAAATGTGAGGAAGGGCAGGAACAGTGCTACAAACTATACAACTACGTATTTAAAAGCTACGAGGCTACAAATATGTGAAAAATACATAAAAAGCTAAAAAAATCTTCAGGCATCATTCCTGCAAAGCTGGGAAGGCTTTCCCTGGTCTTTGGGAGGTGGAAAACGACTGGCGCAGCATCCAAAGGCAAGAATCGTGGACATTGTGACCGGAGCAATGAGATGTGCAGCTCTTTGGGAAGCTCCAGCAGATGGGTGGCTCCTGATTTTCCCGATTTTCCTGATTTGTGTGGGTTACTCTGGAGTTGTCGCTCCCCGAGCCCATTCCCTGTGCTGGGAAAAGCCCAGGCTGCCCTGGGATGAGCGTCTGGAAGGTGTCACAGCCCTGTGCTCTCCTGCTGTGCTGCTCCCTGAGACAAAGGAGGGGTGATCCCATAAAATTTGAGAGCGGGGTGTATCTCCAGCACGGTGGTTTGGCTTTATGGCCACTAAAACCATTAATGGGGGCATCGTGTGGTTAAACCCCACAGTGCTGTGCTGAGCCAGGAGTGATGGGCTGAGGCAGCAGAGGGGGAAACCCAAAATGAACATCAGAGGAACTTCTCCAGGGCTGGCAGGGGTGTGAGGGAAGTGCCACCAGGAGAGCAGGAACCTCGCTGTTAGTGGGGCTGATGGAAGCCTGGGGGATTCGGTGGAGGTGCCTCCCAGCCCAAATGATTCTCCTGTTCTCTGATTTCCATTAATATTTCTGGCAGGGAAGCCGAGAGCTGAGTCACGCGTTGTGTTTGGGTGGGAGACAGACGGGAAGGGCTGGAGCCAAACGAGTGGGCAGGGAGTGGAGAGGAGCAGGGGAAGGAGGAGATGGAGGGGTTGGGAGCCCAGGGAGCGGCTGGGGCACAGAGTGGAGAAGGGGTAAGGGGAAGGAGGTGTCAGAGAGAGAGAAATGCAAGAAATAGAAAAGGCCATGAGGCTCCCTGCTGGACCAACAGCACCTGGGCTGCTGTCAGCGTTCAATCCGTGGGTCAGTCCAGCAAGAGCTTCTCTGCTCCTGCTCATCCCCTCATTCCTCATCATGGAATGATGGGATGGGCAGGGCAGGCAAGGGCAGGGGTGTTCCCGAGGGGATCAGGCAGGGATGGAGTCGGGGGGCTGGGCTTTGTGCCCCAGGTCGGTGTCACTGTGCTGGCAGAGGGGCAGTGCCACCCCCACCGGATCCAGCACCGCGCCAAACCCAGCCATCCCCGCTCCCAGGAATATTTCCAGTGCTCCCAATATTTCCTGCTCCTCTCGCCCTCCCCAGCCCTGGTCAGAGTCCCGCAGAGCAGGGCTGTGCACACAGGGAGGGATTTCCATTTGTGCATCCCCAGCGCAGCCGAGTCTGCTCAGGGATGCTGCTCAGACAACAGAAACAACCCTAAAAATGGAGCTGCCACCTCCGCCCCCACACCAGCCCCGAGCACGGGTGTGATTAAGCATTTGCTGGAGGGGAAATTTGCCTTTCAAACCCATTCATCTCGTGGAACGCAGCTATGGCAGGTGAGAAAGAAATGAGTTTTGTTGCCATTCACGCTCCGAGGGTATTAATCTGTTTACCCAGGTTGTTTTAACCACTTTGTCCAAAAGCCCAGCCCTTAGCAGAACTAACTGGATTTTTTGGCAGGGATCATTATTGGAAAGGTGACATCAGACAAAACCTGGGCAGATGGAAGAGTTGTTTAAGGAAATTAGTAATATTTAAATGGGGATTGGAGATGGGAGTGAGCAATTTAGCCTCATAAATCTGGAGGGATTATCAAGCTCCTAATGAACCCTCCGAGGTTCTGCAATCACTGCCTAATAGAAAAGATAAAATCATAGTGAACTACTGTCAAGGGGAGCAAGCAAAAAGATGGCTTAAATGGAGAGAGAACCCATCAGGAAAGGGAATAGAGAGTCTGTAGAGCACCGAGCTGCTTGGAGATGGAAAACTATTTCAGGCAAAAAAGAAAAAAAAGAGGAGAAAATAGGATAAAATGCTGAATTAAACACCTGCCCTGCAGCTCTAGAGGGGAATTCTGTTTCTGTCTTTTAGCATTAATTTTACTTAATAAGCACATCCCAGCTGACAGCTCGTGGTGTGGTGCAGCTCTGCTCTGTGTGAGGGTTAGAGGAGGGAATTCTGTGTGCTGGGGCACAGGAGGGGGATTTTTGGGGGTGATGGCCCCTCTGTCCCAGCCTGGTGGCTGCAGGGAGTGGCTCCAGTGCTCTCCCAGCTCTTGGCAGATCACTGGAGCAGATGAGGAGTGTTGGACCCCCTCCTCAGCCCCCAGCCCATGGAAATGCATTGCAGCCTGATGGAAAAATATCCACGGGCTCCTTTCCTGCCTGCAAATTCATTATCAGCCTCCCCCAGCCAGCTCCAGGGACCCTTTGTGGTGGCAGCAGCAGCAGCCTGGCCAATCTGCCAGGAGTCCTGATGGAGCTCTCAGGTCTGGTGCTTTTGTCCTCCCCAAATCCATCACCTGCATTTGGGGCTGCCCTCCTCTCCTCCATCCCCTGGCAAAAAATCTCCATCCAACCCAAGTTTCTCCCTGGCATTTCCACACGGTGATGATTCCCTTGCTCTGGGACTTTTGGGAGGGATGAAATTCCCTGAAGAGGTGCTGGGATGAGCTCAGAGCTCTTCATCCTCCCTTCCCCTGTCCCTGGCAGGGCTGGCTGGGTCTCCACAGACCATGTGAGGGGGCACTGATGTGCATAATAATAATAATAATAATAATAATAGTGCATAAATATACATTGCAAGCAGACTGCTGTGCACTGAAGAAAATGTTCCTTCCAGCACTGGAAATCCCTGAAATCAGCAGCACAGAGTAGGAGGGCTGATGGATGCCTCCAAAACCCCATGCTACAATTAATTCTTTTAGCTTGTTAATTCTCTGTAGCTTGTTGGGTTTGTCTTTTTTTTTTTTTTTCCCTCTCTGTTTTGTTTTTTTTTCTTTTTTTCCTTTTAATAACGTGTGGACCTCAGGCTGGGTTTAAATTTCAAAATATTTGTCAAGGCGATTAGATGGGAATAATTGAAACAATTAAAATTATTACAGTAAGGGGGAAGGTGTAAAGGAGGTTTCCCAGTGCCTTAAGTCAGGCAGGGCTGTTCACGGGGTGCAGATTTGTTCCCTGACAAAATTGTGTGCAGGTGTTGTTGCTGATAAAACAGCTGCCGTGCTCAATTCCCACAGACCAGATAAATCAGTCTGGGTTTGGGTTTTTTTCCCTTGTTTCCCGCTTTCACTTCTTTGTCTGGGGATTTATAGAGAGGTCTTCATACAGGACGAGGCTTTCAAAGCTGGAACTGGAGGGGAAATTGGTGTCCAAATCCCCCAGACAGTGTCACACGTTTCGGCTGTAGCTTGTCAGCAGGGTGACATCCCTGGGAAGGAGGGAACGATGTCAGATCAAGCAGAGGGACAGGGAACTGCAGATTAGGCTTTGACCAGGACTTAGCTTTTCAGTCCTGCTCTGTGAAATTACCTTTTTCTGGGGAAATAATCTTCTTTTTGGCCGTGAGCTCCAGCACAGGCCGTGGTGTTTGGCCGTTCTGCTGCCAGGGGCACCTCCCTCTCCGTGCCCAGGTGAGGTGGGCAGAGCCTCTCGTTACCCTGTGACAGATCTGCCCTCTCAGCCCAGCCAGCCTTGCCCATTCCCAGCAGCTGATGCCAAGCGCTCTGGAGAGCCCCGATCACTGCCTGGATTTATGGATCGTATTTTCAGTGGCATGTGGTAGCAGGGCAAACAAATCAGGCTTTTGCAAGGCTGCCAAAGCGATTTCTCCTCGTTCTAGTTAGCGTGAGGGAAGGAGGGTTTAGACAAAGCAGCAACTGGGCCTCCCTGCCTTTTGCTGCCTGCCTGAGTCTTCTTTACTTTCTGAGCAGATCCCTGTGCTGGATTCCCAGTTTTTGGGTAAATCGTTCTTTCAGAGACACCCTAGCCCCTCTGAGGTGAGGGCAAACCTCTCTCTTTCCCCCTGCCCTACTTCCCATCCCTTTTTTCCCAAGAGCTGGGTTTTTTTCAGGTCCCAGCATTTTGCACTTGACCTCTTTGTGGATGTGTCTCTCTCCAAATCTCGGACTCCCTGCAGAGAAGTCGAAGTTTGGGCAGTGTATTTTCCTAAAAGTGCTCTTATTTGAAGAACAGCCTCCAAAATTTAACAGCTGGCCTTGCATGAGGAGGTTCAAGACCCGTATGGCACATAGATGCTTTTTTTGGAAGAGAAATCCAATTATATATAAAAATATGGTTCCCCTAAATACTCCCTGAGGTCACAGCTTCTCTTTCCCTACCTGAATGGCCAACTAGCATTGCCTTGAGTAGATCCATCCCATCTTACCTACTCAAATTATTGCTGTGATGACTTTCTTCCCTCCTAGAGAAATTGATTTTTACATGTGGCCCATTAGAAACTTATTGACTCCGTCGATAATTTATAAATAAATGGAGCCTTTCAGGAAAACCATAGAAAGCACTTAACATAATATTGTCCACTTGAGTAAACAAATAAATGTGTTCTGAGGGGAGCTTTGGAATGATTAACAGACTTGGCAGCTCGGCTCTGAGGGCAACAGGATCCAGAGAGGAAAAGGCAGAGTTTTCTCCACCTATATCTGAGGAGGTTTGGTGATTTTGGGGGAAAAATTGGTCACTTTGGGCCAGGGGGTGAAGAAGTGACCATTGCAGGGTCATGTAATAAGTGCTCTGCCCCTTCTGGGTTAAGTGTGGTAGTTCTGCCTTCCATGACCTGGGGAGAGGCTCCCTGGAGTTCAGTTTGCCCAAAAACCTGCTCTGGGGCACTTTATTACCCCTCAGACGGTGGATAATGACACACATTGGTGATGTCAGCAGTGAAGTCACCAGAGCTGTGCTGACTTGGCACTGCAGGCTTGGCTCTCGCACAAAAGCTGCCAAGAAATCTCAGCATGGACGTTGCAGTCTGGGTTTGGAGAGCTTTTCTGAGCACCAAACACTCTGGACAAGGAAGTTGTGCCAGAGCGAGGGTTTAATAGAGAAATGGAAGCCTTGGCCCAGCGCTCTCCTTTCCCATCCCACATAAAAAAAAAGAGAAGGAACAGCACAGAGTGTCCAGGGCCTGGTGTAAATCAGCTTTTGGTGCTGTCAGAGGGGCTGGAGGGGAGCGGGGTCAGTGCAGCCTCTGCTGGGTTTACGGCAGTGAGCTGCTCCTGCTGAGCACCGTGACAGTGTCGGAGGGTGTTTCGGAGGCTGTTAATCAGCAGATCCAAAAATCCAATAAAGTCCTCGCAACGATTAGGAGAGGAAGATAAAACTGTGTGTGTGCAAGGGAGAGAGAGGAGGGAGGGAGGCACCTTGCTGTTGGTGCAGCCTGAGCTGAGCAAGTGCTGTTCCTTGCAGAGGCTTGGGGTGAGCCAAGGTCTGGGTGTCCCTGGCAGTGCCAGCAGCCCCTCTTCGGGCTCGTCCCCAGCCTGCAGGCACCACTCACTGCCCCCCTCTGCCCGGGAGCTCCGGGTTATTAAAAATGAGACAAGGATCGAGGTCCTGCTCACACACACGGGCTGCAGAACAGCATCACCAGCAAGATCGATGCAGCTGCAAGGAGCTCGGGAGCTGCTGCAGTGCTGAGCAGCAGAGTGGCTGCTGCAGGGGCAGAGGTGCCAGGAGCCACTCTCCAGAGGGACATCCCAGCGTGGCGGGGCAGGGCAGGCAGCTCCACGCTTTAAAATGCATTTTTTCACCAGGCAGGCTGCTGTGACACGGATAATCTCCTGNTATTATTATATTATATATTATATATATAAATAATAATATAATGAGATGATGCCTCATTAGTGAGAGGCTGATAGATGAATGCAGGCTTTGATGTTTTGTGTGATAAGGTAGGTTTTTAACTCATCTCTTCTGGGCTGCCCNCAGGCTGCTGTGACACGGATAATCTCCTGCTGGGCTGGCCCTTTCCGTGCTTCAGCCTCTTCTTCCCAGACTTGGGAAGCAGCAGGATGGGTGGTGAGGGAAGAACTGGGCACAATTTTAAATTTCCTTTAGCCTAGCAGTTGATTCTTAGCTGCAGAGTTGAGATAGAAATTATCTCAANTAACTCACATCTCTTCTGGGCTGCCCTGCCTGGACAAGAGAGACTTTAGGGAGACCTCACAGCACCTTCAGTGCCTAAAAGTGACCAGAGAGGGATTTCACAAGGGCATGGAGTGACAGGACAAGGGGGGATGGGTTTAAGGTGAAGGAAAGTAGATATAGATGGGATATTGGGCAGGAATTGTTCCCTGGGAGGGTGGGCAGGCCCTGGCACAGGGTGCCCAGAGCAGCTGTGGCTGCCCCTGGATCCCTGGCAGTGCCCAAGGCCGGGCTGGACAGGGCTGGGAGCACCCTGGGATGGTGGAAGGTGTCAGGGTGGAATGAGCTGCTGCTCAATGTCCCTTCCAGCCCAGACCGTTCCACGAGCCTGTGTTTCTAAGAGCTGCGCTGCCAGGTATTAAACCTCTTGTTTTTTTATTGTGCACCTCAGTTTCCTCCTCTATTCCAGGCACGACAGCTCCGAGGCAGGATTCCCCCCGGGGTGAGGCAGCTGGGATTGTGCACCCTGGCCCAGGGTGAGGGACAGTGTCACTGCTGGGGTGCCACAGGCTGGCACGGGCAGGGCAGGAGGGACAACTCCCTCCCAAAATCAGGGGTGCTGCAGGAGCCCCGGTGCCAGCTGAGGTGGGAGAGGGTTTGTGGGTGCTGAATCCTGGTCGGGATCGGCTGATTCTCCATCCGAACCTGCAGAGCTCTGAGTACACGCTCGTTCCTGATGGCTTCATGTCCCTACAGGAACGGGGACTGTTTCCTGCAGACCTGATCACAATTCACGCCCAGCGACGCCGGAAAATCCAATCTCAGTGCTTTGGGACGGCAGAGCTCAGCTCTGTGGCTTTTATCAGCCAGGTCCTCTCAATGCTGGGGTCATTCCGTGGGGTCTGTGTGCTGCTGGAAAGTGGAGAGGGCAGGTCGAGTGCTGCAGGAACCCGGGGAGTGACTTCATCCTCTCATAACTCCTCCAGCGCCATCTCCCAGGGAACCCTGTGGAATTCAATTAGCTAATGTGTGCCTAGCACTCGGAAAATATAGAGTGCCACGGAATTGCTAAGTGTTGTTATTTAACAGCACATATTCAGTGGTTGCAGCCCTGTAGTAGCAGTCAGAAAATCTACACCGTAATTGCCTGGTGGTGCTGCTGCCGAATTCGCCGTGATTGGAGCGAGGCCTGGGGATTTTTCTTCTGTAAAAAAGTTCATTAATTTTGGCTGCAGATCCTCCGGGTGTAATTTTTTAACCGAGGTCTCTTGAAACAGAATATTGACATGTGGTGGGTGTTTTATAAAACAGAGTGGAAAGAGGGGGAGGAATTCAGGCAGGCAGGATTTGTGTCCCTGAAATTCACCTTGGCGTGATTCCTGGTGGTCTTCTCTGTGCCTCGGGCTGGACTGAGATTGAGGGCCAAGTTTTGGGCAGTTACTGCAATTCCTCCAATGTAGGGAGAGGGATAAAAATCCAGTGGAATAGGAGGGAATGAGGGAGCTGCTGTTTGCACCCATCTTTTTGATGGCATTTTCTGAAAGCCTGTGGTTACAAAGCTGTGTTTGCGCAGGTGGAGGAGGCTTGGAGTCCCCTTTTAAACAGGATGTGAGAGTTATTTTCCTAATGGCTCTTTGCTCTTACTGCACTGGGAATCTTCTACCCTGCAAAAGCACTGGGGATGAGGGAGAGTAACTCCAGGAGGACAGAAAGGCAGCTGGGAAACTGTTTTGTGTAAGAATCAACTTCACTGTGCCTCAAAGAAAAATCCTTGGCTCTCCACCTGAAAACACCCCTGAGATCAGGGGTTTCCCCCCCTTGTCCTGCCTGTGTTTGCCTCTTGCAGCGTGCGAGGAGGGCAGGACGGGTGGGAAATCAGCTGAGAGGTGCAGGCCTGGAACAGCAAACGAGGTTTTGTTTGCAAAACGTGGGTTTGGAAATGTCAAGCGTGGTGAATGAGCGCGTGAAAAGGAACAAGAAAAACAACAAATAGGGACAGGAGCTGAGCTGGCAGCTCCGGGAGTATCGGGATGCTCTCACCCCTTTGCCCTCTGCAGCAAAGCCTGACCTTACCAAATCTCTCTTATCCCACTGCAAATGAAGTGTGTCCCCCCAGGGGGGTTTATCTCCATCTCATTGCATAGGCAGCTCACGGCTCATTTCCTCCTGACCCCGCTCTGCTGCTGCTTTTGTGCTCATCCGATGGAAAGACATTTAATGGCCAAAGATTGGAGCTGGAGCAGAGGGAAGGGACAGGGAGCAGTGGGTGGAAGGGGTCGGGTACAGGCCATGTGTGCCACAGAGGTGATGCTTTATGGACGTGACAGCCACAGAAATGGGGTTTTCTGCAGCTGGAGGCTTGCCTGGGAAAAGATGGATATGGATATGGATATGTAGGAAAAGACCAAAGCTTGCACAGAGCAGCCAGCGGTGATGGGAGCTGGGCAAAGCTGCTGGTAAGGTTTGAACCAGAGTGAATTCTTGGCTCTGGAGGAGCCTGTCGGGGTCTGCCTGTGGATGTTTTGCAGGCAGAAGAGTCCTGGAAGCTGCATCGGGGCAGTGGCTTGGAATTTCCCCAGGAAAAATGGGAAAAGATCCCCTCAGGGGCTGGTTCTGACCCTGGCACTCAGGCGGGCAGGGCAGGCAGGAGCTGTGGGTTCAGCCCTGTGGCTGTGCCTGGCTGGAATCTCAGCCCTGCCTCGGTTTCCCCACATGAGGTGAGACCACTTCATTCCCTCACCCGGTAACTGCCAATTTAAAGATCAGAGCGTTACAAAACCTTCAACTTCAAAAGCTTGGAAGTGTTTTCAGGGGAGAAAAGGCACAATAAATAAATAAATAAATAAACACACTCATTTCAGCTGCCCTGAGGCTGGGGCAGGCTGGCAGGAGAAGGAAGCTTTGGATTTTGCAGCTGTTCCGGTACAAAACATCTCCTTTTCCTCCTGGATATCCCGAAGCCAAGAGGCCAGAGGGGCAGCTGTTTGCCTGGTGTCCTGCACAATTTGCCTCGGGGCTCTGGCTGCGGGGAGAGAGGGTTTTCCGAGGGTTTAACATCCCTGCTGCAGCCAGCATCTCCTCAGGCCCAGCTCCTCATTAGCCACCTGCCCTCGTCGCTGGGGCTGACAGGACGCCGTGGGTGAATGGATCGCCTGTCAGCGAGGCAGGGCGATGATATCATTCAAATGAATCAATAGTTCACAGGCAATTTCACGTTACCCAACGCTAACGTGGCGCTGTGTCCAAAATGTGCTTCATCCTGGGCTTGAGCACCTTCCCGTGGGAGCTGGCCGGGCTGGAATCATCTTGTAAGTCCCATGTTTGGGAGATTTGCAGGAATTGCTCCTGCGTGCCCAGCAAAGGTAAAAAATGGCTCGACTTGCTGGAATCTCATCCCCCGGAGAGGCCAGGGATGGCTGTGTCTGTGAGGGGCATCCAGCAGCTGCTGGAACCGTCACTCCCACCTTCTCACTCCGCTTCAGCAATTAGCAGAAGAGAAATTAGTGAGGAAGGGGCCATTATTCCCTGCTAATAGGACAAGGAGGGCTGGACTCTTCTCCAGGCTTTGCTGTGTAGCTGCTTCCATGGATGTGAGAGGCAAAACAGAGCCCTCCCTTTTTGCTTCCATGTTTTTTGTGTAGTCATTTTTATTCTTCTTACCACTTGCAGAAATGCAAGAGGAGGCTCCCAGCACCAAATCCTACAGTAGAGGCACCTTCCCACCCTCCCCGGGGCTTTAGGGTGGCATCTCCTCCTGCAGCACAAAGGAGCAGTGCAGGGTTGGGTTTTTTTAGGGTTAGGTAGAATTAGGTTCCTCCTCCTGTGGGAAAGAACTGATTTAATTTAACAGCTGAAACTTGGTGTTCCCAAACTGGATGTGGTGATTGAGCAGCTTCACTCAGCAGGTGAGTGACAGCCTCCGTGGAGGGTTTTGAGGGGTTTTTTGTGGGATTTGGACAATAAAGTATTGGACTTGGCTGGTATTTTCATTAAAAGCCTGAGATGAGCAGCACCTGAGTCAAATCCTGGTTAAAAACTGGCTCTTAGTTCCAACAGCTGGGTGGGTTTCACACCCAGGGTCTCACAGCTCCGTGGTCCCATCCCCTTCAAGGGCACTGAGAGGGTTTGAAGCTTTCAGGGCCTGTTTTCTCCTCTCATCCCATTTTCTGGTTTGGGTTGCTGTAGGAGTTTTCCCTCCAGCGCCTGGACAGCCTGCTGGACGACCGGGTCAACATCCTGGGATTCTCCATTTTCAACCAGTCCCACGCCTTCTTCCAAGAGTTCGTGCAGAGCCTCAACCAGTCCTGGCAGGAGAACTGTGACCACGCTCCTTTCACTGGGCCAGCAGTGAGTAAAGTCCCTTCCCATCCCCCAGAACCTCCCTGAGCTGGGAACGGTGATGGACCATCGGGAAAACCTTGTGGGAAGAGCTTCAGGATGGGTCTGAGCAATGCAGGGGTAGAAACTCTGGTCTTAAATAATTTTTTAAAAATTATTTAAATTATTAAATAATTTAATTATTTAATCCTATTTAACCTTGTGCTAAAGAGCTCAGGGACATCCCCAGGCTGCTGTTGTACCTTGGATTGGATTTTGTGGGGAAATGCTGGTCCAGGAATGGGAAGGATGAGCCAGGGCAGAGCATTTTTATCAGGCAGGCAGGAGAGGCTTGGGGTGTCCATCTGTGATTTACAGGGGAACCTCCCGATGTGGAAAACACCAAAGTGACCCCGAAAGTCAGAGCTGCCCAAAGGATCTTGGGGTGCAGAGCTTTGCAGAGCTGCTCTGTGCTGGACTGGGGGCACAGCTTTACGTTCAAGCCTAGTCTTAATTTGGATTGTATTTCCCTGTGAGTGCAGGGGGTGATGCAGCTCTGGTTCCGTGTTTCCCTCGTGGAGTCTGTCCCTGTGTGATTAAAGTCCAGGAGAATGGCTGGTGGAGGAGGGGTTGTGGCTGCAGATGGCACAGGAGGGGCTGGGCTCCAGCATCTCCCTGGGGAGGGTGCACCTCAGCCCTGGAGCATTCCCCAGGGATTCTCCACAACTGGGAGACTTTGCAAAGCGGATTTGCCACACCAGAGGTGCAGGGAGCTGCAGCTGGGGGAGTGGAGAGAGAGGAAAATATCCTCAGCTGAACCCTTGGCATGGATTTCGGTGAACTCAGAGCCCCCTTGACGAGCTGAGCTGCTGGAAACCTCCTTATTGTCACCATCAAGGGATCCCTGAGAGGCAAAATAAGGAGATTTTTGCCCTTTGTGTCCACATCCTTTGGCTTGACTTGAGCTCCTGTGCCTGGGACCATCCTGCTCCCCCTCCCACCCAGAGGCAGCTGCAATCAGCTCGCCCTGCTCAGTCTCCGTGGGATTTCTACCAGGAAGATTCCTTTCTGGATTGCAGGGGCTGTTGAGAGGCATTAAACACAAATTTCCTCCTCGTGGTGCCAACAGGGGCCAGCAGGAACAGGCAGCAGGTGCCACAGGGAAAGGAAAATTCCCGTTGTAGGTTCTTGGCCCACGTTGTCCTGAGCATCCAGCAAAACCCGTGGGTGGGAGAGGATGCGAGGTGATGCCTGGAGGGGCTGGAATTCTTCAAAACGCCACGTCCCACGTGGTGGGAAAAGGATTTGAGGGTGGGGAAGTTACAGAGCAGAGGTGAAACATTCCCAGGCAGAGTTTCTTTTGTCTGTGAGGTGAATCCAGGACCTTTCTGCCTCTGCTGTTGGAAATCTGGCAGGGAGCTTCTCCCTGTGTTAGAACTTCCCCTCATAGCCCTGGGAAGGAGTTATCCTGTGGGATAACTCATCCTAAAGAGAGAAGAGGAAGCTCAACAGCTGGAAGTGACAGGAGGGAGGTTTCCTGTGAGCTGCAAAAATCCCAGGGCTGTCTTGCTGGAGCTGAGGAAGCATCTGACAAAGGAGGAGGGAGCTGCCTGCTCTAATGCCATTCTCATTAATCACATTGCAAAGAAAGGAAATCAGAGAAAATCATTCAAATTACAGATGGCTAGATTTGGTAATTAGAATTTGGGCTAAAACAGATGTTTGTAATTAAGTGTTTATGTCATTGAATAAAATCCAGATTGCAAAGTCTGTTTCACAGGGTTTTAATGGTTTTAATTCCCCGTGTTGGGTTTGGGGGCAAAGATACAGCTGATAATGTTTTAGGGAGAGAAAAGAAACCCCACATGGCAAAATCCAGAGCAGCCAAACCTGTTCATGTTTCAGTGTCAGGAATTGTTAAGAATTTGGCTTTGGGGGTTGAGGGAAGTCCCCCAAGCCCCCTGGATTTTCCAAGGAGCTCTGGTACTGCAGAGGGGCACAAAACCAACAGGGCTCTGCACAAATCAGGCGGCACAGGCGAGGGAGAGAATCAATTTGTTAGCAGGGAAATTGGCTTTTTTGTGACAGAGGGACAAAGCTGTGGTTTAAAATGAGAATATTGAAGTAGTGAGAGGTTTTTATAGGTGACAGGGGGAAAGTTGAGGGCGGTGACAGATCCCTCTGGCTGGATCTGCCTGGAGGACGTTCCAAAGGGGTTTTTCACTCCTCTGCTGAAGGTTATGACCTCAAACTTTGTGCTTTACACCTGTTCCATGCAAAGTCAGGCTGCAGGGAAGGGATTCCTATTCCACTTCACGAGGACTGGATCCTGTGTATCTCCACGCCCTTCCCAGTACTTAAATTGCTTGAAATCATAAAGGGTGCTGGCAGAAATCCTAATGAATTTTCCAGAGTTCAGGAGTAAAACATTCGAATCAATAATGTCAAATGCTTCACTGAGATCTGCAAGTCTCTTGCTCACCAGCTAATAAGGGATTAACTGCTCAGGGAAAATGGAAATGGAAACCCAGCAGGAGACAATTAAAAATGCTGGGCCAATATTCTGATTTGGTAGGAAATAGGTGAAACTTTGGGGTCGTGGGGGTTGTGTTTGGTCTCATAACAGTTTCATTTGTCCAGCTGATCTTAATATGGTTCCTGAATCGGGAAAGGAATTGCTAATTGGGTGTGACATCCTGTAACCTGAATGGGATTAAGCTCATAATTAAAATTAAGTGCATGGAAAGAGCTTCATGGAACAGGGGCTGAGGACAGCACAGGCTGGAGAAGGTCTGTTAGGGAAAGAATTTGTGTTGAAGGGATAAAATAAAGGTGGGGAGAAGGATTTATCAGCTTCTTTAAGAATCTCTGGAAAAGGCTTCCCAGGAGGGGAATGTTTAGGTCAGCCTTAGCAGGTTGGAGGAGTGAGAAGTCACCAGTGCTGTCACAGCTGGTGTTTGGGGTTTTGATGGCATTGGGCTGGAATTCTGCCTTTAATTTAGGATGGCTTGTAGGTTTTGAGGGTTTTGTGCTGCTTTTTGAGTGTCTGATCCCACACCAACATAATCAGTGAGGTCTCACCACTGGTCTGAGTAAAATCAAGCAGGGTTAAGTCCAAATTAGCAACAGAGTGGAAGCCAAAGGTCTGTTGGGGTCACTGAACTGGGCGAGGTTGTCCCTGCAGCAGTGAATGAACCTGGCCAGCTCTGGGAGGAGGAGGGGCTGCAGGTGCCACTGCAGAACTGAAACCACAGCTGGAGTAGGGTGGGGAAAGCAGCCCCAGGCCAGAGCCTGAGCCCTCTGCCCGGAGCTGGGATGGGAGGAGGAAGCTCCTGGAAGTATCCATGAGGAAAATGCAGCCCTGATAGTAATGAGCAGCAGAGTCAGGAGGTGACAGTAATTAAAAGTGAAATCTCAGTCGCAACAGTGAGCACGAGGGAGGGAATGGCTGATGGGTAACGAGCCCAGAGCCATGGAAACTGTTGTGAACGGGCAAGAAATGGGGTTTGTGAGGCTGGGTGGACAAAGAAACCTGGGAAAGGCAGCCAAAGCCAAGGTGAGGAGGAGAGGGGATGAGCTCTGTCACTCCGGGAACTCCCTCAGCAGCTGGAGGCTGTAGCGAGGGACGGGTGATGTCTGTGGGCTCTGAAAGGCAGGATTTGGCTGCTTGATAAACCTCATTTCTTGTGGGTCTGCCTGTCAAAGAAAGGGTTGGAGAAGGCCACCTGTGATGGCTGAAGCAGCACAGTCATTCTTTCCTTCTGTGGGAGCAGGCACAGGATCTCAGGAGCAATTCCCCCTGGCGATTCCTGGTTCTCTCAGGAGCATTCCAATTGATCAGAGCCACCAAAATACTCAAAAACCTCCTTTGATTAGGAAAGGAAAACTGCAGGAACTGAGATAGCAATGATTGGGAAGGAGCAAGGACAAGCAGAGACAGAGAGATGACAATGATGGATGAAAAAAACAGGCACAGAGGCTTCCCCAAGCTGTTCACAGAACCTGCTCCAGNAAAAATCATGATGGCATCACCAGGGCGCAGCGGGAAGGTGGATTTTTGCCCTCTGAGCTGACTTCTCCCTGCCTTTTTGCCCCAGCTGTCCTCGGCGCTGCTGTTCGACGCCGTGTACGCCGTGGTGACGGCGGTGCAGGAGCTCAACCGCAGCCAGGAGATCGGCGTCAAGCCCCTGTCCTGCGGCTCGGCGCAGATCTGGCAGCACGGCACCAGCCTCATGAACTACCTGAGAATGGTGAGAGGGGCTGAGGGCTGCCTTGCCCGGCCTCCTTGAGAGCAGTGAAAAAAGGGATCTGAGAGTTTGGGTTGTCACCGGCCTTAGAACGACGTGAAGCTCTCCCTTTTTCAGGCTTTGCCGCAGAAAAGCTGGAATTCAATGTGGTTTTTTAAGTGTGAATGTTTCTTTTCTGGCTTGAGCTGACCAGGCAGTACAATTGCTCAGAGCTGGAGGGCAAGGTGTGAGTTCCCCTCTGGGTTTGGGCTCCGTTGAACCCAAAGTTGTCATTTCTGCGACCCAACAAGCCTAAACCTGGCACGAGAACACTCTGGAATTCCATCCTTGTGGAACAGTCGGAGTTTGTGGCTCCTCAGAGCTGAGATCACCACGCAGCAGGAGAAGGTTTCTGAGTCTGTTTGGGTGCAACTGAGACAAGGAAATTTTTTATGGATTTTTTACTTATAAGGGTTTTTTTCCCCCCCAGAGGAAAGCTCAGCTGAGCCTTGTACCACTTGGGCCCGTTGTTTTAAATCTCACCTTTAGCCAGGGACAACAAAATCCTCCAGCTCCCCATAACTCTGCTGCTTGGAGACGCAGTGGTCTTAGCCTTGGGATGGAGAGAGGCAGCGAGGGAATGTGGAGCTGGTTTTTCCAAAGCAGGGAAATCTGGGGAGCCCTGCACCTTGTGCTGCTGATTCCCTGCTCCTCTCCACGTCTCTTCTCCTCGCTCCAGACTCCAAAAATAATTAGGATTGAGATAAGCGGGTTGGGCTCCTGTTCCAGCTGGGAGTGTGGGGTGTGTGTGGGGTGTGTGTGGGGTGTGTTTGGGGCCACCCCTCCTGTCTCGGGGGGGCTCTGGGGTGGGGCAGCCTCGCTGGGCGCTGTAACTGAGTCTCTCTTGGACAGGTAGAATTGGAAGGTCTCACCGGCCACATCGAATTCAACAGCAAAGGCCAACGCTCCAACTACGCCCTGAAAATCCTGCAGCACGCGCGCGGCGGCTTCCGGCAGGTGAGACACGGCCGGGGCGGGGCTGGGAGCGTGTCCTGGCTGTCCCTGGCTCGGGGTGACGCTCGGGGGACCCCAAAGAGGCCGTGGCTCCCCCTCGTTTGCACCGCGAGGTGCCGGGGGTGCCGCCGGAGCTGCAGCTGAGCGGGCACACACCGCGTGCGTGATTTCGTTGTAGGGCGCCTCAGGATCGGTCAGATTTGTCTTGATCTGTCAGGCCCTGGAGGGGGGGATGCCAGGGGCAATCTCTGGCCTGTCACAGGTGCTGATTCGGGGCAGGGGGTCTGTGCCAGCTGCAAGCTCACGCTCACGACCCTTTTGTTCTAAAGCTTGTGGCTGCGTTTGCTCAGAATTATTTGGTTAGGGGAAAAACGGGAAGATTTTCTATGAGATGGGGGAAAAAAGGGGTAATGTGAACCTTTTCAAAGTGCTTCTGGGAGGGAAGGCAAATGGGGCAACCCCCTGTCAGGAGCTCCCCACCATCTCTCCCCTGTGTGGGGAAGTTCAAGCTCGTTTCACTCTCGGTTTGTGGTTCCTCTCTAACAGGTTTGCTCAGCTCACACTCTCATTTACGTTTTGTCTCAGAGCTCGTAGGTTCCTCACAGCTTTCCTCTGCCCACAGAACATGAGCAGATTTCATTAAAATCATTAATTTGAGTGGTATTTCCTCATCTCACACTTTCTGCCCAAGCCATATTTTCTGGTTTGAGCATAAGTTAAGGATAACTGTGTGGGGCCACAGGTATCAGACTGGTGAGATTACACGACACAAATCCAAGGAATTTGCTGCTAAATTCAAGCCTCATTCAGGCAAAAAAAAGAAAAAAAAGAAATCCCAGAAAAAAGGAGCTTCATCTGTCTTGTTTCCCTGCTGACAGCTCCACTGCTGCCCTTTTCTCCGAGATTGCCACTTCTAGATGCTGGCAGAGAACAAAAGCTATTGTATCCTGCCCTCACCAACAGAGCATTTTGGCACCAGGAACTCTCTCCTGGCCTGGCAGCAGTGAATTCCAGCCTTGGCAAGGATGTTACCTGCCAGTTCTTACCTGTCAGGCGACAGCTTGGCTTTGATGCTGCCTTTCTCTGGGCGAGCAGGGGGATCAGGATGGCATTTTCCCCACAGTGAGATCTCTCACAGCGTCAATGCCCTTTTAATCCTTTCCCAAACCCATCAGCCTCTGAACAGAAGTGACAGGTCCAAGCCCAGCTGTATTAATGGGAGCACAAATTCAGCTGGATTCGGGGAGGAAATGCTGCAAAGCTCCCTGTGACAGCTTGGGTTTGATGTGTCTGGATGTGGCAGGGACTTCACGTTAAACGCCCAGCTCCTCTTGGAGCAGAGCTTCTCCCAGAGCCCCTCGGGGAGCTGTGACTGCAGCCTGATCTGCCCTGAGACTGAAGTCTCCTCTCTTCCCCACAGAGCTGGTGTGACAGGAGAAAACCTCTGCTGACCTGTTGTAACAGCTCGGTAAATGAGGAGCTTTGTCTGTCAGATGCCCAGGAATTGTGCTGGGATCAAGCTTTCCAAATTCCCCATCGGGGTGCAGTGGGGATGGAGCAGTTCCAGCCACAGGGAAAAGGTGCTGGCAGGACAGGGCAGTGCCTGGGGGTGGCTGCAAACCCTCACAAATCCACCAGAAAAGAGCTGATTTTTACAAAACTGCTCCTGTGACAGCTTTTCCACCTTCTCCCCATTTCTCAGGGATCTTTGACCCACAGCAGTGCCCAGAGAAGTTTCAGGGTCCCTCCCAGCCTGAAGGAGTTTGTTGAGATGGGTTTGCCCAAGCTGCCTCCCCTCCACGTTCCTGCAAAGGGAAGCCAAAGGCAGCCCTGCTGTGCCATAAAGGGTTACTTTCTTGTTGCCAGCCTGGCTTCTTTTAATGAAAAGAACTAAATAAATCATTAGAAATATTTTAATTAAAGGAACAGGGTAAAGAACAGACATTCACATCCTGGAGACAATCTTGCTCCCAAGGGTTGTATTAACTGATTTGTTTGAAACACTTCTATTTCCCTGCTTGGTGTTAACCAAGTTCATTTTAACTCTGCCCATTCCTCTCTTCCTCTCTTTCCATCTCCTCCTCTCTCTCCTTCCACCCAGTGAAGCCACAGGGGCTTCCAGCTCATCAGCTTTGATGGAGAGTTCACCGATTTTTGAGGCTGATCCAGCCAACAAGCAAATTAGAGCCACTTAGATTCTCTAACTTGCTGCTGCTTTTGGGCAGGGAGAGGCAGGGCTTTTTGACATCCAATTTTTAATGCATTTATGTAACGCACCAAACGCGTCCTTTCCTGATTTAGCTTAACCAGAGGAATTTTTTCCACAGCCATATGAGAGCTGCTCTCTCTGCTCACAGGATGCTCCATAAAGCACAAGCTCATTAATGTGCTGGTGATCTATAGATCTGACAAGGGCTGGGTTTGGTAAATGTCATCTTTTTATTTTTTTTTCCCCCCCGCTTTCTTTGCCCCTTTAAAAAACACTGCAGAGTTCCAGCAGAGTGATTTGCTGTAAATCACTGCTGAGGTTTGGGAACTTCACGGGGAAAGGGAGTGAGGAGGGGCTGTGATTTAGGGAGGGGAAGGGGGAAGCTGCAGAGCCTGAGCCCAGCTCTCCCCATCCTAAGTGAGGCTGATCAGTCCCCACTTAACCACAGGCCCTGCAGTGTCCTGAGAGAGAGCAGTGAAGAGCTGGGGCTGTTAATTGGGATGTTGATGAGATACAGATGAGTTCCCCGCCGATAGCTCTGGGACCCTCCTCAGCCCCGCCACATCAACCCTTTTAATTTAGCAGTGGTTAATCAGCCTCGGTGGGACTGGTTCCTCTGCAGCTGCCACCCCCACGGACAGCTCAGGGACAGGTTCTGCCCAGAGCTCGATGACTTCTGTCCCCAGGACCTGCCAAACTCAGTGTGTGCCACCACAGCCCTGCCCGGGCTGTGCCAGCTGTCAGTCATGTGGTCCAGACGGGACATTTGGGGAGGAGGGGACAGCTGGGGGATGCTGGTGGCCTCAGGGGTGAGGTGTGTGTGACTCGTGGTTTCAGTAGTTGATGATTTCAGTGCTAATTTCAGCGGAGGAAGTTTTGCCTCCTTGCTGTGCTGGTGTCCCTCAGGAATCCAACCCCATGGCAGCCCCGGGCTCTGTCCCCAGAGGGATTTCCTTCATCTGTTTGCTGGATTCCCTTTATCCCCTCCGCAGTCACTCCCAGATTCCCTCTTCTCGGGGCACCTTGATTGCATTGTGCATTCCTTCCCTTTCCTGGGGACACGGAGAGGAGGAGATGATGGATGCAAGCTGCAGGACAGCACTTGTAATCAGAGCCCAGGAGGTGCCTGGTGTTGTCTGCCTGTTCCAAGGTCCAGATTCAGGGCTGGCTTTACCCGAATTTGAAGCTGGGAATGGGGATGGTAAATACCCGTGGTGCCTCTGAAGCTCCTGGAGAAGTCTTGCCTTGTCGTCTCTGTGCATACCTGAAAACAAGCTGAAGATTTCATTACAGTGATTACTTTGAGTGGTATTTCATCCCCTCACACCACGAGGAGCCTCAAAGCCTTTGCACAGAGGGGTGGAAGGAGTGAGCCAGGAACGCCCCACATGGGGATTTTCTAAGGAGATGAGAAATCTCCCCGTGCCACCAACCCAAACATCACCTTTTTGAGAGCAGCTAAATGGAGGCACCTCATGTTCCTGTGGGGATGGAGCAGTGGCACCAGCAGGGGCATTTCCCTGCCCGTTCAGACTCGAGGCTTTCTGGGCTGCTTCATGCTCCTGGTCTCACAGTTTGTGTTTGCTCCCTGCCTTCACAAGGATGAACAAGGCATCGGGATGCCCGTGGGTGTTCCAGGATCTCCCTGGGGCACAGAGAGACCCTGCAAGGTGCAGAGATGGGAGTCACACATCCCTGAGGACATGGAGGGAGCTTTCTCCATCAGGCCCTGGGCTGTCACCTGCCACCAGGTCACATAATCCCTCTCACAAGGGTGTGGAGCTCCAGTTTGCTCCCAGGTGCTTGTGCTGCCCTCGTTGCTCCTCTAGGACAGGTTTCACTCCAGCTCCTCTGATCATCAGGAGCCTCTCCCCTGGTTTGTCAGCCTGTTTATTTCTGGCTGGTTTGTGTGTATTTATTTTTGTGCCAACGCCATCGTTTCAGCTTCAAAAGCTGCTCTACCTCTTTGCTAGAGACCTCCTCCACCTGCAGTATTTATACAGACCAATCACATCCACTGCTTAAAAACTCCCTAAAAACCCTGAAGTCCTTGTCCAGAGCCTTAACAACAGGATGGTCTCATCCATGTCTGTGTGGAGCGCTTGATTGTTTTCTAAAGAACTTTGCAGATGGATATGTTTGCTGTTTTCCAGAGGCTCTTTATATGTAGATAGAGATGATTAAAATCACCTTGACATCCATCTTGCAGAAGGGGGATGTGAGGAGCCCGGGCACCCTCTGACACTGCAGAAGCAGCAGCGTGAGGAGCTTTGTCATTGTGCAAGGGGCACAGCAGTGAGCTGGCACCAGCCAGGATGGGGGAGTGCCCCAGAACGTGGGATTGAGTGGCCTTGGTGCTTTTAAAGGCAAGGTCAAACCCACGGCACTGTCAGAAGCACAGGCAATTAGTCTCAGCACATGCCAGCAGGGGAGGGACAAATTGGAGAACAGCGAGGGCTGTTAAAATTAAAGTTAATCTGTCACTAATCTCTGGCTGAGAAATCCAGGAGGGAAGAAAAATTAGGCAATGTTTGTGAGTGATGACTCGCTCTGAGAGGCGACTGCTGCCGAGGGGCTGGTGTTTAGCAATCAGAGCAGCAGGAGAGATCTCTGTGCAGAGGTGGGGAATTCATCCTGCATGGGCTCAGACCCTGTGCAGGCCAGTGACGGCCGTGCGTGAAGCACTCCCTGCCTGTGAAATACGTGGGAAATCGCCCAGTTTGGGGCTGTTGTTGTGAGTTCTGCACTGGCAGTGTGTTAAAAACGAAGTCCAGTCACCTGCTAAATTTAAAGGTTTTTAATAAAGAAGAACAATAAGGGACAAAAGATAGAGTAAAAGGATTACAGCATCCAGGTGATGCTGGGTACCCTTGGCACAGAGCCAAGAGCACAAAAGCCTAAGTAAGACACTCTCTTTATTTACATTTCTATTGCATCAGTCTGTTACATAGTCATAGGCAAATATGTATATTCATACTCTTTCCTGAAAAACACATGGCCTTTAAGGTATGCGAGGAATTCTTCTGTATGTTGATTCTTAGAAGATTTGTAGGTAGAGATGTCCGGTAACAGGAATCTGTTACATCGTGCTTATCTGAGATTGTCACTTTTGTGTTTATTTGAGATTGTCCTAGGGCTGGAGTTATCACTTCTGTGTTTCCTGGGGCTGGAGTTATCCCTTCTGTGTTTATCTGAGATTGTCCTTGGGGCTGGAGTTATTACTTCCTGGGGCTGCAGTCATCACATCTGTGCTTATCTAGTTAAGCTCATAGTTTGTTAGTAGCATTTCAACATATTTTTGGTTAGTTATTTTTCAACTATCTCTAAGGCAGAACAAAAGAAAAAGCATTTAATAATGGTTACATTTCTACAACGTAAGGGTTAATATTATACACATAACATTCATTATTTGCGAAAAGCCAACACAATAATATGTATTTATAACACAGTGGGTGCACGGCTGCCAGAGCTCCAGGGGCGTTTGGACACCGCTCTCAGGGGTGCTCAGGGTGGGATTGTTGGGGTGTCTGTGCAGGACCAGGAGCTGGGCTTTGATTATTCTGGGTGAAAAGCTGTCCTGGTTGCCCTTCCCACTGCTCCTTGTGCCTTGGGGAGGCTGGGTTTGGGACTCCTCCCGGGTTCCCACTGTGGCTTGTCGGTCACTTGGGCTGGATTTGCACCAGAACCTGGGAGAGGAGAGGACTTGGCCCTTCCCTCAGCACCCCGAGGGATCCGGTCTGTGCAGGGGGCCCGTGCTGGGCTCAGATCCAAGGACCCCCGAGTCCTGGAGCCGTCGGTCACACCAGAGGCCAAGCAGTGCCAGAGCAGGCACGGAGTCAATCCCAGGGCTCCACACCACCTTCCCCCTGGAGCTAACAAGATTACTCTGTGACAGAAGGGAAAATCAATTAGTTCCTCCCAGCCTGGCAGCGAGGGGAGAGCCTGCCTCAGTCCCAGTGTCACAGGAGGGAGCTGGGCATGGATTTGCTCTGGAGGAGCTCTGAAGACCCCCCAGCACCTTTGGGGTCACCCACTGCCACTCAGGGCCACAGCACCCCTCTGCAGAGGTGTCAGAGGGCACCAGCAGAGCGCTGGAACCCGATGGGACAGAGGAGAAAAAGGAGGAGAAGGGGGTTCAGAGGGAGCTGGTCTCCCTCAGCCACCCCTCTATCCTCGAGGAAAAGCAGAGCAGGAAAAGCAGAGGTTTTTTTTCAGGACAATAAGAGAGCAAGAGTTTAATTTGCATGCTCTGAACGAGCTGCTGGAGGTGCTGATCTCCCTGCCCAGAGCTCTGAGGGAGGGAGATTGGGCTCTTGAAGTTAAAATTAGGTTTTGTGGACTATTCCTCCCCCCTGGCTGAAGGCAGTTGTGTCACAGCTGAATCGAGCGCTGGGGGGACTGGTCCCTGCCGTCCACGCTGGGAATTTGGGTTTGCTGCAGCCACGCTGATGCTTGGATGGGTAAATTGTGCTGTGGGCCGAGCTGCTGGGTGTGATGAGCCTGAATCAAAGGATTGGGAAGTGCTTAATTGTGGTAGTTGGGAGCTGGAAGAGGACATGGGTTGTGGAGCAGCACCCCTGAGAAGGTGGCATTGTCCCATCACCTGCCACCAAGGTGCATGGCAGAGGCTCCCAGCACCACGCTGGGAGGGACAAACCTGCAGATTGAGGATTTCTGGCTAGGGTGGACCCATTTGGTGGCATTTGGGGACAACACACAAGGGGGGTGGCTCCCAGGGAGCCGCCCAGCTCACGGCGTTGTCCCTGCGCAGGGCTCTGCAGGGAGGACACGTGGGAGGGTGGCCCAGGGCCGGGCTGGTGGCACTGCAGAGCAGGTGGGGAGTGCACAGAGGGTGAATCTCTCTGCTGACCCGTTCTGGGGTGCGTTGGGAAGGTAACGGAGCATCCCCGAACAGGCCAGCCCTGGGGTTGTCCCTCACCAGAGCCACACGGGCCGTGACTCGCCCCATAAATCCCCTTATTGTGCTGCTTCTCTCTGCAGATTGGCCACTGGCACGTCTCCGAAGGGCTCAGCATGGACAACAGGATCTTCTCCTCCAACATATCCGACAGCCTGTTCAACACCACGCTCATCGTCACCACCATCCTGGTAAGGGAGGGGGGCACCTGCAGTTCCCAGCAGCTCCCTCCAGGGATCAGCTGGAATATTGCTCCCTGTTCCTACCCCACCCTGTGGTGTTTGCACGCTGATTCCACAAAGGAGAGGCGAGCAAATCTCCAATTACAGCACGGGGGACAAGTCCTGACAGAGGAATTAGGCTGAAGTGGGTGTTTCTTGTGGAAATGGTGTTTGATGGGTTCAGAGGCAGCTGGGACAGGCCTGGGATGGGGACAGGACTGGGATGGGGACACAGGGCTGGGTTGGGGACACGCTGCCACTCTGCATCCGGCTCAGATTGGGGCTCCTGTTTGGCATACAGCTGCTGAGTGGGAAGGGACACTGCCCCTTCTACCCATGAAATTATAAAAACTGATTTTTATGAAAATGTCACATCCACAGGCAGCACTGTTTGTGTTCAACAGGTTCCCCCTTCCAGGTGCTGCCTGCCCAGTGATTTTTTTGCTCCTTCTTTAAAGCCACCCAAACTCCTGTCTGTCTCCTCTTGTCCCACAAAGTTTGTTGGAAAGGGGCAGACTGGAGAAGTGGCTCTGTGCCAGCAGAGACTGGGGTCTGGCTGTCCTGCCGTGGCTCAGAGCAGTCACTGGGCTGCTCTGGCACTTCCCAGCTGGAACCAGCCCCCAAATCATGATCCCTTAGCTCTGCCTCATGTCCTAAACCGGGACAAATCTGCTGCAGCCCCACACAGCAGAGACCAGGGAACACCAGTGTGGAGACAGCTCAGCACCACCTGATCTCCCAAGCCTCCCATCCCCAGGCTGAGGGGGATACATCAGGCTGCGATTTGCTTTTTGGGGTTGGAACGAGACGTTTTTTAAGGTTTCTCCCTGATCAACCCACGCTGTGAGCCTGTGGCAGCCTGGCACTGCCCTCCCTGCTCCGTGCTGGCGGGACACCTCGGCTAAGATGGGAATGACAGCTGCCCAGTTTCACTGCAGGAAAACCCTTACTTGATGCTGAAGTGGAACCACCAGGAGCTGGAAGGCAACGACCGCTACGAGGGTTTCTGCGTGGACATGCTGAAGGAGCTGGCCGAGATCCTGCGCTTCAACTACAAAATCCACCTGGTTGGGGACGGCGTCTACGGAGTCCCCGAGGCCAACGGCACCTGGACAGGGATGGTGGGGGAGCTGATAGCTCGGGTAAGTGGATTAGCTGCTCTTTTTAACTCCGCTCCGCCGGGATTTGGCGCTGCCAAGCCCCGGCGCTTCGTGAAGTGCTGCGGGATGATGAGGATGGATGGGGGTTTTAGAGGATTTTCACTTAATGTGTTCTGGCCGAGGGAAAATGTGTTTCTTGGGGTGGTGTGGGAAGAAGTCAGAGCGAGAACAGGGCCGTGGGGTGCTCTCAGGGGTGCTCGCTGTGTTGGAAAGGAGACCTGAGCTCTGGGATTCTATGTAAGAACTCGTTACAGAGTTAATTATCAATGAAAACCTACAACAGGAAAATGCACAGATGCTGGCAGGGCTTGGTACAAGCTGGAAAAGATTTACAAAACCACACTGGGATGGAGGCAAGTCAGAATCGAATTTCTGCCTGGAAAAGTTTTGGCAGATTCAGTTCAGCTGCTTAACTCAGTGCTGCTTTTGGAGAACGTTTTCTATTTCCTTGAAGTGCATGGCTCGAGATCTTTTCACTGCTCTGCTCTGTGGAGCTGCAGCCCAGCAGCAAGGCTGAAAACTCAATTATTTTGCTGGGTTTGACAATAATTCTGTGTACACCTGGGCTCAGCCAGCCTGGACCCCCCTCCCTGCTCTTTGTTTTCCTCTGTGGTCCTTCCTAGGCTTCCTGAAGCCTTAATACAGCTCAGAAAATGCTCTGAGATCCTTAGGAAAATAGGCTTAGCCACAGCTAACAGTGGGATTGCTGCTGTTTAAGCCAACAGCTCCTCACTGATTTCTGCCTGCCGTGTCATTACTGACGTGCCCGTGAGAGCCCCGTGCCACTTTCCCAGCTGGTGACAAATCCACGGTGACGTGGATTGGTGATAATCCCCCCTCTGTGGGAGAGGAGACCCTGAGTCATTTGCCTTCTGCAGAGCAGGGGGACGAGGCTCCAAATCCATCCCCTGTGGCTCCAGGCAGGGCTCTGAGGCTCCTGCCAGATCTTTCCTCCCTGGAAAATGAGCATCACTTCCCTGTGGTTTATTAGGCACAGTGGAATTTGGTTGAAGATTGGACTGGAGGTTTTTGGAGGTTTCTTCCACGATTCTGTGGTCTTTAATGGTTCCATGGTCTCCAGAAGATGCCCACTGGCACCTTCTGCTTCTTCCCCACGTGGTGAAGGGTGGTGCTCACCCCGCTTTGGGAGCTTCAGCCGAGCGTTTGAGGTCAGCTGGGCCAACTCTTTGTCTGAAAGAAAGATGGATTTTGGGTTTCCTGAGGGTCACAGGGCACTGAACAGCCTGGAGACCCTCCTGAGCTCCCTCCCTGTCTCCTGGGTCACTTTTCCCTGAGCAGTCACTCCCAACGCCAGCTGAGATCCCACCTCCATCTGCTCTTTTAAAAGAGCTTCTGCGAGGCTGTTTGCAAATGCTGCAGGCTATTGGCATCGTTTTCATCCGTCCTTGTGGCTGCGTGTGTGTACACACACACAGTCACACTCCTGCAACTTTCCTCTGGGGAGGCAGGAGGGAAGGAGCCGAGCGCAGCATCTGATCAAAGGCAGGGAGCAGCCATCAAACTTTTGGCCTCCTAACCTTGGAAGTGCCTCTTCATTAAATGGGACCTTCTGGAGGGTTGTTTTTCTCCAGCGAAGAGTGCTTTAACTTCATCTTCACACAGAAAGCATTTGTTTCTTCTGCAGCTCCAGCCTTATTTAGGAGGATTTTTACTTCTGCTTCTGCAGGGCAGAGCTGTCAGAGCCTGTGAGGCTGGATCACAAATTGGAGAAGAGAAGCAGCTTTGTCTCTTGTTCTCCCTGTATCCCTGAGAGTTTTTTTAATGGTTTCAGCAAGTTTTTGATCAATCCCAGGGACTGGGCTCAGGTCAGCCAGGGCAGAGCTGTGTGTGCTTGGTGTTGTTTATTCAGGGCTGCCTGGGATGTTGTTTTTTGAGGGCATTTCACCGTCCAAGGGGCTTCTCTCCATGCTTGACCATCAGCCCCCAAAGGAGTTTGTCCTTGATTCCAGCCCTTTGTTGATCCCTGTCCCGTGGGATCCAGCAGATCCTGTGCTGGGTGCACACATTCCACTTTCAGTGGATTTATCCCCTGGGCACTCTGCTCCTTTAGGACAGAGAGGGGATCATTCGGGGCACAAACCTCTCACAAAAGTCCCGAATCCTTCCCAAAATGAAAGCTCTCCCTCTGTCCAGCACAGTATCACTGTAGGAAAATGGTTCCCCCTTGACCCTGCTCAGCCACCAGAAAATGAGGTTTGACTCACACTCGATAATGTGCAGGACCGAAAGGTCACAGAATTACCCAGCTCCATGCAAAGCTTTCCCTGTAATCCCTCTGTGGCACGGAATCTCCTCAGAGCAACTCTAGGCTATTTGGGAAAAAAATGTTTCTTTTTATTGCTTCTAAATTAAGCAGCTATTGATTTATTCTTAAGCGCTGGAAATTCCATTACAGCTAATTGTGCGCCGTGATATGATTGAGCAGGATGCTGTGCTAACATAAATTTGCTGTTGACCCAAATTCACCAGTACATATCTTATTGACCTGCTCACTAAACAGGTTGGGAGGTGAGGAAGAGGGGGAAGGGGATGGTTTGGGAATCCTGTACAATTTGTGATCAGCTCGTGGAGGTTTGGCTTGGGAGAAATCACTTGGAAGGACTCAGAATCACAGAATGAGGATTTAGTTCCAACCCCCTTTACACCTTCCACTGTCTCAGGGTGCTCCAAGCCTCGTCCAGCCTGGCCTTGGACACTGCCAGGGATGGGGCAGCCACAGCTGCTCTGGGAATTCCATCCCAGCCCCTCCTCACCCTGACAGGGAAGAATTCCTTCCCAAAATCTCACCCTCCTCCCTCTCAGTTTGAAGCCTCTCCCCCTTGTCCCGCCACTCCAGTCCCTGATGAAGGATCCCTCGAGCCCTTTCGTGGTGAGGGGTGTCACACACCCCAAAGAGCCTGGGCTCATTTGTCCCTCTGGGCATGCGGGGCAGGGAGATGGAGCCCCCTGCTCGTTCCCGGGGTGAGCAGGGCAGCACAGCCTCTCCCCTCAGCCTCCCTGGCTCTGGCACTGACAAACAAACACGGGAGAACAGCAAATCTCCCCATCTCCTGCTTTCTGGCACCGGAGACTTAAAGGGCATTTGGGCTGGAAGAATTACATCCTGCTCCTTGCCGCTGCAGTGCAGCTCTGGCTCAGAGTCCCTGATGGTGTCTGCGCTTCCCCTTCTCTCTCTCTCCAGCTCATCCTCGAGCTGAAATGAATCCTCTGGCCTGACACAAACCAAGGGATGTATTTTCACAGCAACGTGACAGCCTTGGCCTTGTCCCACCACGCCTGGCTTGAATCTGGCTGGGATCAGTGGTGACCGAAGCTCTTTTGAAAGTGAGGGACATGAAGTTGTCCATCTTGTCCAGCCTCAGGAGCAGCAACACCAAGGACAGGAAAGCCCTTAAAGCTTTGGGGTGCTGGTTTTCCTTGCTGGTGGCCAGGTGCTGCTTTCCCTTCAGCTGCTCCAAATCTGGGGAGTGGCAGGAAGGGGAAAGGAAGGAGAAAACTCTCCAGAGCTGTGCAGTGGGTGTTGGTTTGTGGAGAGAAGAGCTTTGTGTGGGTGAGGGAGGCAGGGGAGGGTGTTTGCAGGCTGTCCTGGTGGCAGCTGTGACAGGGGGGCTCCAGGAGAGCCTGGGACGGGAGGAGCTGTGGGTTTGTGTGCAAGCAGGGCGAGGGGACGGGCAGAGGGGTGTGCAAAGCGCTGCTGAGAAATCAGACCCAGGGTGGGGTGCGCTGGGCTGGCCTCCCTGCTGTCCCTCTGTGCTTTGGGTGCCCGTTCCTGGCACTTCACGGCCTCCCTGCTGTCCCTCTGTGCTTTGGGTGCCCGTTCCTGGCGCTTCACCTCAGCTGGCTTTGCCACGGGCAGGGTGAACAGCTGGCACAGGCTTTGTCCTCCCAGCCACAGAGAGAGTGCAGGTGAGGAAAGGTGGGCGAGGGCAGACTGGAGGCTGCCATCTGCACTGAGTGCTGGTCACCCACCCTGACTGGCTGGCAGGGAGAGCTGCAGCCTCCAGGGTTTGCAGGCTGTCGCTTCTGGTACGGCAGAACTCGCACTTGTCCTTAAATAAACCCCAAACACCTCTTTGGAGTGACCCTCCTGCCTTGCAATGCGAGAACAGGCACCTGAGCCTCACGGAGCTGCAGGGAGTGGCAGAGAACGTCTGGAGATGATCCTGCAGGGAGCAGGGTCACCTCCAGCTGGGTGGGTTCCCAGCGGGGCAACAACCCCGTGCGGGTGCTGCTGGGTCTGCAGTGGGGTGGTACCTGGCAGCCAGGTGGCTCCTGGAGCTTGAGCAGCAATTTCACCTTTCTGGGAGGCTTTTTGAGCACAGGGACAGGGAAGAGAAAGGTTTTTCTACCCCTGGTCACGCTGCTGGGCTGTTCTCCCAGAGCTGGGCTGTTCTCCCAGAGCTGGGCTGTTCTCCCAGAGCTGGGCTGTTCTCCCAGAGCTGGGCTGTTCTCCCAGAGCTGGGCTGTTCTCCCAGAGCTGGGCTGTTCTCCCAGAGCTGGGCTGTTCTCCCAGAGCTGGGCTGTTCTCCCAGAGCTGGGCTGTTCTCCCAGAGCTGGGCTGTTCTCCCAGAGCTGGGCTGTTCTCCCAGAGCTGGGCTGTTCTCCCAGAGCTGGGCTGTTCTCCCAGAGCTGGGCTGTTCTCCCAGAGCTGGGCTGTTCTCCCAGAGCTGGGCTGTTCTCCCAGAGCTGGGCTGTTCTCCCAGAGCTGGGCTGTTCTCCCAGAGCTGGGCTGTTCTCCCAGAGCTGGGCTGTTCTCCCAGAGCTGGGCTGTTCTCCCGGCTGGTTCCTGCTCTCCCGTGCCGTGGGAGGCTTTCCTGGGCTGCTCCCGGGCTGGGCTGACGTCAGGCCCCATTCATCCCCATCGGCACCGAGCTGAGCCCTGCCAGCCCCGCGGGGAGGGGGCGGATGCCGCCCCTGGGCTGGCAGTCGCTGCAATTTGCTCCTGAAGGATGCTTAATTGTTGTTCCTCCTCGGGAGCCGGCTCAGCCCCCGTGTTTAATGTCCTCTCCGGAGCGCTGCTGCAGGCAGAGCCCACGGGAGTGCCAGGTAGGGTGGTGGCGCTGGCAGCTTTTGTCTGGCACGCCAGCCCACCTGGGTTTCCTCTCACCCAGCGAGGGTTTGGCCTTGCTTAGGCGGTGTTTTGTCAAGAGAAGTGGCTGTCTCCGCTCCCAAAGAGCTCTGGGTCGTTTTCTAAGCCTATTTCACGGCAACATTTATAGCTGCAACTGTGCTGGGAGGATGAAAAGCAACCCCTCTTCCCCCCATCCTTTGCCTCCTGTTTTTCCCTCTCCCCAGAGCCCAGATGTGGATGGAGTGCAGGGGCACAAGGCAAAATCCATTCCTCCTCCCCCAGGGCATCCCTTAGTCCAAAAATCCCAACACCTACCTGCGCTCAGGTGGGGGAGGCTGGAGGGAACTCGGGTCTGCAGAGCTCCACTGAGCTCAGTGAATCACAAGGAGTTTTGTCAGGAGGCAGAGTTGAAAGCATGAAATGGATGAAATTCAGGCAGAGAATTCTTTGCATGCCATTCCCAGATCAAAGTTTCCTGCTATCAGAGATCAGCTCTTAACTTGCATGACTGAGCCTGCAGAGAAGAGACAGAGAGTGATGAGGAGCTGGGGCTCTGCTGCAGAAAGTTCTGCACCTCTGATGTGGCAAAAGTCCTGAAAAGTTGGCAGGGAGTGAGCAGAAGGAAATAACTCCGGCAGAACCCGCTGGAGATGAGAGGAGGGCACAAAATCTGAGTGCCCGGGGAAGGCTGTGCTGTGTCTGTGCTCCGTGGGCAAAGGGAGGGGGATGGATTCTGTTACATTTGGTGTGGGGAGGAGCATTTCAAGATGCTGCTGCCTACGTTCAGCACCACCGAGATGTTCAGGGAACAACCACGATGTTGCTTCTCCCCAGGGAATGGTCAGGACCCCAAAGCTGGGTAAACCCGGGGATGGTGCTGCTCCTTTCATCAGCACCTTTACATTTTCCCCTGGATGGGAATGAAAACTTCCTGGAAGCTTTGGCGTGAAACCCTTTTGCTGTGGCATTTTTTGCCCTCTGTTTTGGTCTGTGACTTTGCTGGTGGAGTTGTGTTTAGTTTGGAGAACTGGGAGAAGAATTCCATTGCCAGACCAAGCTGTGTTGCACCAGGGGCTTTGCTGGGAGAGCTCTCCCCGGGACAATGGCACCTACAAACCTTTTAAGTAGAGACAAGAGAGGTTTAGGGAGCTTTAGGCTTTCCTTGTAGAGAAAATTCTCCACGTGCCACATTCCAGAGATGAACTGATCCCGTTTTAGTAATCTGCTGGTGTTTACACAGGGCTCAACTGCTGGCACACCACGTTGGGATTATTGGTGTCTTTTAAAAAGCCTCTGGGTAAATGTCTGGCTATGCAGAAATTCTCCTCAGCTCATAATTCATTCCAGCCTGAACCTCTTAGGAATCTGTAGGAGCTGCTTGGAAACAATTGCAAAAAGCTGGCGCTGAGCATGTCCAAGCAGCCCTGCGTGGCCTGGGAGGTGTCACCTTCCCTGTGACCCCTTCCTGGGCTCTTGGTTCCCTTCCCTTCCCTTCCCTTCCCTTCCCTTCCCTTCCCTTCCCTT
>VZRO01003328.1:422583-445170 GCA_013397915.1 Daphoenositta chrysoptera | reverse complement strand
CCCATTTCTCCCCCTTCTCTTATTTATCCCTTTTCTCCCATTTCTCCCTTTTCTCCCATTTCTCCCCTTTTCTCCCATTTCTCCCCTTTTCTGCCATTTCTCCTCCTTCTCCTATTTATCCCTTTTCTCCCATTTCTCCCCCTTCTCTCATTTATCCCTTTTCTCCCATTTCTCCCTTTTCTCCCATTTATCCCCCCTGCCCCGTTTATCCCCATCTCCCATTTCCCTCTTTCCCGCTGCTGTCCCAGCAGGGCAGCTGTGTCCCCTCGTGCCTTTCCAAGCTCTTTTCCCCTCTCCAAACCCAACCAGCTGGATCTCCTGTGCTTTTCCCTTCCCAGGGCCGCAGACCCGGCTACTTCTCCTTCCTGGATCCCTTTTCTCCCGGCGTCTGGCTCTTCATGCTGCTCGCCTACCTGGCCGTCAGCTGCGTCCTCTTCCTGGTAGCTCGGTAATGTCGCGGTGCCTTTCCCTTCCTCGCGGTGCCACCTAGTGTCACTGGCAGACCCGCATGCCCAGGGGGACGCGGGGACACCCTCTGCCCCCCCAGGTCACCGGGATGGGCTGGCAAGAAGCGTCCCAGCCCTCTGCCAGCTGGGCACTGAGGTTTGTCCCCGTGTCCCCACGCTGGGATGGCCATCACGTCCCGGTTCAGGATGTGCTTGGCCACGGTGGTGCCCAGAGCTGCGTGGGAACGGTGGGAGAAGGTTTTGGAGAAGGTTTTGGTGCTGTTTAAATGCTCCCTGCAGGTGGTTTTTTACCCCTTGTCCTGAGCAGGGAGGGTGGAGGCTGTCGGGAACCCGCAAATCCCTTCCGAGGTGTCAACACAAATTCCACGAGGGATGTCTGGCTCCCCCCCAGTTTGTGGAGGAAAGGAAAGGAAAGTTCATGGCTGTCTTTGAGCAGCTGGCGTGCAGAGCCTCGCTCGGCAGCTCTCAGCTCCATTCCCCTATGACTAATTTAAATCAGATTTAAAAACCTCACCGAGTGCTCGCCCGCAGCGTGGCCCCATCGAGGCCCGGGGTTTGGGCTGCTCTGCTGCCCTCCCTGACCCCCCCACATCCCTGTGGATGGGCTGGGACAGGCAGAGTGGAGCTGTGTCCTGGCTCGGGGCTCCGTGGCTCTTCGGGGACACCCTCAATGCCCAATCCTCACTGCACAAATTGGAGCTGCATGGCTGAAGTTGTCATCCTGACAGGGCTTTAATGGGTTCTTGGAATGCTGGTCCAGCCTCGGAAAGGCAGTGCTGGAGAAACCATTGAATAATGCAGAGCTGGTGCCTCTTTAGCCCCTTCCTCACGATCTAAACGTGATCCGTGGTGCCTTTACCCACTGGAGAGGGAGCTTTGGCTGCTGCTCCCTGCCTCGCTCAGCACAAAGGAGTTTCTGACCCTGGGAATTGCAGACTCTCCCAGAGCACTGGGGTTTGCTGCCAGTGCTTGAGCCACCATGGAGAGGCTGCAGGAAATAAAATAACCTCCTCTCCTCCCTGGCACCACGGCGAGAGGAGATGCAGGGACAAAAATAACGCTGTCATTTTGGTTAATGCGATGTGAGCTGGCAGGGCCCTGCAGCTGTTTTGGCAACAGCCCCAAAATGACCCTCCCAGGCCCCGGCCTTCTTAGCCAGAGCAATATGATGGAGTTCAGCTCAGGAATGAGCAGACTTTCTTAGCAACCAGGGATCTGGGGACTGGAAACAGCAAAAGAGAAAGAGAGAGAGGTGGAGTCACAACAGTGACAGGCTGGCAGATATTCCCCATTCCAGCTCTGGCCTGTCCCTGAAGGATGGGATGCTCTGAAACACCAGCACTCGCCTTTCAACTCCACCTCAGACCTTCTCAGAGCAACCCTTTGCACCAACACGTTGTTTTTTATGGTTTGATGCAGGCAGGGCTCACACACTTGGCTTTTGAACTTCCCATCAGCGCTCGTGCTCCGGCAGGGAACGCAGCCAAAGATGTTTGATTTCTATTTCCCATCAAGTCCATGTGCATGTGGAGTCACTGCTGTGCTGCGAATCTGCACACAGCGCTGCGGGATGCACGCAGAGCTGCCCAGAGCAGAGCCTCTCAAAGTTTTTGCAAATCTTTACAAGAAAGCCTCTGGCTCCTGAGTCTTAGAGCAAACGTTTCACACGGCTCTGAGCCCTGGGCATCAACTGACAGCAAAGAGTTTCCTCCTCAGAAAACTCTGCCTCCAGGAGAGCTGGCGCTTCACAGCTGTTTTTTCTCTTCTTTTTTTTTTTTTTTTTTTTTTTTTTTTTTTTTGTAAAAGTGTCCCATTTCCCAGCGAATTCCCTGAGCTCCCGTTTCTTGTCCTTCCAGGCTGACGCCGTACGAGTGGTACAGCCCCCACCCCTGCTCCCAAGGCCGATGCAACCTCCTGGTGAACCAGTACTCGCTGGGGAACTCGCTGTGGTTCCCAGTGGGGGGGTTCATGCAGCAGGGCTCCACCATCGCCCCCCAGGCCCTGTCCACGCGCTGCGTCAGCGGAGTCTGGTAAGGAGGGCAGCCCTGCCCTTCAGGAAGGTTCCTCCGGGCAGAAGTGGATGTGGAGGAGGAGTTTCCTCACGGAAAGGGTTGTGGGACATTGGAAGGGGCTGCCTCGGGAGGGGGCGGAGGTGTTCAAGGGTTGACAGGACGTGGCATTCGCTTGTCCGGGTGATGAGGTGGGGATTGACGGTTTTGGAGGGGTTTTGCAATCTCAAACATTCCGAGAGGCACGGGGTGGGGATGGAGAGCAGATTTCCTGAGGGAAACCTCATCTTCTCCTCGCTCTCCTCAGGTGGGCGTTCACCTTGATCATCATCTCCTCCTACACGGCCAACCTGGCCGCCTTCCTGACCGTGCAGCGCATGGACGTCCCCATCGAGTCCGTGGATGACCTGGCTGACCAGACCACCATCGAGTACGGCACCATCCACGGCGGCTCCAGCATGACCTTCTTCCAAGTAAACCCCGTTCTTCGACTGCCTGGGGAGCAGGGGGTGCACGGGACACCCCTCAGTCAGAGTTGGGTGTCCCCCCCTGCTGTGCCCATGTCACTCCGGTTTCTGGAGAGATCCCGGCATGGGACCCGCAGTGGGGATGATGGGGTGAAAGTGGGAGAGGCACGGTGGAGGACGGAGAAAGGAATTCGACAAAAAGTCAAATTTTCACGGGTCTCCAAGTGGTTTTAGCTTTTATTTGAGAGTCTTTCAGGGGGGGTAAGCAAAGAAACATTTGCACAGCCCAGGCAGGCTCGCAGAAGTCAAAGTGCTGGAGCCTGTGTGAGGTCAGTGGCACTGAAAATAAATAAGTCAAGTGTATGCAAAATTATGCGGGCCATTTAGCCCAATTTAATTTTTATCTTCCCTGCTCTGCTCAGAAGGGAAATAAATGAGTGAATCTTTTCTGCAGCGCTCCGAACGCACAAAGAACTGCTTGAGGATTATTTATTTATTTATTACTTGTTGAAATTCCGAAAGGAGAGAAAGCTTGTTCTCACTTTTCTCCCCCCACTCTGAGTCTGAACTGAATTTGGAAGGCTGGGAAATCTCTGGAGTGAGCCTGAGCTTTTCAGCCCAGCTTTATGCTCTTCAGGGGTATGGAAAAGAGCTGCTTTTAAGCCAAACTTTACATCTGAAATGAGCTGAGCAGAGCCTAAGTGAGAGAGGTGGTTGCATACGAGGGCCTCTCTTGAGGAAAGCTTTCAAGTTTAAACCCCTGACTGTGTCTCTGCACTGCCTGCTGGGTGCTGGAGATCAGAAAGGAAATTAGGAAAAGAGGGTTTTGTCTCCTTTGCGGTGCTTTAAGCCGCGCTGGGATCCCTTTGCCCCTGGTGTAAGGATGGGGAGGTTAAAGCAGGGATGGGTAACACAGGATGCCTGCATCACCCTTCCCTCCCTGGCTGCGTGAAGGAATGTCTGTCCCCTCCTGAAGCACCTTGTCCTGGCCGTGCTTCCCCTGGCACCAACACACAGTTTAAGGTTTAAAAACGCAGCGAGTCGGGACCAAACCCTCCCCCTGCTCATCTGTCTCCTGCCCCAGTGGCTGCACTCAGGACAGAGCTGGACAGATGAGGACAGGAACTGGGTCAGCAGCAGATTCCCCGAGGCTGTCCAGCATCGCCAGCCACAGAAAACGAGCCCTTGACAGTGTGAAAATCCTGGTGTAGAGCAGGGTGTGTTTATATTCAGTCGTTGTGCGAGCAGGTCTCACTCTCTGCTCAGCGCAGGCAAGAGAGGTTCATCATTCTCAGCTTTCTTTCCATCAGACCAAGGTGGTTCAGCCACCAGCAAACTCTAAAGATTTGGGGCTGGCTGAGCTTTAGTTTATTGTAATCAATGATGAAAAAAATCCAGTTCTTTTCAGCAAGCACTTTAACTTGCCTCACAGTGGGGTGAACCAAATCTGGATTATGTTTTGAAGAAAATTTGTGAGCACCAAGCTCCAGAGAGCTTTTGTGCTGCCCCCAGCCCTCAGTGCCACCCTCAGGGTGCTGATCTGGCTCTGACACTGAAGAACTGCTGGGACAGTGTTTGAGGGATGGTCTGCAGGGTGTGAGCTCTACAGGGAGCCTCTAGTAGTTTCAATCAGCAAACCAGGACCTATTTTTCTGGCTCTTTTCGTGTGTTTTTGATACAGGGTTACTGAAAATATGATTTTTTTTCTGAAGTTGAATTTACACAAAGAGCTTTGCCAGACCCCATTGGAATTGGGGCATTTCATGCCCAGCTTTGCCAACAAACTCCCAACATATTTGGGCCTCTTTGAGATAAATGAAGATGAGGCATCAAAATCCTCTCTGAATCCGAAACCTGATTTGATTCCTCTCTCCGTTGCGGCCCTTTTGCCACGGTGCCCGATTTGGGGGTTCAATTTCGGGGATCTAACTGACCCCAAATCTCCTCCCTGAGCTGTGTCTGCCTCTTTCCTCCCACCAGAACTCCCGCTACCAGACGTACCAGCGGATGTGGAATTACATGTACTCCAAGCAGCCCAGCGTCTTCGTGAAGAGCACGGAGGAGGGGATCGCCCGCGTGCTGAACTCCAACTACGCCTTCCTGCTGGAGTCCACCATGAACGAGTATTATCGGCAGCGCAATTGCAACCTCACGCAGGTCGGGGGCCTTCTGGACACCAAGGGCTACGGGATTGGCATGCCCGTCGGTAGGCAGTGAAGAACAATTCTAGTCCTTCTCAGCTGTCGGCAGAGGACCGGAGCGTTCCAAAGGCTGCGCCGGCTCTAAAAGCCAACGTTGCATCTCACAGGGTCCTTTTTATTTCTTACCTGTTGCCCGCGCTCAGAGCCAGATGTGTGAGACCCTGCTCTGGTCCAGAGCCAGATGTGTGAGACCTTGCTCTGGTCCAGAGCCAGATGTGAGACCCTGCTCTGGTCCAGAGCCATGTGAGACGCGACGGCGGCTCTTTCAATAATTCATGTGAAAGATGTCTCAAACTTGCTGCTTGTTTTCTGCATATCTGCTCTTTGCTGACTGTTCCCTTCCCCAACCAGTGTCTGTGCATCGTTTTGTGCTCCTTGTTTCAATCCCAGAAGTGATGTCTGAGTAACGCTGTTGCAACTCTGGTAGTTTTTAGCACGAGTGTTTTAACAGCTGGTGGTTCTTAGACCTGCAGGACAGAGTTGGGCGATTCAGGGGCTATCTCAGCTCATCACCATTTAACAAATGCAGGGGTTTTGTCTTTCAAATGCATGAGCTCACAAGAGAACATCACCACTAAATAAGGCTTTAGTCGTTGTTATTCCAAACGATCTGCTGATCTTTTGGACAGCCTGGAAGCCTTGTCCTGACCTTTAAGCCCCGGCATTTAGCAACACAAAGTTGAGGTGGATTACATAAGGCTCCTGTCACACAAACAGCCACTCTAGTTTAGTGAACACGGGTAAGCTTGTAAAGTCACAGCAACCTGATCAAAGTGAGTACAAATCCCTACCTTCAGGGCTAAATTTGTTCTGACATTGTCTTGTTAAACAGTGAAACCGTAGCAGATAAGAGGAGCAGAAAGCTGCTGGCTGGGACAATAGTGCAGAGTTACCAGGAGGAGCACAGTCTTTCCCACGGCCCTTCCTCGGGATCTCTGGTGGCAGACAAGGATCTCTGGTGGCAGAGAAAGATCTCTGGTGGCAGAGAAAGATCTCTGGTAGCAGACAAGGATCTCTGGTAGCAGACACTGGGACTGCAGCAGAGCTCCGTGCCCAGCACAGGACTGAGCTCCTCCACCATGGACATCTGGGCCTCCATGATCCTTGGGGTCCTTCCAACTCAGGATTTCTGTTCCGTGACCAGTTTGAGGGCAGGAGCCTTAGAACAAGGTTGAATTGGAGGTGGAATGACAAGAGAGGGACCCCCATGGTCTGCAGGAGCAGTGATACTGAAAAAGCCAAAGCTCCCCTTGTCAGGGACCTCCTCCAGTGGCCTGTGGGGGTCCTGGTGGCCAGGCAAAGTCACCTTCTGCCAGTGACACGAACCAGGTGACATTGCCAGCGGGGAGGCTGCAGCTTTCCATGGCTTGCATGGGCTGACACCCCCTCCAGGCCACCCGGAGAGGAGCTGGGCACGCCGGGGTGGGGCGAGCAGGGAGGATGATGATGGGGAGGAAGGCGGGGCCCTACCACGTCCCTCTCGGCCTTGCAGGCTCCGTGTTCCGCGACGAGTTCGACCTGGCCATCCTCCAGCTGCAGGAGAACAACCGCCTGGAGATCCTGAAGCGCAAGTGGTGGGAAGGAGGGAAGTGCCCCAAAGAGGAGGACCACAGAGCCAAAGGTGAGCCCTGCACTCCCAGGGGGCCAGGCACAGAAACACCCTGGCCAGAGCTGCGAGGATGAACACCCAGCTGCACATCTGCCAGGTTTCCTGCCTGGGAATCACTTTTTCTCCTTCTCCTGACCTGAGATTCCTTCCCTCAGAATTCAAGGAGAAAGCCAAACGGCTCCGCTGTGCCTCACGCTGTGTGTTTTTGCCTGGGGCAGAGATGGCGGGAACAACCAAATGACAAATATTGGAGGCATATGGAGGGTAAATTAGCTTCTAATGAATGTCTGGGAAAATGGATGGCTAAAGGGATCAGACCAAAATCCTGGGTTCCTTGAAGGGAGATGGATCTCCACCACAGGCCCGCTGGTTAATGGCTCCAAGTGAAAGCGTCTCCTAAACAGCCAGGGGAAGGGACACAAGGACTTTATTAGTGCATTTGTAAACTGAGGAGCAAATTCTTTTGGGTAATGCTATGCAAATTGCCATAAAAGCCACCACATTAGGCTGATGTCCCAGCGTGAGAGCAGTTGCCAGCTTAACACAGTTGCTGCATTTTTTAGTTTTGGCAGCCGCCCTTTCCTCAGCAAGTGTTTTCTGGGAGGCCAGCAGGCCCCCCAGGTAAAAGCACAGCCTTGTGACCTTTGTGAGAGCAGAGAAGAGAGCCAGGGCACGTCTGGGGAAGCTCTTTTGGGGTTTTTGGCCTTGCAGCAGGTGTAGGTGTGCGTGTCTGTGCAGTTCCTGACGGGACCCCACGGGGCTGGGAGGCGATGCTCACTTTTGGGCAGTGCTGCTCTACAGCAGCCCCAGTTATTAATTTCCAGGCTGAAGGTGTAAGACATCAGGTTACTGCTATTAAAGGAGTTACTTTTGAAGGTGGAAGGGTTTTTTTTTTCTCTGTGAACTGTGCAAAAAGCAACTGCAAGGTGGAATCTAGGCTGAGGGCTGTTTGAGATGGCTTTGGAAGGGGAAAGCTGGGCTGTTTCTGGCACTACCCAGCACAATCTGTGACCTTGGGCAAGTTTCTCTGCTTGTTTGTTCCCTGTGCCATGGCTCAGTTCCTCATTTGGGGAGATGAGGAAGGCTGTAGCTGCGTGGAGGAAGGAATTACCTGTCAGTGAGCTCGGGTGGCACCCAGACAGAATGCTAGGAGGATGTAGAGAGAGGTACCAACCCTAAATTCACCCTTGGGAGCTGCTGGGAGGAGTGGATGGCTTTACCTTTGGGTCTGGAATCGGGATTCCAGGCTGTGTTTTCTGCCTTGCCGTTGCTGAGGAAGCATCTCTGCAAAAGGCTCTGATTTACAGACTCCCTGCCTTGCTCTGGGGGTGGTGCCAAGAGACTGACGGAGGAGGAGGCAGAAATGTGACCTCCTCAGTTTTGGAACAAAACAGGTCAGCGATTTACAAGGATTTTGGTGAGGTTTGATGTCTAAAAGCCATGCTGAGATTAAGTCAATAAATCATCGATTCTTACACTTTGATTTAATGCTACAGGAGGGAGAGGAAGATTTTTATAGATGTTCTTGTTGAGTAATGGCCTCGCACAGCCAACCCAGTGCAGGGCACATGTTTTTTTAGAAATCAATCCAGCCAGGGACCCAAACCAAACACAGGAGAGCAGAGCCACATCCCAGGACAGCAAATGTCGAGGCTGGCTCATCTCACAGGCAGGTGGAAGCACAGTTTTAGGCACCAGGGCTGTGGTGGGCAGCGAGGTGACAGCCTCAGAGCACGGAAAACTCAGGTTTTTAAGGGATGGGTTTTCCTTCAGCTGGTGAACTTTCTGGAATGCAGGCTGGGTAGGCACGGCAGTCATCCCATGGAAGGGAGCTGTCCCAGGGAGCTGGGCTGTGTCACCCCTTGGAAGGGGCTGTCTCCTCCTCATGGGCCAGGGGTGCTGGGCAGAGAACCCAGATCATAACCAGGTACCCCTGGGTGGCAGGGACCCCGTTCTGTCACCCTGGAGAGTGACACAGCATCCTGCTCTGGTTTGGAGCCTCTCCTTCCCCTCTGCAGTCCAAGCAGCTGGAATCATTTTCCTGCAGCACTTTGTGATGCAATCAGAGGAGCTTTTCCTGGTGCCAGCTTCCTTTAAAGCCCTTCCCTGTCTCCTTCATCTCTGCTCCTGTAACAACCTTAAGCCTCTTCCTTTGCAAGTTCAAAGCCACCGGAGCTCAGTGAATAATTTGCAGGGATTAATGTGCCCCATTGATCCCGTGTTTTTCCCCTCCCGTTTTCGGTTTGTCCACAAATTGCTTTGTGCTTCCCTCCAATGTTCTGGCTGTTTATCTGCAAAATCATCATTTCTGAGAAGGCATCTTCGATCCTGCAGTTATTGCAAGTCACTCGCTTGGCCATCTGAGTCATGCAGGAGCTATTAATAGGACACTGCTGCCTCGGTGGTTTTGGTCCCTGGCTACAATGCCAACAAAACAACAAAACCTGGGCTTTCTGTGCAGTGGTGCTTGAGATTTATGACGTTTCTGCCTCTCCAGAGTGTCTCTCCTGCTTTGTTTTAGGCTTGGGAATGGAGAACATTGGTGGAATCTTCGTGGTGCTCATCTGTGGCTTAATCGTAGCAATTTTTATGGCAATGCTGGAATTTTTGTGGAGCCTTCGGCACTCTGAACAGTCAGAGGTAGGAGCTGGGAGTGTCCTGAGGGGACAGGGGGTGTTTATTGCTGTCTGTGGGGTGTCCTAGAGCAAGTCCTGCACCCAGGCTGAGGAGCAACCCCAACCTCGACACCTCAAACGTGAGCAGGCTTGGTCCCTCGGGCAGGGTCTAAAACCCATGAGCTTCTTGTGCAGCCCTACTCAGAGCGAGGCTTTAGGGATGCTCCAAGGGATCAAAGCTGTGCACAACATCCAGGCACCTTTCCTGGAGAGGGGATTTCTGCCTGCAGCAGGTTTGGATCTTGTGTCGATGTGGGGATCCGGAACACGGGAGGGTCTCTGATGAGAGGCAGAGCTGGGTTAAATCCAGTGTGCGTGTCTGAGCAGTGAGGTTGAAAACCAGCAGCACTGAATCCATAAAAACTCGGTGTCAGAATCATATCATGGAATCGTGGAATGGCCTGGGTTGGAAGGGACATTACAGCTCCATGGTCAGGAACACCCTCCCCTATCACCGAGCCGTCATCGCTCCAGAGCGCCTGAGGGACTCGGAGCTTGCCCGGGTGAGCAGGGACACCTCCGTTCTCCCCGCAGGTGTCGGTGTGCCAGGAGATGGTGACGGAGCTGCGCAACATCATCCTGTGCAAGGACAGTTTCCACCCGCGGCGGAGGCGGGGGGCCGTGGTACGGACTCGCCCCGCTCTGCCCGAGGAGCGCCGAGCCCGCAGCACCACCACGCTCAGCAACGGCAAGCTGTGCAGCGGGGGCGAGCCAGACCCCCTGGCACAAAGACTGGCACAGGAGGCCGCCCTGGTCGCCCGGGGCTGCACCCACATCCGCGTGTGCCCCGAGTGCCGCCGCTTCCAGGGGCTGCGGGCGCGGCCGGCCGCGGGGTCGCCGGCGCGCAGCGAGGAGAGCCTGGAGTGGGAGAAGGCCACCAACAGCAGCGAGCCCGAGTAACGCCGGGCCCGGGGGCGGCGGGGTGGGACGAGAGGGTCCTGTTCCGTTTTACAGAACACGGACTTGTACAATGTCAACTCGTTTTTAAATAATAGCAGTCACCCGGCTTCTCCAGAGCACGGCAGACCTTGGGGAGGAGGCGGCAGCGGGCCCGGCCCGAGGGCTGGCTGCGGTTTCGGGGTCCGGCGTGGCAGGAGGGAGGTCCTCGGGCTGGTGGGTGTCCAGAGGTTGTCTCTGGGAAGGAGGGACGTGGTGGGTGGCTGGTGCAGCAGGTATTGCCCACCCAGAGGCTGGAGGGGTTCTTGGAACTTCTCCCCCTCCAAGGTCAGGAGAAAGGACGCTGGCGCTGCCTCTCCATCACTTATGGGGGATGTTCTCCGAGGGCAGGGGGTGGGACTTTTTATTTGCTGTGGATATGGGAAGGGAGGAGTCATTATTTCTTTTATTTTTTGTTTAATTTGGGTATGTCAGGACCCAGTCTCCAAGGCACAAGGTGCTGAACTCTTCTTCCTTTTCAGAGGGTGGCCGGCGGGTTGAAGGGGGAAGGGGAGGATGGGATGGGACACGCTCCCTGTGAGAAGCAGCATTTGCTGGAAGTCCATCTGAGGAGCTGTTAAAATTACTTATATATAAAAATATATCTATACATAGATATATATATATATATATATATATATATAAATGCCAAAAAACAGCCAACAAACACAGTGAACTCAAAGAGGCCTTGAAACGCCTGGAATTTCAGGGGTTCTGTGTCTTTTGTTTCGTTCTGGGGTTATCTTTTACTTTTTATTTCTTTTCTGTTCTCGGGATGGGGTGGGGGAGGTGAGTGGGGAGCACTGGGGGAGGCTGCCATCCCCCCCAGCCGAGGGAGGAGGTGTTGGGACCCCCGGAGTGTCCCTGGCCGTGCTCTGCACGCTCCTGAAGTGACTCTGAGCTCTGCCCCAGGCTCACGAGCTCCCCAAACCCACGGAGCACCCTCGACTTTCAGGGTGAATTCCAGCCACACAGCATTTGAGAAAACCATTAGCCCGGGATCTCGTGTGAGGTAAATATTGACTTCCCTAGAAACAGCAGCAGCTCACCCTCTGCTTGGTACAGATGTGAGGTTTACACTGGCAAATCTAATTTTCTGATTGAAAAAACAAATTCTATGCAATTTCTGGTTGTAAAAGGAAAGAGACGACAATGGAGAGGGGCAGGGGAGATAAAGCCTTGAGTGAAGGTACATCCTGTTCTTGAATTGTTTTCTTTTCTTTTTGTCTTGAATGTACTGAAATAAAAGATGTCCTTGTATAATCATGCTTTTTTTTTTTTTTTTCTCTTTCCTTCCCTGTTTAGAGTCAGGAAAGTTGTGACACAGTTTGAGGCCCATCTGCTCAGGGAGAAACCCAGCAACTTGACAGGAGAGGTGCTCTGGCTGTTGCAGGTCTCTGCTGCCCGGGTGTGTCCACACCCGTGGTGTGGCTGAATGGAAAACAGGGGTTAAAAAGCAAAGGTCAATTAAAAAAAAAAACCCAAATACCTGATGATGAGGAAGGAGGGAACTCAGAACTGACAGCAGGGTGAGCAGGGATGTGGTTCCATCCTTCCCAGACCTGCAGGGTGGAGCAGCAGGGGTGAGTCCAGGATGATTCCAGCAGAGGTTTCTGAGGAGGATGAGCAGGGAATGGGGTGTGATCCGGGGTGATGGGCAGAGCAGGGTGGTTCTGATGATTCCAGCAGAGGTTTTTGAGGAGGATGTGCAGGGAATGGGGTGTGATCCGGGGTGATGGGCACAGCAGGGTGGTTCTGATGATTCCAGCAGAGTTTTCTGAGGAGGATGTCAGGGAATGGGGTGTGATCCGGGGTGATGGGCACAGCAGGGTCATTCTGTTGTTCCCAGCAGGGTGTGCAAGGGGAGCTCTGCCTCCCAGTGCCTGTAAAACACACAACAAGGAGTGGATTTAGGGCTTGTTTTACAGGATGTCCCACGAGATGTTCACAGAGGTCCTTCCTGGCTTTCACATCTGCAAATCCACAGGATGCTCCCCTCTCCCTGACTTGAGGTGAGCAGTGAGGTGAGCTGAGGCTTCCCCAGAGCCGTGGGGTGGGAGAGGCAGATCCTCAGCTGAGGTGAGTCAGTAAAACTCCAGCCAACCCTGCACCGAGCCAGGCTGGGCTTTCAGGGTCCTGACAGCAGCACCAGAGACATCTGAGAGTGCCTGTGTTGTGTTTAAAGGCCAACATGTTTCTACAAGCTGCAGAATATATTCATCAAAAGGAAGCTGCTTTTTAAAATTTATTTACAGATTAGCAGAAGAAAAGGCTCCATGAATCATTTATCAGACCTGATGTTTTTTTCACCACTTCCCCGCACTGAATAAAGAGAAATCTTGACAGAGCCAGACATTATTCTGCATCTCCAAAGATCTTGCAGTCATCTGCTCAGACAGAGGATGTCAAGGAAAAAAATGATGAGAAACCACCTGGTTTCTGAGTGTCTTTGCTTTTTATCTCTCCTGTTAGCTTGCTCCACCCACATGGTATTTTATATCTGGGTCTGTATTTTAAGGAGATTTGTTTCATGTCCCTCTTGCCCTCTTCTCTCTTTTTAATGTTATTTTTTTTCTTTTAATGTTCAGAGGCTTTGCACTCAGAGCAGAAATGGACCTCAGACGAGGAGGATGAAAGCTGCTGTCACTGAGATGCCTTTTCTAACGTGCCTCTGTCCTGTATTTTGTGCTCCCCAGTAAATCCTTGCAGGTCCCACCCTGGAGGGAGCAGGCAGCATTTTGCATGTGCTGGGTCTGTGCTCGCACATTTGCCTGCCCAGATGGGTTTACATCTCACATATTCCCTCTGTCCCTGGTTTTTTTTTTCCTTTCCTCTCATCTTTGAAACCATTGTGGGGGCTCTTTTGCTCAGCCAGCCCCGATGCTAATGCAGTTCAAGATCTGGAGTAGTTTGCCTTGCAAAAGGCACTTTCCCAGTATTGCTGTCTCCTGATAAACCCCGAGTAATTCTAGTAAGATATCTCTGCCAATTCCACTGGGAGCCAAAGATTAGATCAATTAAAATGTAATACTTTGCTTTATCCCCTCTAACCAGTGTGTCTGAGCCTCCTGCTGCCCTCTGTTTCGGGCTCACGTCTCTCCCTGCCCTGACAGCCAATTCTCCAGCCCTGGCTCAGTCGACAGCAGCCTGGCAGCTTCCTAACTAAAAGGCCTGGAATCTCTCCTCGTGGGCTAAAACCCGTGTTTGTGTTGTTTTTTCCAGGCAGTTCCATTTTCACCTAATGATAAAAAGCTGTTTTCTCCCCGGAGGTTGCATGGGTGAAGGTATTAACGAGGCCTGGACTAACCTGGGGGCATTTCCTGAGCCGAGCCGTGTACATGAAATAGAAAAGGGTTGTTCTGTGAGCACAAAACCTTGGGAAGAGAGATGCTGAGCTATAAATTATAGAACAGACACTAAGCCCTCAGTGGTCCTGAGGCAGGAATCTTTTTAACCATTCCACATCCACAGAAATCTTCCCTGCTCCTGCCCTTCTCCTTGAGCCCCAAGTGCCTCACCAGGTAAGTGACCCAAAAGGTGGAGGGAGATGCACAGGGAATAGGTTTTTTTTGTAGAGATTTGGAGTTTAGAGAGGGTCTGGAAAGGGTGTGAGTCCCTGTGAGCTGGCAGGGAACTGGGAACTGCAGGGTAACTGGGATAGACACTGGAATGTGGGTAACTGCTTTGGATGGTTCTTGGGTGGGTGATGGCTCAGAACGGTAAAAAAGAAGGTAAAAAGAAGGTAAAAAGAAGGGACCTGTGGGTGAGAGCTGCTCAGTGGAGGCTGGCTGGTTCCTGAGGAGGTTTCTAAGCTGGTTTCATTTCTTTATGAAAGAGCAAATAAGCAAGGATGGGCTGGTTTGGGGCAAAGTCGTCACAGCTTGGCTGTGTGAAGCCTGGTATGAGTGATCAAAGCCCCTCCATCACTTCAGTTTCATTTAGCTCTGCAGTTAATTGCCTGCAAGATGGGTATTTCTCTCTTCTGCTTCACTTGAGCATCCAGTGAAGGTGATGGAATTTCATGCAGTGACTTTGGCTAGAGGGGGGAAAGCAGCACTGGCCATCAGGAGGAGAGTGAGGCACCACTCCAGGGCGAGGGAAACAGCCCCAGCGTGGGCAGCATCAGGCAGAAGGAACTGCAGGCTGCCCTCAGGAATGGTCTGGGCTCACGTGTGACCCTTGCAAGTCCGCTGAGGACCTAAGAGTGAGGGAACAGCACATTTTCCTGGAGCGAGGGGCTGAACACAGCTCAGGGAACAGCTCAGCGAGCCCAAACGCCTGCAGAACAGAGCATAAAGCACCCACAGTTCCAGAAACCCCATCAGGGTCTGATGGCCACTAACTGATCAAAAACACAGAGCTGAACTCTTCTGGGCACAAAGTGGCTCTGATGAATTCAGTATAAACAGCCTCCCCTGGAACCCGACACCGCGCTGGGAAAATCAGCCCCGCATCGGACAATGGGCAGGTTTGTGCATCCTTCAGGGAGGGATTTTTCCCCTCCAGGGGGGGAATCTGCTGTGTTCCAGGTGAGTTACGAGCCTGGTTGGTGGCAGGGCTGCACATTTCATCCCGGGGAGCATTCCAGCCGGAGGGTGAGGATCTGCAGCTGTCCTGGCTGGAGGGGGACGTGTGGCACCATCACCAGCTCCAAGGGCCACACAGCAGCGGCTCCCCGAGAGCCCTGCCGGGGCCAGAGCAGTATGAAAATGAAGGCAGCTTAATTAACAAAGGCTTTCTGCTCTGCTGTGTTGAGTCCTGCAGTTATCAGCCCAGCTGGCAGTTCTCAAAGACTGAAATGACAGTAGTTGGCTGTAAAAGAGATAACTGTCAGATTAGCTGGGACATATCTCCGCCGAGGTTTTCTATATCATACCTATCTTGAAGCATCTCCATGTATCAAAGGGACGAGTTGGCCATTTGCCTCTCCAAAGTACCCTTTCCACCGTGATAAATAAGGCTCTGTTACAAGGGAAAGGCCTAACATTTCTTGTGCCTTGACTCAGGCTGGTTTGGAGCAGCGTTTTTCGAGCTTTGATCAATATGTGGAGGCGAAGCCTTTCTGTTGTTTTCAGTGTTTGATGTGCTGAGTTTAGGGTACAAGAGACAGAAAATGTCTGTTGGGGGGAAAAGGCAGGAGAAGGGACATTCCTGGCAGGTTCTTCACAGGGCAAGTGGGATTTTCACTGACATTAGTGAGGAAAAGGCAGTTTAGATCCGTGTTTTTTTCAAACCTCTTCCATCTTTCCCTCTATCGTCAAATCTCAGAATGGTTTCAGTTGGAAAGGACCTTAAAGGACCTTGTTCCAAGCCTTTTCCATGGGCAGGGACACTCTGCCTTCCAAGCATTGTCCCTTTGCTGTTCATCCCCAAATACTTCTCCTCACGTTGCTCAGCCTCAGAAAAGAGGTCTCAGCCTGGCTTTTGCCTGAACTCCCAGGGAATGTTCCTGAGCGGAGTCCTCTGGCTCCCCAGCTCTTGCTGAGCTGAGATTTAAAGCAATTTCCTTTCAAAGCCAGGAATGAGCACAAACGAGGGGAAAGAACCAGAGGAGGAAAAGAAGAAAGACCTTTTTATCCCCAAACAAGCACTGAGATGTCTGAGCTGCAAGCCTAAAACTGATTGTTCTTCCTGAGTCTGCAGCTGATGCTCCTGTGGGCTCGTGAGCACAGGGAGGATGCTCTGATTGCTGCTGGCTGGGCTAACCTGGAACAAGGAGGTGAACACACAGCCTCTGGTTTTATTTATATTTTATTATTTATCTGGTTTTATTGAACCTCTGCTCAGCCACAGCACCCTGAGCCCCCAGCTGAAAGGAGGGTCGTGACATGGCAGGGAGACAGACATGAGCAGAAAGCCACCAAATGTCCGTGCTCTGAGGTCTTGGGAGCCAGATTGTTCTTGTCTGTGAGGAAGGTTTGTCTGCTGGCCTTTTCTAATGGCCCTGGCACACTGTGACTGGGTCAAATATTTGTTTGGAGCTAGGCCTTGAGTGGGAAGCTGGAGTTTTGTCAGGGAATGTCTTTGCAGGGGAAGTCTGCTGCTTCAGCAGATGTCATTTTTCACTCTGACCAACCTATTTCATTCTAATTCCTCCCTGTGAATACTGTATTTCAAGGGGGTATCACTATTTTGGAGTGAAACCCCACTGCTTTTAGGTTTGTTTTGGACAAGATCAGGTCCACAAGGAGCTGTCAGAAAACAGCAGCAAGGATGGCAACACTGGGTGGCAAAAATGCCACCGAGCCATAGGAGGGACAGGAGAAGCTGCTGTCACAGCTCCCTGCACTCTGTACTTTGCTCAGGGTTATTTCTGGGTCATTTTCTGCTGTGTCCCAGCAGCGAGGACAGAAGCAGAACTATCTCTGCACCAGTTTGCTGATCCATGACAAACCCTGGGCTGAGTCTGCATCCCTTTCCTGCTTGGACTTTCTTGCCAGTGAGATAAGGATGAAGCCCTGCCAGGCGGAGGAAGGATGGGGCTGGGCTGGAGGCCACAAACACTCACTCTTGATGCACCAGCAGTGCTTGTTGGGGCTTTGGAAATGTCACTTTGTCACCACTCTGTAAAATGGGGGTGACCTGAGTACTTCCCAACCTCACCCTGTTTGCTAAATACCCTGTCATGGAATAGAAGTGGAGGGAAACCTTTGGATTAAGGTGTAGGACTGGAGGGGGTCTGGCAAGGTTCGAGCTGTTCCTGTTTGCAGAGGGCTCTGAGAGCGGGTGGAGATTTGCCAAGTGTTTGCCAACATTAATGGTTAATTATTATGAATTCTGGCAGCCCACAGATGCAGCCAGCATCGTTCTCCGAGCGGGATCCAGACCCGTAATGGAGTTGTTACACACAGAAGATGGGAAGAGACAGCTTCTAGCTCTGTTCTGTCCTGTTCTCCCAGCCAAAGCCCCATTCCAAAATCAGACAGCAGTGGCACCTCTCTGTCTCATCAGAGCTACAAATCCAGGGCATTTGGCAGAGGGAGGCTCAGCCTTTTCCACGTCTGGGCTCATTTCTCTCTGCCTGTGCCCTTTTTGTCGGAGCGAACAGGATGAAAATTGAGGTTTGAGATGAGATGTGTCTGGAACAGGTGGGTGCCATGCCAGGACCAGATCCAGAGCTGGCTGGAGAAGGGCTCTGAACGATCCATGCCCAGGCTGGGTCAGCGAGTGCCTGGTCGTGCTGTGGCACCTCCAAATGTGAGGGTGCCAGGCTGAGGGGTCACAGGAGAGGGCAGGGCTGGCAGAACCCATCCCAAGCGGGTTTGGGGGTGTCCCAAGCACAGCAGGGCAGCTGCATTTGGCACTTCCAAATGTGAGGGTGCCAGGCTGAGGGGTCACAGGAGAGGGCAGGGCTGGCAGAACCCATCCCAAGCGGGTTTGGGGGTGTCCCAAGCACAGCAGGGCTCCTGCAGTGCCCAGGAGGACCCGGTGGCCATGGGGAGGGTGGCAGCAGCCAGCTGAGCGGGTGTGGCCCCGAGCGGGGCAGGTTTGATTTGCCAGACCTCATTTGCAGCAGTGCCATCGCAGGGTACCTGAGAAAGCTGCCTTTATCTAATAGTAGCCATCCAGAAAATGAAATCAACTGCATAAAAGGCTCAAGGTTCATTTGGTCCTCTGAGCATGCCTGGCAATTGCCAAATTATGAAAATGCAATAGATCTTGAGACTCTGGCGGCGCTGATTTATTTCTGATTTCTCCGTCTGAGCGCGCAGCCTCAATTTCCGGAGCTGAAAGCGGCATTGTCCCGATCTTTGGGCCGCTGATAATATTTTAGAATTATGGCTGTGGAGAAATGTTTGCTCTAAGAGGTAACTTCAAGGTGCATTAGTCTCGGATAATTGACAGAGACTGAAGAAGTGATTTGGGAAGCGTTTATGCGGAACCAAAGATCCCGGTGAACAGTTACCTTAAATTAATGGTGTGGCGAGGAGCAGCTTGGACTTGATCAGCTGGCACTGGTGCTAAATGAAGTCAGGCTCTAAACTTATTAGCAAAATATCTATGAAACAGCTCTGCTGTGGATTTATGAGCTTGATTGGGTCTTTAGGGGCCTACTCTGCAGTGTGCTCAGCATTCCCTGGCTGGGGTGGGAGCAGGGAATGCTCAGCATCCATCAGGGTTGGGCTCTCCTGGAGCTCAGGTCAGGCCAGCAGGGCTCCCACCTTTAACTCCCTTCTTAATCCCCAGATGGAATGAAAGGTCTTCTCTGCACACTTAGTAAATCTCCAATTTTATTTCTCATTATTAAATCATGGAATTGGCCATAAATGTTTAAATTAAGTGAAAGGAAAAGAGATTTGTGAGAAAATTGAAGCTTCTTTGAGGAATTGAAGAATAATCTCCAAGGATGAAGAAAGTTGCATTTGCCCGACCCAAAAGTGAAAGGATCAAAAAGCTGCAGAAAAGAAATAGAAAATTGCATGGTTTAAATCCTCTCCCCCGCCCTCCCCTAAAGCCTCTGCTGTTTTTAATATAGGGAGAAGTATTCTGATAAGCAGCAGAGTCTAAAAGATGCTCCTTCCTCTGCTGCTGCCCTTATCTCTGTGTGTGACCCAGGGAAATTTGGTGACCTCGGTGTCCCCGTGTCCCCAAGTGTGACAGTGACACTCCTGCTCCGTGTGCAGCGAGACCTTTTGAACATTCTTCGTGTGAGCTGGGAATTAATTGGGTTTAGATGCCTCACTCTGACTGGAATAAAGCCTGCTTTATTTTTTTTTCATTAGCACAGTGAGTAATTAACTGTTTGATTTTTCTGGCTTTGATTCTCCATCTCAGGTAACTTTTCAGGAATACATGACTTTTTTTTTTTTTTTTTGCCCTTCAGACCAAATGACAGTGAAATTAGGGGAGTTAGTGGGTTTTCTTCTGGATGTAACAGAGATTCCCTTCTGGCCTCAGTGCAACCCAGCCCCTGGTGAGTGTCCCAGGGACAGCGGGTGACACTAATTTTTGGTGCTTTAGGAACACGAGTAATGAGGGAAGGCTTGGGACAGGATTATTGTCAGATATTGAGGATCTTTTGCTTGCTGAGTTTAATCAGGTCCAGCCCTAAAAATATGACACTGACGTGGATTTGGTGGCCGTGTCACCTCACACGGACGTGTCAGCGGGGTGAATTTGGGTGTGAGGAATCACTGTTGGCATCCCCTGCCCAGCCAGGCAGGAAGGAGGTGCTGATCCCAGTTCTCCCAGTTCCCATGGCCTGTTTAACCCTGTGGGAAAGAGGGGAGCCTGCCAGGGAAGGGCCGGGGCTGGTGAAAGCCTCGGCAAGAGGATACTGGTGTGCCAGGGAGGAGGAGATGGAGCCCCATCAACCTCCAACAATGAGACAGCCAAAACGCGATAAGCACCGCGAATCTGGGTTAGCTTGGGCTGAATTCAAACTGGTCCCTGGAGGGGGAAGATTGTGTTGTGTTAACAATTCCCTGACCTGTCCGGGCTCCGTGGAAATGGGCTCCAGAGGCAGCCGGGGGTACAGCGGCCACTTTCTCACACTTGCAGCACTGACCCAGCGGAGGTTAACACAGACATCTGCTCTATCCAGCCCATCTGTAATTATAGAAAGCAGCCCCTGAAATGTGTTTCGAATCAAACTGTGGTGCCAGTTACCAGCTAAAGTATGCTCTGTCTGCCTTCTAGCAACTAAATAGCACAGGTGAGCTGTGCAAAAAAAAACCACGAGGATTGTTAGGAGAAGAGTGTGGCCTCTGAATGCAATGGAATTCTTTATCTCGCTGAAACAGATCCGAGAAGCAGAGGGGGAAGGAAAACCAAGTGGAGACAAAGCTCTCTCCGGAATGTATTGAAAGAACCAAATGAGCCGTTCAGAGCACGGGGAGAGAGGATTTTTAGGGAGTGTTAGCCAGGCAATGTTCAGCTGTGCTGGCCTGCCCAGGAACCAAATAATCCCGATGTTGTGTCAACAGGGTAAAAAAGGAAGAACACCCAAGCGGTTTTCTCTCTGTTAAAGGGCAAACAGGCCCAGGAAATGTGTTTCAGCTTGGGGGGAGAGTGGGGGTGGCAGGGTGACACAGAGCAGGACTGCTGGTGGGGACGGTCGCTGTCAGGTGGGTGGACTGTGACACCTGGAAAGCCCCGAGCCCTTTCACAGGGGTGAATCTGCCACAGGCTGTGCAGCAGCGAGGTGAGCCTGTCACAACCCTCACCAGGCAAGGCCTTGTCCACCACAGTCCTGAAGGAAACGCCTCATGCTTTGTTTAAAAATCTGCCGTGAGCCCAGTCCGAGGAGGAGCAGGGAATGGCAGACAATAGCTGGTTTTTAGTTGTGCTAATAGGTTTGGGCACCTCTGATTAGCTCATTAGATTCATGACTAAGCCTATTACAGCTTTTAAGTTTGTAGCTGGGGCTAATGTGATGTGCTGGTGGCTGCAGCTCTGGCAATGGTCTCACTTGGCTTCTGGGGAGGGAGATTTTCTGCGGAGAAATCCTGGGTGCTCCTGCTTTAGCTCTGGGGACCCCAGAATCGCTGTGCTGATGGCTGCAGCTCTGGCAATGGTCTCACTTGGCTTCTGGGGAGGGAGATTTTCTGCGGAGAAATCCTGGGTGCTCCTGCTTTAGCTCTGGGGACCCCAGAATCGCTGTGCTGATGGCTGCAGCTCTGGCAATGGTCTCACTTGGCTTCTGGGGAGGGAGATTTTCTGCGGAGAAATCCTGGGTGCTCCTGCTTTAGCTCTGGGGACCCCAGAATCGCCTCCTTGGCCCAGCAGGAGCTGTGTGGGTGCAAACCTCGAGGCAGGGACTTCCCGGCAGAGCAGGGGTTAACGCAGCCCCTGGGCTGGTGCTGAAGCCCTGTGCTGTGCAGGGAATGGGGAAGCCGTCCCGATGGTGCTCCAGGCCGGGGAGATGCACTGCAGCCACTCAGCCACGACCGATGCAGCTCTGCTCCAGCCCCCTGCCCTTGCCTGCCGTGTTCCAGGCAGTTTCTGGTTCCTGCCATGGGATCCTGGCGAGGATGGGGGTGGGGAGCCAGGCTGGGTGGATTTGTCCTCACTCCCAGCATGATTGGTCATCCAGGTCAGGCTTGGAGCAACCTGGTTTAGTGGAAGGAGTCCCTGCCCATCCAGAGGAGTGGAACGGGACTTTAAGGTCCTTAAGCTTTAAGGTTCCTTCCAACCCAAACCAGGCTGGGGTTCTGTAATTCTGCCCTTCCCTCTGGGGCTGTGAGCAGGCACGGCAGAAAAGGAGGAGCCAGCTCTGAGTAGAGAGGAGAGAAATGGGTGAACAGGTACAGAGCAGGTGGGCAGTGCCAGCGAAGGGGAGTAGCTGCTGCGTGAGCCCGCACAGCCAGTGCTGCTGACCTTTCACATCCCGGACGTGCAGTGGGTATGGGTTTGCAGGTTTTAGGGAATTTTAAGGGGAGTAGCTGCTGCGTGAGCCCGCACAGCCAGTGCTGCTGACCTTTCACATCCCGGACGTGCAGTGGGTATGGGTTTGCAGGTTTTAGGGAATTTTACGAAGCCGGCTCCAGCAGGACCCTGGGGCAGCTCCTGTGCCCCGAGCTGGACCCTGGCGCTGCAGGGATCTTGGCACCTTCTCCGTGTGGCATCACAGAGCCCCAGGCTGGGCCAGGACAGGGGGACCTCCGTGGGTCACCCGGCCCCCCTGCTCCAGCAGGCTCGTCCCAAGGCTCGGGGCACAGGATGGTGTCCAGCTGGTTCTGGAACGTCTCCACGCCCTCCCTGGGCAATCTGTCCTGCACAGCAAAGGAGCTCTGCCCCTGTCCCGGCGGAGCTCCCCGGGATCACTCCCTGCCCATTCCCCCGGTGCCATTGCTGGGCCCCACGCAGCAGAGCCTGGGCCCCGCTCGGAGCCCTCCTGCAGGCACTGACAGACAGGGATGAGGTCCCTGCTCGGCCCCTGAGCAGCCCCAGCTCCCTGGCGAGGGAGCTGCTCCGGCCCCTTCCTTTTGTCACCCTCCGCTCCGGGAGCCCAGGTCCCTCCTGCGCCGAGGGGCCCAGAGCCGGCGCCAGCGGCTCCCAGGGCTGGGCAGAGGGGCAGGATCCCCTTCCCGGGGCGCCGCCGCCGCCGCATCCCGGGAAAACCCCCCCGGTGACACCGATGACGTCACCGGCGTCGCCGTCTCCGCGGCAACCAGGGGCGCGCCCTCTCCACGTGACCGCGCGCGGCGTCACGTGATGCGCGCAGCTGCTTCCGGGTCGCTGCGGGACGCGGCCGCCGGGCCTGGGTGAGAGGGGCGGGGGG
>VZRO01003328.1:376250-422572 GCA_013397915.1 Daphoenositta chrysoptera | reverse complement strand
CGTGAGGGGAGCGGGGCCCCGTGAGGGGAGCGGGGCCCCGTGAGGGGAGCGGGGCCGCGTGAGGGGAGCGGGAGGGCCGGGGAGGCCTCGGGGGCTCGGGGCTGCGGGTGCCGGCAGGGCTGGCTCCGCACGGAGAGCGATTTCCAGCAGGAATCGCTGGCTCGGCGGGACGGGGCCAGGGTCGGGCCGGGATGATGGGAGGGGCGGCCCAGGTGTCCCCCAGCGCTCCCTGCGCTCCTCAGCGCGGTGCTGCTGTGGGGAGGAGCAGCCGAGCTGGGTTTGTGCGGCCTGGACAGAGTTTCAGCTGCTTGGGCGGCTCTGAGGGTCAGGCTGCCTGCCCTGGTACAATTCTGATAAATCCTGATGGGATTTCCCTGCCCACGGCAGGGCGGTTGGAAGGAGATGATCTTCAAGGTCCCCTTCAACCCAAACCAGTCTGTGATTCACTCCTCTGCCTCTCGAGATCATCTCAAAAATAATTTCCCTGAATCACGTCTCGGGAGAACGATGTTCCAGCTCCTTCCAGACGGATGTTTGTGCCGTTCCTCCGTTCCTCACGCTTTGTTTTCCATGTATACAAACGTGTCAGGATGCGTTTGTTGTGTGACTGTCCAGGATGTGCCCCGAAGGCATTTGAGTGGCACTGGAATTTCATTAGCATGTAATTAATGATGTCATTCTCCTGAAGGGTCTCTTATTCTCCTTGCAGGCTGGCAGCACAGGGGATGGAAATGTTTTCAGTGTTGGTTTTAGTGTTCTCTTTCCACTTCCCTCATCAGCTGCAGCAGCACGCTGGGTTTCCCTGGAATCTCAAGTCAGGGTTGTTCTCCTCTTCCCAGACACTTCCCAGTGCTGCTTCCAGCTCGGGAATCCCAGCACAGGAAGGACATGGAGCTGTTGGAGAGAGCCCAGGATGATCAGAGGGATGGAGCAGCTCTGATGTGACAGGGAAAGGCTGGGAGAGCTGGGATTGTTCACCTGCAGAGGAGAAGGTTTGGGGTGACCTCACTGTGGCCTTGAAGGGACAGATGGAGAGGGACTATTTCCAAGGACCTGGTGTGACAGGACAAGGGGGAATGGCTTCAAAGTGTCAGAGAGTGGGGTTAGATGGGATTTTGGGAAGGAATTGTTCCCTGGGAGGGTGGGCAGGCCCTGGCACAGGGTGCCCAGAGCAGCTGTGGCTGCCCCTGGATCCCTGGCAGTGCCCAAGGTCAGGCTGGACAGGGCATGGAGCAGCCTGGGACAGTGAAAGGTGTTGAAACAGGGGGTTGAAACGAGATTATTTTTAAGGTCCCTTCCAACCCAAACCAGTCTGAGATTCTCTGTTGTTTGTCCCTGGAGCCACAGCCCTGCAGCAGAGCACTTAAATATAACAACAAAGGCTCTTTGTTGACACCTCTCCAAGCCCAAGTGCCTCATCTGCACTCTGTGCTGTCATTTAGGAAACCCGGAGTTATTTTGGGACATGAATTGTTCCTCGTGCTGTTGGGAGGGGCACGCCCAGAAACGTGCACCTTGCAGGTCACCCCGTCCTGCCCTTGTGCTGACAGCATTCCCTGGAAACCTGTCATTCCCTCTGCACATCCTGCTGCTCCTTGCTCCCAGGCAATCGGAGGCATTCAGAGGAGCCACGTGCCTGACAGAGGATTACAGGAATGTGAAATCCCATGGGGAGGGAGGTGGGAAAGGTGCCTGCCCACTCCACGACACTTCTGTCATCTCACGATGGCTTTGGCGTGCAAAAGTAGAGCTTGAGGAAGAAAACGTTGGGGAGTCAAAGTTGTTGGATGTGAATGTCAGTAGTTTTTCTTCTCAGTTCTGGATTGTTCTCACACTGTAGCTGAAAACATCATTTTTTGCCTCTAAGGTGAGTTTCTCCTGTGGAATTTCCAGCTGATGTTTGTTCAGCTGATAAAGAGGGATGGAGCTGGTGGGAAAGCCACGTGGAGGACAAAAATGTACAGGGGAGTTCCAGAATTTCCAGGCCAGGAGGTCTGAATGTGTGTTTGGAAAGCTCTGTCTGTCCGTGGAGCTCCCAAAGCACTCTGGAACGAGGCCTCTGAGCCTAAACCTCGGCTGTCAGTGCAAAAAACAGTGCAAACAGTTCCTGTTCCCTGTGGAATGGCTGAGCCTAAAATTAAATGCCTTGTTCCTATCAAATTCCGTTTGAGGATTTATTTTTTGATCCTAGATAGAGTAGTGACATGAGTCAAGTTTGAGCTATGAATCAACCAAGCTGTTGAGAGATGAAAATGGTGGGTTTGGGGGTTTTTTTAAGAGCAATCCTCTTAAGTCTCTATTTGCGACATTTAAACTTTATATATGATATAAAAATGATAACACACTTCAGTCAATTGCTGCTTATTGTACTCAAGTCCTTTTGGTTGGTGAGTTTTAGGTAGTCTTGTCATGAAGAAGTGAAGTGGAACTTGGTAAACAGGTGATTCTCAGCAAAGGGAGCCTTAGTGAAATCAGTTTTGTTCAGAATTTTAAATCTAGATTTATATCCTTGCCTGTAACAACTCTAAAGGAAAGAAACAGGCAGAAACTTTAATTCAGGATTAGCAACTTGGCTTTCCATGAATGTGCGGCCCCACTCTGAGGTTTAACAGTGTAATTTTGTAGTAATTAGTGAAAAAGCTGCCCCATGACTAAGTGGACGCTGTAGGAAACCTGCACGTTCGGGATTGTGATGGTGTGTCCACGATGGGCAGCAGGAGACCTCTGGAAACAACAATCTCTTCACTGGTGAGCCAAGCTCTGCTCCTCTGGTACCAACCCATCAGAGCTCATTTCAGAGCGTGCACAGGAAAACAGGGCAGAGAGAGGGGCTGAGTCCCACTGGGCAGGGCAGAACCCCACCGTGAGGGGGTCCTGGTGCCAAAACCCCTCCCAGCTGACTCTCAGTATCTCTGCAGGCAGCTCAGCAGCCTGTGGTGAGGCAGGGCCTCCTTCCTGTGCCCAGATAGGCAGGGCACCGTTTTTATCTCCCAGATCCATTAGGCAGCTGCAGGATGGAGCTGGCAGGAGGTGCCTTTTGGCCTGGCCAAACGAGGTTTGGTGACACAGCAGAAAAGGGAAGCTGGCAAACAGCTGTTGGAGCAATCTCTCACTCACAAGCAGCTGTGTGCTCCTTCCCCTCCCAGCTGCCCTGGAAATGTGGTTGAGAATAGCTGTGGCTTCCTCACACTCCTCGTGGGAGGGGCAGGAGTGGCAAGTGCAGAACTCACCTTGTGCAGCCTGGAATTATCCTGGAAGAGCACGTGGGGTAAGGAGGTCTTGAACTTGGCCTGTGGTGCTGTGTTTGTACAGCACCAAAGCCTCTGGTTTTGGGGTCTTCTCAAGTAATGTTTTACTTTAATCTCGAATTTGAAACAGGACCTGTTAGACTAACCAGGAGCTCAGAAATAAATCTGTGACCCACCTGCTTTCTTTCCCGGTGTTCTCAAGCACCACTGTTAAAGTGATTATTACTTGCTGACTACTCATATGCTCTGTTTTTCTCATTTCTCTCTTTTTCTCTTCTCACAGAAGTCCAAGAAGGGAGCATGGACCAGCCCAGTGGAAGGAGTTTCATGCAAGTTCTGTGTGAGAAGTACAGCCCTGAGAACTTCCCCTACCGTCGTGGGCCTGGCATGGGGGTGCACGTCCCAGCAACGCCACAGGGCTCCCCCATGAAAGGTAAATTCTGGTCCTTCTGAGCATCTGGGGGGTGCTGGGAGGAACCAACTGAAAGGGGAATCACCTTGACTTGCCCAGAAAAAGAACCATCACAGTGTGGTTTGTACTGGAGAGTTGAGAGACTGGGATCTAAGAAAGGTAGAACGTGACAGAACTGGTTGCTGTATAAAACCAAATTTCTCTACAGCTTAACAGAATCAGAATTAGAGAATGGAGTAGAATAGAATAGAATAATTTGGGTTGGAAGGGACCTTCAAGATCACCAGGTTCCAGCCCTGTGAGTGGAAGATGGAACTAAGGCCCTGTGCAGTTTGTGTTTTGAGGGTTCAGCAACCCTTGTTTTCTTCAGGCCACTGATCCTATTTTATTACTGGCTGCAGCAACAGGTGTTTTGGCAGAGGTGGCTTTAAAAATACATCAAAGGTGATCTAAATTTGAGGTTGGTCCCCATGCCAGTGGTGCCACCAGCTTGCTTTGATGCCTGCAGGGACAGGAGCTCAGTGTGCACAGGAGGGGACATTTTTCAAGCAGAGTGATGAGTTGTGGAACCTCCAGCCAGGCTGCTTTTGTAACAAGTGCCTCAGATGAAATTGCAGTGTACTTTTTCTTCTCAAGGCACCAAATGCTTTGTGACCTAGTGGAGAATTCCCCTCTCCTGTGCTCCTGACCTTGCTGCCTGGAGGGAATTTAGCCAGATGTGTGTCTGAAGCTCTGTGCTGCTCAAGGATGTCCTTGAGCCTCCCAGACTGCAGAATCTGTGTCACCATCTCCTCTGAAGTAGATCCACGTGACACCCTTTAGTCTTCCCTCACACTCTGGTGTTGTCATTTAATTCTTGGTTTGTGCAGATGGGTCTGAGGTTCACACTGATCCCATCAGAGCTCTTCTTCGTGTCACACATCTTGCCCATCGTCATCTGTAGGAGTAATCCAAACATCCATCAGGTCAATTTGTGTCATAACCAGCCCCAAAGGGGAAAATAGCCATGGAAATCAGCTGGATGATGTTTCCAATAACTGGGTTTGACAGAGGAGAACAAAGGACCTGAGTTCAGTTGAGGATAAAACACTCTCAAAATGAACAAGAACAGAAAATTGGCCTGATGGAATGTTTAGTCAATGCCCTCTCTGCAGGTAAATTTACTTCTCTCCTGCTCACCTGAGCTGTTTGGGTGCTGAAAAAAGGCCATGTTCTAAAATGTGACTGAGACATGACTTACAAATACTCCATCAGTAATTCCGAAAGTGCTACACAATCCTTTAAAGAAGCCAAACACTTATGGGCCAGAAAACCTGGAAACTCAGATCACTCCAGGTAATTGTTTGCTGCTAGAATCCTTTTTTAGTCCTGTAGCTGTCAAGTGTTAAGGAGAAAAGGGGCCACCTATTTAGGAAAAAGCTTGTGCTTAAATTTTAATGGATTTTAGTACTCCAGAGAGGTGGGAAAGCCATGTTGTACGTGAAAGAGTGTAAGTCTGATGGCTTGCCTTGCCTCAACGTGGATTTCTTGTGTAGAAATTGTTTCCTGTTACAAATCCCCAGCTTTTTGTCTTATTTTAGCCTTACAGCAGGCTGCAATTGAGTTGTACAACTCCTTGGTTGTAGCTTTGAGCACATTTACCTGCCTGAGAAGGAGCTGGAGCAAAACCAGAGCAGAAATGGAAAGGCAGAGCAGAGACCTGAGTTTTTGCGTGAATGCTGAATGCTCTGCACTGCACCTTGGGAAGGGAAAGCTTAGAAAGGAAATGTTTAAATACCTCCTAACTGTTGCTAAGCCCCAGTGGGCTCAGGGCAGGAGGATAAGGGGGTCTGACTCTGCAGCTGACACTCCCCTAGCCCTGTGTCCTATCTGCAGCAGCAGCTGCCTGGGGAAGAGCAGAATTTCTGGCAAGGACTGATAGAAGACAGGCCATAAATGACAAAGGACAGGCCTGAAACACACAGAAATACATGGAGGAACTGAAGAGCACTGATAGGAGTGGTACTTCATGTTTACAACCGAGACTTCATCACGGCATCAGCCATAAAATCCACGTTTAACCCGAGCTCCTGAAATCGCTGTAAATTCTGGCCTTACTGGTAGATTTCTTTTGCTGGCTGTACCATTCATGCTTGGGGCTGGGTTCTGTAACTCCAGGGCAGTGCTGAGCAGAGGCAGATTCTGTTTTTCCCCGTGCCAGACCGCCTGAACCTTCCGAGTGTGCTGGTGCTCAACAGCTGTGGCATCACCTGTGCCGGGGACGAGAATGAGATCGCCGCCTTCTGCGCCCACGTCTTCGAGCTCGACCTCTCTGACAACAAACTGGAAGACTGGCACGAGGTAAAATGGTGATGGGCACCTTTCTGGCTACCTCTCACGGCTATCACTGACTGCAAACGTTGCAGTGTTGAGGGTTTCGTTTTTGTGGCTTCTTTCTCATCTCTGAAGATGATGTTTATTTACTTCGACAGTCACTGAGCAATACATGTGATGAAATTAATCCAGTGTGGCACTTCACTCCGTGTACCTTGTGACTTGCAGTCTTGGCCTGTGGGTGGAAAAATCTGTATTTTTATTTTATTTCATCATGCAAAGCACTGAAAGTGGCATTTCTAACACCAAGAAGTTAACGAGCAGTTTAGTTTTTAACGGAGTGGCTGTTGATTCCCAGCTTTGCCACTGTGATGGTGGGCAAGGTATTTATTCCCTCTCCACATTCGTTGCTTTATCTGCAGAACAGATTTAATAATATTTACCACAATGGGTATTTCTGCAGCCTCATTAATTAATGCTAAATGCTGTTGTAAAATCCTTTGAGGTGCTCGGATGAAATAATGCTCAATAAATGCAGTGTAACAGGAGTGAAACAATCTCAATCCGTTCAAGTGTCATTAAGTTCCTCACTGGATTATGGTCTCCTTTTATGTTAGTGTTTATTGTTGGAAATATGTGGAAAAAAATAGGATATCCTGGGGGTTTGTGCCATCAGACTGTCGTGTCTTTAAGCAGGGAGTGAATGCAGAGTTTGCAGTGTCCCAGCTCGGTGGGGCTGCCCTCACCTCTGGTCACACACTGGTCACTCATGAGCTGCACATCTCACACCCTGCTCTGTGTTCAGTCTCTTTAGGCTGCCCTGGAACTGAAAGGCTTCTGTGTGTGCTGGCCCCTTCCTCTGAGACAGGATTAAGTTTTCACAGCCCATCCACACCAGATAAATATCTCCCCGCTCCTAAAACCTGCCCGTGCTGGGGATTCCAGATCCCTGGGTAGCCTGTTCCCATGCTTAGCTAATCACCTCATAGGCTAAACTCTGTAATTTAAGTCTCCTGTGCTGCAATTTCAGCCAATTTCTGCCTGCCCTGTTCTCAGCAGGCAGGAAAAGCATCATCACTGTTCCTTGTACAACAGCTTTTATCCCCACTAAGACGAACTTTAATTCCTCCTTTCCTTATTTTAATATAATACTGAAAAAACACCCTTCTTCCAATCGTTCATCATAAGCCATTTTTTCCTAAATCCTGTGTTTTTGCTGGAATGATGTCATCCAGTTTGCCTCATAAGCCATTTTTTCCTAAATCCTGTGTTTTTGCTGGAATGATGTCATCCAGTTTGCCTCATAAGCCATTTTTTCCTAAATCCTGTGTTTTTGCTGGAGTGATGTCATCCAGTTTGCCTCCTTAATTCCTGAGGTGCAGCCCCCAGACCCTGACATCACCTGGGACAAGGCGTGAAGCGAGGCAGACTCCTCACCTCGTGTTTGCCACACTTGAATCCAACCTCTGCAGGAGACAATCGCCCTTTGCCAACAGCTGGGCCATTTCTTGACCTCTGTGTGCCATGGTCTGCCCCATCTCTGCCCACCCCAGAGCTCTGTGGGGTGCAGCTCTCCAGCCAGGTGTTCTCTGACTCGCAGTTATTTTCTAGATTGATGTCCACTGCTGCTGGAAGCTGCTTCCCACTCGGTTATCCAGTCAAGGAGGGAATTAGGGGTTGGCTGAACTCCGTGGGGAGCTGGACAAGGGCTCAGTGTTGGCCGTGGAGGCAGGAGAGGTGTCCATGGCCCCCTGTTCCAGGTCTGGCTCCTGGACCGTGCTGCTGCTCTGCTTTGGGGTGGAGGTGGATTTTTTAACTTCTCCCAGGGGACTGCCTTTCTCTTATCAAGCTGCTCCTAGAGTGTAATTAAATGAACTCTTGAGGAGAATGAGCAATTAACCAATCCATCTAGATCAGAAATGGCTGGAGTATGAATTACAGGTAGATATCCTTATGTTTTTCCCCATATCATTGCTTTGTGATGATTCCACAGGGCCCCTTTTAGGAGGTGGGATATTATTGCCAGAGGTTCGATTACTGCCTGATACACATTTCTTTCTTTCTATTGTTTTTTTTTTTTTCTTCCCTCCCCACTTAGGTCAGTAAAATTGTGTCCAACGTCCCTCACTTGGAGTTTCTAAACCTGAGTTCCAACCCTCTCAGTTTGTCCGTTTTAGAGAGAAGTTGCGCTGGGTCTTTCGCTGGCGTCCGCAAACTTGTGCTCAACAACAGCAAAGCTTCCTGGGAAACAGTGCACACCATCCTGCAGGAATTACCAGAGTAAGCCTGGCAATCCGGGGTCTGCTGCACTCAGGTCAAGGCTGGGTTGTGGTGAGGGATGAGGGGGCTGTGAGGATGCAAACACCACTAGAGGAAAAGGGATTTTTTTTCCTTTGGGAGTTTGGGAACTGGCCAGGTGAGTGCTTTATATTGTCTTAAAAACCACACTTGGGTGGTGCTGCAAAGCCCAGGGCTTCTCCTCCTCCAAACCTAAATACCAGAGATGGATAATGACCCCAAAAATGTAGGAGGGTCACACTTCCCTCTGAGTCACTGTGCAATGAATGGTGCAGGGCATACCTGTTAAATGGGATGTGACTCTGAGGGTCTGGCCACTTGTCAAGGAATATTTCATCCTGCTTTTCTCTGCAAAGGTGTTGATTTCTGTGGTTTGGCCATGGGCCAGCTTGGCATTCTGCTCTCATGGATGTCCTCAGTGGCTTCATTTTGATGACAGATCCCTCTTTGTGTGGCTTTGTAAGCAGAGATGGTGACAACAGAATGTCCTGTGTGGCCAACCTACACTTCTCTGGGGCTGGGAGAGTTCAGTTGCCTGAAAACTTAGTGGGACCTGTTCTTTCTTTAATGGGATCTGTTCTTTCTTTAATGGGAATGTTTGGCAGTGATATAGGGAAAAAGAGCATCATGAGTGTTGTATCAAAACCCCATTTTTAAATTAAGTGTAGAGCACTGGGAGCAGGTCCCAGTCACCACTGGAGCTGGGTTGGTGGCTTTTGGGGCACAAATGTGGGAGACAGCCCCAGCCAATCTGTTATGCAATACTGGGAGAGACTCAGGGAACCCTTCAAAGGTTTTGTTTCATCTCTGAATTGGATGGGAGCAGAGATGTAGCTGAAACACTCTACGTGGAGTGCCCAGAGGCCTTCTCTACACCAAGGTTTTCAGAGCTGTTACAGAAAGTTGTGTTAAAATCCCATAAAATCGATGACATGATCCCTCTTGCCCCGTGCAGCTTGGAGGAGCTCTTCCTGTGCCTTAACGACTACGAAACAGTGTCTTGTTCTCCAGTTTGCTGTCAGTCTCTCAAGCTACTCCACATAACTGACAATAATCTTCAAGACTGGACTGAAATTCGAAAGTTGGGGATTATGTTTCCATCACTGGACACACTCATCCTGGCTAACAACAACCTCACGACCATTGAAGAGTCAGAAGATTCCCTGGCAAGGCTCTTCCCCAACCTAAGATCCATCAACTTGCACAAGTCAGGTGAGAGCCTGGAAGCAGGGATGGGTTTTGTTGGCTGATCAGAGTCTCTCCTCCTGTATAGATGACAAGAAATGAACTTGCCCATCTGTGGGATTCTCCTGCTGCTTTGGGTAGTCAGTCATTATCAAAAGATGAGTCAGAGCAGTGTGGATCAGTTAATCAAAATGAGCTGGAAAGGGTTTTTATGTTGGTGGTTTCCCTCTGATTCCCATCCCTGCCTCAGGTACTCCTGGCTGGAGAAGGATAAATAAATGTCTGGCAGTGAAGGGGATGAAAAAATCCCATTTTCCTTTTATTCCCTGTTTTATCTTGGGTAAAATGAGGGCATGAGCAGGTATGCAGCCTGGATCAAGCATCCCCCAGCAGCAGCTGCCTGTCAGCAGTGCTCAGGCATTACAGCCTCGCAGATAATGCTGGAAGCTGCTTTTACACTCCAGCCCCAGAGAATTCTCAGCCAAGGCTCCAGAAAGAGAGTGAGCAGTTGGAATACTGGGAAGAGCACCCTGTGCTGGGAGAGAAGGAGCTGCAGGGCAGCTCGTGGGGGCTGAGACGTGTTTGTGTGTGACACATACACCAGAAATTCATCTGCAGGAGCGCTTCATGCCCCAGCAGCTTTTGCTCTTTACAGCTTTATATGCTGTGCAAGCGCTGCTTAAGTGTCAGGCAGGTAGAAGGGACTTTATTAACATGCCCTACAATATGAGCATCAAGGAATCCCTGTAATAAAAGCTTAACTAGAGGAGGAAAAGCCTGTTAAGCTGCATTTGAAAGCACTGTCTCACCGAGGAACAAGTGCTCCTGTGGTAAGTACCTTTGCAGTTTTCGTGCCAGGTGCTTAAGAACTCTGGGTTCTGTGTTGCATTTTGATGTTTTGGGAGCTGAAAGTCAAATAGGAATCCCAAGGAGCTTGTTAAAACTTTTTGGGGGTTTTAGAGTGAGCTGTTGCACTCTGAAGTTCTGTCAGGTGAAGGCTCCAAGACGAGTTGTGTTGATCTCACCACACGATCAGGGCTCTGCTGGTGCTCAATCCTCAGCTTTGTTTTATTTTGCCCTCCCTGCTTGCTTTGTTATCCCAAATGTCAGGTCTTGAGGGGGCTGAAAACGAGTTAAAACCTTTTTCATTAAATGGCTGGATGGCTTCTGGGACTGTTTCACTGTTGGGCTGTGAGCAGAAACAGGACCCAAGGTGGTCATGAGTGTGAGGTAAAGCCGTTTGATGGCTGTTTAGTGATGCCTGGAATGGAAGAAGTGCTACTGACTTTAAGGCTCTGAAGGCAGCATCCCTTTATAGACACAACATCACTGCTGCTGCTCAGCCCCCAGCACAGAGGCCAGAGGCTGAGTGCTCCATAAAAAAGCCACGGAGAGCATCCTTCCAGACTTGGAGAACAGCACAAGAGAATTTCAGCTCCTCTGTCTTGTAAGCAAATGTAGCTTTTTTTAGCAGCACATCGTGAGCAGGAAGCCAACTTCTCAAAGGAGCAGCAGTGACACTCCCCTGTCACATATGTTCTTTGGCTGTGTCTGATTATCTTGGATCCATGATGTGTTTTCTGTGTTTGTTAACACAAGTCTTTCTTCCTGAGCAGGTCTGCATTGCTGGGAAGACATTGACAAGTTAAATTCTTTCCCCAAGCTCGAGGAAGTGAAATTGCTGGGAATTCCTCTGCTGCAGTCCTACACCACCGAGGAACGCAGGAAGCTGCTAATAGCCAGGTCTGTGGGTCTGTTCTCCTCAGCAGAGACATGACAAGGCAAGGAAGGGCTGGGAGCAGGTGATCAGAGGAAGAGGCTGGCAGGAGATGAATTTCTGTGTGAATGCAGAAAGACTGGAGCTTAATTTGTTGGGTGGGAGCAGCTCATCAGAGGAAGAGGTTGGTAGGAGATGAAGTTCTGTGTGAATGCTGCAGGATTTGAGCTTGTTTTGTGGAAAAGTCAGAGTAGTAGAAATGTTAAATCTGACTGCTCTGCTTCTCAGGGAATTTTGTGAGTCTCCTACAAGCCTGTGCACATGGGGTGAAATGATAATTCCTGGTTTTGAATATGCTTGAGAAATTACATGGAACTTTCCGCTCTCTCAAAGGGACCGAGGCCTGAGCTTCCTGGCAGGAATTCTCACGGTGTTAAAGCTGGGTTACTTTTGATGTGACTGGCTTGTTGGTGAGGCTGTCTGGGCTGCCCTCCTGGCTGACTGGGGCTCTTGGTGTGTGCCTGCAGGTTGCCATCCATCACCAAGCTCAACGGCAGCATCGTGGCCGATGGGGAGCGGGAGGACTCGGAGCGCTTCTTCATCCGCTATTACATGGAGTTCCCCGAGGAGGAGGTCCCCTTCAGGTAGGAATTCTCTGGCCTGCAGTGGAGAGCAGGGACAGAAGGCTGGTGCCTGAACAGGAGATGGGAAATACGTGCCAGCTGTTCCATGAAAAAACGTCCCTCACCTTCCTCCAGCCTTGGCTCCCTCCCTGTTAGCTGAAGTCGTCACATTATTGTTGTCTGATGATTTGTAGGGTCACTCTCGAGTCAGATTTGATCTTAAAAGTGCCTGTGGCAAGTGCCATGAAACAAGAGGACTGTTCAGTTTGTGACCTTCTTTGTTTCCTGGCCTCTCCCAGGGCTCCCTTCATAACCCACCTGTGTTTGGGAGTGCCCAAAGCCAGGGCACATCGCGCTCTCTGCTGCCAGGCCGGGGCAGCCAATCCTCTGGACCATCTGGTGTGTGGAATGTGGCTGGCAATGGGAAGCTGTCCCCTCACTTTCAGGCCTGCAAATCACAAGTCTGATGGGTTTTCTTTGCCAAAAAAAGTCTGTCCAATGATCGGTTCATCTTGGTAAACTAATGAACTCGGACAGATGCTGTTCAGTCTGCTTTTTTTCTGTGCCAGCATCCACTTACTGCTTCTAATGGGCTGAGGAGGGATCATGGAGCATCAGGCCACTGTCTTTGCCTGCCCTCTGCCCTAAAACCCTCATGTGCTTTTGGACAGCAAAGCTTTATTGTCCTTTTTTTACAGAAAAGGGGTAGGGCAGGAGTGTGTGTGTGACTCTGAGGGCACAGACAGAGGTGGGGACACACTGAAGGTCAGAGGTATGGCCTGGTGTGGATGACAGAGGTGCAAATGGAATCTGGTTGGTGTTTTCTTTGGCTTAACTCTCAGCTAAAATGCCTCTTGTTTTTCTGAAGCACTGGATATGTGGCTTGCCAATGCAGTGAAGGGGTGGGAAGGCTGGAATGGGCAACGAGGGCATGGCATTTTGTGTGAATATTAATAGGGTCAGTGATTATAATATTTGTTAAAGGCATGCTGGGGTCAGTTCGGAGGCAGAGGGCACTCATGTAGTCAAGGAGACAAGACAGCTGGTCCTTTTTCTGAGGACAAGTCCTGGCTTGTAATTTTAGAGGGCCTTGAAGTGTAAAAATTGAAGGAAATATTGGAAGGGATAACAGCAGAGGCAGAGAATGCAGGAGAGATGAAGGGGAAGGGGAGACAGGGACTGTGAGCTCATGGTGCTGTTCCCAAAAGGGATTAATTTTAATAACATTTCATATTTCTTGTGTTTGGTGGTGACAGAATGTCCATGATCCGTATATTGCTGGGAAGGACACAGTGGGGGACAGCTTGAGGCACTCATGATGCCTGGGACACGGGTTTTGGGAACAGGCTGTGTGTTACACATCACCACACACCACTGGGATCAGTGTCCAGCTGGATCTCCTGTAAAAGGTTACTGACATCTCACCCACCCAAGAAAACCAGGCTGACTTTGACCAACACGCCAGCTTCATGCTAGAAAAATTACCTCCCCCTCGGATTTCTTAGCCTTTAAACACTGGTACTGCCTTTTTCATGGTCAATGGCCTCTTTGTCCAAATCCCTTCATCTGTGCAGCATTTCCAAGAGGCTTCTGCAGCTACCAGGGAGGGTTGTTCTGTCCTGGAGGGGTTGGGTGCCACTGCAGACTCCTTCCTAGTGAGCCTGCAGATGGCTGAGAGTGTCCCCAGTGCTGGGTTTCAGTTCCTGGACCCACCATCAGCAGCCCTTGTCCAAAGGGAGACCTGGCATTCCTTGCAGGGGGATTTTGTGTCTGTTTGTTGCTAGAGCTTCCCCTTCCTCACTCCCAAATCCCTTGTGGTGGCTCCAGAGGTGGTTTGTAACTAGAAACTCATCAGGACACACATGTTGTGGCTGGGGTCTGACATCTGCATTGCAGTGCTACCTCGAGCAGAGGAGAACAACCTGAGCAAGGAAAACTTCCCAGTGGGAGCAGCCCCCTTCCAGCCTGCCAAGGTGCAGCCTGCGATGAGCTCTGTCACCAGCACCCCCCTGCTTGCTGCATTCCTGTCTGCAGCTGGAAGGGATCAGGCAGGCAGGGAAATGGAAGGAACAGTTTATCTCTCTGGATGTGGTGGTTAAAGGGAGCGCCGGGCGTACAATCCAATATTGGCTGTCCTGCGGAGTGACGTCCTCGTGTCTGGGGGGTTTTAATGAGCCTCTGCTCGTCTGCTCCACTGTTTATCTGCAGAGTATCACAGACACTTTCAGCCAGACTCAGGTCTTCAGCAGCCTCAGCGTCTGCCAGGCTGCAAGGGGTGATTAGGAGAGTCCCCAGGGTGCCTATTATTGGGGTCCAAACCAAGCGTGGAGCAGCGTGCCTTGGCCCTGATTGATTGGAGGGCAGCCAGCCACTCCCACTCCCCACTTTCTTTACAGCTCACATACAAGGAGCAGGCTGCAAAGCTTGCTCTGCCTTTCCTCAACACAAGGAAATTTCAGACAGCATTGCTTGATCCTCCACGTATTTACAGCACAAATTCGGATAATCTCAGCTCTCTTATGGTGGTTCTCTCTCTCAGCTTGTTTGAAATTTATCCCCCTCTTTATCCTCTCCCCACCATCAGCCCAGTTCACCCTTAGTGCATGAATCATGACAGTAATTGTGCCTGGCACAGAAGTTGTTGCTGGTCTGCAGCAACAGAGATGCTGAGAATTAAAGGGATGTCCCAGAGGGGGCTGAGGGTTTGGAGCAGCCAGAGGTGGGTTCCTCTCTCCCTCTTTCCCATCGGATGTTGCTGCTGGCAAATCCTTCCAGAGAAAGAGAAACCCTTATTGGTGACACGTGAGCTGGCACTTGCTCTGCCTGCAGGTGGGTTAAATGAGAGGAGAGTGATGTTTTCTCTCAGCACTAATGCCTTTCCCAGATAAATGGGACACCCTCACCCCCTCACCCTGTGAGAGCAGGGCACCGTCCCTCCCTCGGACGCTCCGGTTGTGTCTGTGGGACTGGGGAAATCCTGGTGCCTTGTGGCCCTTACCTGAGTGCCCAGCAGACAGAGGGGCTGCTGTTCTCCAGGAGCATTCCTGCAGGACTCCCTGGGGTCACCCAGCCTGCCAGCTCCCATGGCTGCTCTGCTCGGCAGGGCTGTGACACCGCGCCCACCGCATTCAGCTCCGCCTGGGATGGGAACACAAAGCGCTTTCTGTGCAGGGGCTCTGAAACCTTACCTGTCCTCGGCAGCTCTCAGCCTTTGTCATCCCAATCCCATTGTGTTCTGCGCTGCCATTCCTCCTCTTTCCCAGCCAGGCAGGGAGATCCAGCCTGGCCCGATGGCAGCGATACCAGGGGGGCGGGGGTGACACAGACTTTCCATTGCAGGGACCTTGGGAAGGACGCTCGGAGAACTTGGCTGCAAGGACGAGGTGACAGTGGAGTGTGTGCCTCTTGCTAGTAAAATTCCCATCTTGTTTGAGAGCAGGTGTGAGGGATCAGCTGGCAAGAAGTGCCCTGTTTGTTATCAGCTCTCCAACTGTGCAGCAGCTCACCTTGCTTCGGTGATCTTGATGATCCTGTGCTCAGAGGAGTGTAACTTTTGGGACCTAGCTGGCCTCTTGGAAAACAGCAGGAAAGTCTGATAATCAGTTAAGCCGTGAAGCCACAGATACTGGGCATCTAAACTGAGGGCTGTGTCCTTTTTGTGAGCCCTGGCTTGGTTCTGGCACTCCTCAGTGAAGTGTTTTCACCGGAGCAGGAGGAGTAGAGTTGTGAGTGCAGCGTCCTCTCTTTCTTCCAAATCCCACTGCAACCACGGGTGGGATTTCTGAAACTGTAGGAGGCCAAGCCGTGCTGCTCAGTTCTGTCAGGAAGCTCTTTGGAGCTCAGTCAGCTCGAACATCTCAGGCTGGTGGTAACTTCACCTTCCTCAGCAGGAACTCTTCCCTAGTGGGACATTGAGCTCATGTCAGTGCCACGGTGCAGCCTGGGGACTGTGGGACAAAGTGACTGCAGTGCTTGGGCTTTCTGGGGCATCAGGCCATCAGCTGGAATCAGGGCCAGTGTTGTCTCGTGTGGGGAACACTCAGACCTGTAAAAGTGCATTGGCTGCACCATAACTCTGGCCTCGTTGCATTTTCCAGGTATCACGAGCTGGTCACCAAGTACGGGAAGCTGGAGCCCCTGGCAGTGGTGGATCTGCGGCCTCAGAGCAGCGCCAAGGTGGAGGTTCACTTCCAGGACAAGGTGGAGGAGATGTCCATCCGCCTCGACCAGACTGTGGCAGAGCTGAAGAAGCACTTAAAAACTGTGGTGCAGCTGTCAACAAGCAACATGCTGCTCTTCTACTTGGACCAGGAGGCTCCTTTTGGTCCCGAGGAGATGAAATACAGCTCGCGGGCGCTGCACTCCTACGGCATCCGGGATGGAGATAAAATCTACGTGGAGCCCAGAATGAAATAGCCTTTCTGCCCACACCCACACACCCCCACACACCCACACACATGCATTGAGGAGTTTTTGCAAGGTTTTTATTTCGGTTGGTTGGTTGAGGTTTGGTTGTGTTTCTGTAGCAGGTGATTTCTTAGCCCGGAGGAAGTGCCCTGATCTGAGAACCATGCCCACCATCCGCTGCAGGTGACCTTGAGGTGACAATTGACTTGAGGACGTGTGTTTCAGTGTGGGCAATACCTTGATGTTTCCTTTGATGCTCCGGTATACTCGTGATTTGGCATGAATGGTCAGTTGTTCAAGCTAAACAATGCCAGGGTCCATAAGGGAGGAGACAGCTCGGTGCAGAATTTGACCTGTTGTTTTCTTTTCCTAAATTTTTTGGTGTTTTGCTCCACCAGAGCTCCCTTTGGCCTCGCTATCCAACTGTGGCTCGAGCTTGCTGTAGTATTTTCTTGCAGCTTGGTGCTGTCTCAACCTTTTGTTGTGCTCGAGTTCACAGGAAAGATCTCCATCAGTATTCTGCTTGATTCAGAGCTCAGGTACTTTAGTGCATCTACTTCACCCCACTGGTTTGGTTGCTGTGAGTGCACAAAACGGGGGAAAGATAAAGAACTTCCTAGAAAGAAACTTCCTTTTCAAAGCGCGTGCTCTATATCCACATGATTTTGGGGGGGAAAAAAAAAGGCTTTGGTTGCTGTACCCATCTCACATGGTGTCTGCAACCCGTGGGGATAAAGGGTGTGTTGGAAAGTGAATTTTGGGACGTGGTGGATGAGCGCTGCATTGGAAGGGCTTTCAGAGAAACAAGGGGGTTGAAGAGCAGCTTCCCCCGCTGGCCGTCGTCCACCCCGATGCTGAAGAGATCCCCCGTGCACTTCACCTTGTACCAGTGGGTGCTGCAAGTGGGATGGCTAAAATTCCTCTCCTGGGAGAGAGGAAGAGTCAAGTTGAAGTTTGTGTTTGTTTGCTGTTGCACCAGTTCAAACCTAGCACTTTGCCCGGGGCCCCTGGCCGGGGTCCCTGCGTGGGGTCCGAACTCGGAGGATGAGTTGGCTCGGGTCAGCCTCTGGAAGCGGAGGAGCAAAGCTGGACTCACGCTGGGTGTTCAGCAGGTTTCACTCTCCCTCTCCTTCCCCCACGTGCCCCTCGTAGGCATCGCGTGCTGCTGCTTCTCGTAGTCCCTGTTTCCTACTGCAGAGCAGATTCCCCTGCCTGCTCAGTGAAATCCTCCTTCCCTCCCCTCTCTCGTTTCGCTTTCCTGTGTCTTCCCTGCTCCAGGTCCAAGACTTTCCCCATTTCCTGGTTACAAGCAGCTGCACAGCAGTTTTTGGAGCTGTGCAGCGAGGGCTCTAGTTACCCGTGAACTCCTGACCTTCAGTTTGAAATGCTCCCTTTATCCCCACGTGCACTTTCTTTCCCAGGATGCTTTTGCCCACATCACCGAGCTCCTTTGGTATTCTTGGAGTTGTGTAATTTCTCTTCACGTTGTACCTGGATTGTGGGGTGGGATCAATGGGGAGGGCATGAAGTATTATTATCTCATAGTCTTCAGGTTTAGGATGTGGGGATTGTTCAGAGGGGATTAGTTCCTTATCCAAAGCATGGGTTAAAATGGGAGGATTTAAAACAAGTTACTAATTTGTGCCTCATCCCCCTGCCAAAAATAGCAATTTCTTGGCCCCGTTGAAATGAGCAACAGGGAAGGGAGTGAGATTTTCCATAGGTAGCATAGATTTTCCATAGATCTGTGGTACCTGTAAACTAAACAGCAGGGAGATAGTGGCAGTGTAACATAAAATGATGCTTTTATAAGCTAGAGCTTTACTGAAGATGTATTTTCCATTTGGGCAGCGAAAATAATTTGCTGCCTGATAGCAGAACCCTTAAGCCAACACTTCTGTATGATATATACATACCTACCAGTAGGAAAAGTTGTGGTTAATAAGATATTTTGTTATAAAGCAAAGTTTTATGAAGATATGGTTGTTTAATATTAGAAGCCTATTTCAGCCCTTGACCTCCAGTATAAGTAGGTTATCCCAAAGTGGCTGCAGAGTCCGAGGCAAGCGACCTGTGGGGATGCAAAAGTATCTCTGACCTAATTCTCCAGAGCAGTAATTGCCTCTGTGGGTGTATTTATGGCATTGTACCTGCTATTAATGAGGTGCTGTAACTCTTGACCAACTTCCTCAGCACAATTAAGTGTCTGGGTTTCAGAGGAGGGAATAAACAAAGGCTGTTACAGAGTGGAATGGGATGATAAAGAAGAGCCAAGTACGTGCTTTTAAGTTTGTTTGCCCACTAAAAATTGGGCTGTCCCTGGAGGGACCGGTGCTGTCACCGGCTCAGAACTGGCAGTAAATCCTGATTTTATTTGTGGCAGACCTGGTGGGAACTGGAAGATGGAAAAAGAGAACACAGAAGCTTAACAAGTGCTGGGGGTTTGGTGCTGACACCCAAAACTGCTCCTCTGGTCCGTTCAGGTCAGGCTGTGAAATCACCACCCTGCCACTTCTTCAGGGGAAGGTTTGTCTCAAGGTGTTCACCTTGTGTGCAGACAGTGGAGCACTCATGGGGTAGAACCCAAAACTCTTGGTTGGCTTCCCAAGGAGAAGGACTCACCCCCAAAACCCAGGGAGGGTTTGGGTGTGCAGGTGTTCAGCTGTGGGGAGTGGGACCAAACTGCACAGAGAGATGTGGCAGAACACCCCAGATCACTTCCCCTTGGTGATACCTGGTGAGGAGGGGTCTTGTGTGTGCCACCCAACAGGGGACCACGTGTTGGGGAGAGAGGAGAGGGCTCTGGGTGGGAGAGGGGCTTTGGCTGCTGAGTGAGGTGCAGAGGTGGCAGGAGGTTTGATTTAAACCTCTGCCGTGTCAGGAGGGGCCGCGTCCAGGCATTGCCAGCGTGGACCCTCTTCAGCTAAAGGTCCCTGGGTCTGTCACACATCCCCTTGAGAAAACAAAATAGATTTGCAAGCTTCCCTGGCTTGTGTGTCCTTCTGTCCGAGGGCTGCTTTGCCGAGAGCTGTTGTGTTGTTCCTGCTAGTTCAGGCACAGGAGTCTGCCCCGGGCAGCCTGCACAGCAGGCAGAGCACCTGCTCCACGAGGACTTGGGTGACAGCTGTAAACCAAAGTGTCCCACGGCTCCGTGTGCCCCGTCAGACGCTGTGCTGTTGTGTTTTTGGCTATGTTCTGTTAAATATCCACGTTTTTGGCCAGATGTTAGGGGAAAATCGTGTAACGAGCGGTGCTGTGAATATGCCCAGGGTGCTGGCTGGTCTCTGCTCCCTGGCTGGGATTGTAAGCCCGTTTTTTGGGAGCTGCAGGCATGCTGGTGGCAGGTGTGGCCCGTGGTGGCCTGGAGGAGGTGCTGCTGGGGACAGGCTCTCCCTGTGCCCTCGGGCCTGGGGTCTGATGGAGGCACCGCAGCGGCTCTGCCTCCTCGCTGGTCCGTGAGGTTCTGTAGGTTCTGTGCCTGTGCGAGATCTGAGAATGCAAACGAGGTGCTGAAAGCAGCCCAGAGGATAAAATCTGTATTCCTGGCAGCTGTGCCTGCCTCGTTTGGATGTGGCACTTTTGTAGGCAGTAGAGAGATGCCTTCCCCAGAGCAACGTTAGAGGGGCTTCAGCCATCTCGGGCCTTTGCCTCTGTGATTGCTTTTCTGCAGTTCCTGGAAACTTCAAACATAATTTAAACATGAAGATCTATTCTTGCTCCCTATTAATGTTGCATTCATATGTAATTTCAAAGAAGAAGAACTCTAAGTCCATCTGGTTTTCTATCCTGGTTTCTCTCATGGGGGATACACCTCCCGCTCCCACGATTTGCCTTTGGTTTGCTTGCAGACTTAGCGGTGGAATTCAGGCCAAAATAGGTCATTGGTTTGGATCAGTTCAATAAACTTATGTAAGTTTTTACACAAAAAAACCCAGTCTCCTGAGCTTTGCACTTTCGTGTCCCCTGAAGCAAAAATGTTTCCCGTTGTCACCCCAAAGGTGTGAGTGAAAACTTCCGGGATTTTTTTTGTCCTGCTGATGATTTTGTTGTCTGTCCATGAGCTTGGGCACAGCCACCTCACCTGTGCAAGGTGCCACCTGTCACAAGGAGAAGTCACAGAGCTGAAGACCTACCCCTCTTCTGGGCCGTGTTTCCCCATGGCTGAGACCCATCCCCACCTCCAGGTGAGGAATGGAGCTCCCTCTCTCTCTCTCTGTCTCCTCAGTGGGACTGGCCTTGGGGTTAAAACAAATTTCAGCCTCATGCCCTGCACCAAATGACCCTGGGGGAGGCAGGAGGAGGGAGATGCCCCTCGGGATGGGAAACAGCTCCTGGGTAAATCCATTGCCAGGGCATCTTCCATGGGCTGTGCCAGGTCCCTGAGACAGGAATGGGGCAAGGCCACGCAGCCACAGGAGCCCTTGGGGCATCTTTGAGTGCTTGTTCTCCCTTCAGGTCAGGCATGGGAGGAAGTTTTCTGCTAGAAGAATTAAGAAAAAGAAGTGTTTGGTTTCTCAGCTCCGATGTGTTCAGCACTGCATGATGGGAACATCCCCTGCCAAAAGAAGATAGGCTGGAAGACAAAGTCTTCCCCGAAGAGACAGTGAAACCTAATCAAACTTCATCAGTGTACACTCGCCCAGGACAAACAGGACCAGAATATTAAACTGACAAAGGAGCAGAGGGAAACCTATTTTCACCAGTTTTCTCTGTGTTACAGAACAGAGTGAGGGGAGTCAATTGATTTTCCTGGAGCTGGTCGTGTTTAAAATGTATGGGAGGGAAGGGAAGAGCCAGGGTGCAGGCTGGAAGTAACCTGCCCCTGGAATATCACTCAGAGCTGATATCCCCCTGCCCTCCAAAAATAGCTGTTGGCTTAGAAAAGGGTAAAAATAAATTTAAAAATGAAAGATTCCTGCTGGCAAGGCCGTGCTTGGAGGATGGAGGGAAAGCAAATTCTGGGATTTGCTGTGGAGGCAGCTGAAAGAGACTGCTGAGGTAAGAGACAGCTTCTTGGGGGGAAACTTGCTGAACACACTGCCAGGAGCACCCAGGGGAAAAAGTCTGGGCTCCCTTTTGGGCTTCTGGCGTTCCTGTCTCGTCTCCGTTCCTGCCACAGGGTGGGGAGCACAGGAGGAATAAAGACCTCTTAGCAGGGAAAATAGGGAATAAAAGGCGCCCACCTAAAATGCCAAAAGGGAAAATCAGCCAAGGTCAGGCTGTTTTCCCACTGCTGGGGTGGGAGCAGAGCCTGTCTGACCTGAGCCTTGCTTCAGGCTGAAAAATCAGCTCAACGTGGCTCTGCTGGAGGATTCTTCACCCCTCGGCTGCTCCTCCAGCTCTCCCTCTCATCCAACACGGATATGAACCAACCCAAAGCAGCTGAAATCTTTTTTGGGGTACAGATTGGGCTCAAATGAAGAGCTGTGGTCAGCCCAGATGCCAGAGGCAGGGAAAATCCCTGTGGAAACTGCAGTTGTACGAGTGAAAATGATAACAACGCTCACAGCAGTCCCCCAGTGAACCTCCCCACCACCACCAGTCTTCCCAGAGAGGGTGGGAATGGGAACAGCAAGGAAACCTTCTCTGGGCTGGGCTGGGTGAGCTTTTCCTTTTCCAGCTGTAAAAGCAAGGCTTGGATGTGAAAGCAACTCCACAGAAACTTCAGGGCAGCGCCTTCGAACGGCGCTTTAAGCCTAGCACTGTTTAATGCTAATCCTGTAACTTTATATAGATGGGCTTTTTTTTTTCCCCCCTTTACACAAAGGAGGAAGGGGCTCAATTCTTCCGAGGGTTGGGTTTTCTGTTCCCTGAGCAGCAGAGCTGCGAGCCCAGCTCTGTCTCACTGGCATTTCCATCTGAATCCACCTGAAGGGGGTGAGCTTTTGGGGAAGAAAGAGGCTTCTCTCCCTCTCCAGGCCAGAATCTGATCTCCAGATTAGCCTGCTGGTTATCAATAGAGGAACAACAGTTGTGATTGCAACTCAACACTGCTCCAGCCCTGGAAGAGCCTTGAGGAAAACGGAGTTTTCAATTGGGAGAGCAAAGGACTGAGCCATCGTTTCAGTCATCAGCAAGAATTGGCACAGGAGGACGGGCATGCATTCTCCATTGACATAGGATTTTGCCCTGCTCTACCAAGACTGGTCTAAAATTTCAGACCTGATCGCTCCTCTAGCCTACAAGACAGGTTGGTAATTTTTTTTCCATACCTAAAAATTTGTACTTTTGGATGGGATGTGTTCGATAATGAGTTCTTTGCTGTCTGTCCTGTTTCACTCTTGTCCTCGCACTGCCACCGTCCCCACTGGCCACTCTCTGCCTGGTCTCTCCTTGCAGTGACTCAGATTTACAATCTACACAAAATTCTGTCGCTCTCCTCTCACCTTTCCAGGACAGGGAATGTGCTAAAACTTTTCCTTGGTGGAATGAACTTTCCCCCGTGGAGAATGCGGTCGCATTGGTGTGAGCGAAGAACTTTCCTTCCACCGTGTTCCAAACTTTCCAAGTGATGGGACTCGAGTGGAAATGATGTGGGGTAGATGATGGGATGTAATCCTGTGCTCTGTGAGTGTCCTTAGAAGGCGTTGGATCTGTGGATCCACATATTCCATAGGAACAGCTCCCTGGGGAGAACACACAGAGTCGCTGGGTTTTGTAGGGAGATTTTTCAGGCTGGGAAGGTGGGGAGGCTGCAGTTGTCTCCCAGGCTGTACATGATGCACACAGGAGGTGTGGGAAGCTGCCCACGTCCTTTCCCAGCACCCCAGACCTTCCTGGGAGCTCTCCCTGAGCCGTGCCCGCGTGAGCGGAATCGACGGGCGAAGAAATCAAAGCAGGTGTTTGAGCAATATTTTCTATCGGATTAATAACGAGTAACAAATTGCATTAGGCACAGAAGGAATCAGAGCTGGCGCAGGACCTCGCTTTCGTTTTGTATCTGCTCTCTCTGTCTCTCACTGATTCCTGTGCAAGGAGCTGCCCAGCTGTGGAAATGTTTGTGCTCCTTCCACGCTCATCCAGCCCCCTGAGTGATGGCTCTGGTGGCAGCCAGGGCAGAGCAGTAGCTGAGGTTGAAGCCCCTGGGCCATGGGAGAACATCACAGCTCTCCTGTCTGGAGCAGAGCCGCTCCCCTGGGATCAGCCAGGAGCAGCCATCCCTGCACTAAGCGGATCAGGAATTGCTCCTGAACCCTCAGGAAAATAAAGAGCCCACGGAGAGCCGTGGCTGTTCACAGCTTCCAACATGAAACGAGCTCTTCCAGGTGGTTCTGGGCTTCCTCTGGCAGTGATTTGCTGTTGTCACCAGGGAATTCTCCTCACACCAATCCATGGGACAGCATTTCAGGGCTGCCTGGCAGGTGAGGGACCCCCGGCTCTGAAACATCCCCGTGTCAGCGGCAGCTGGGAATTGCCTCAAGGATGTGTTTTCCTACAAAAGTGATGCATGGCTGGCTTTGTCTCCTTCCTGTAGGATGAACAAGAGATCGTTTCTGGGAGCCTGGGTGGCCCTTTTGGTGATAACAGCACGGCAGCGAGGTGAGTATCTCCCATCAGGAAAACATTCCCCAGCTGGGCTGTGCCCAGAGACCCCAGAGGGCTTGGAAAACCACCCCAGAGGGCTGGGAAACACCCCCAGCTCCTTGGCTGGAGTAAGAACAACAACCAGGATGAACCGAGTGTTTCCCATGGGGGGGGAGGGACTGAGAATCCTAAGGGATGCTTGTGTTTATAATTTCTATGGCTGCATGTGCACCTGGAGCATCCCAGAGGAAGCAGGAGTTTGGAAAACGTCTGTGTTAGGGCTGCTGGGCAGGTGTGGTAGTGTGGCACCAGCAGAGCTAGAGAAGAGTTGTGGAGTGTCTGCTGAGCTTCCTGTTTAAAAAAGAAATAAAATCCGTGTCTTGTAGCTGTGCCGTGGCTGTGATAACTCATCAGGTGTGTAACAGCTGTGAAATGATTTATTTTACTGCCTGGCAGGAGGAATTTTGCTGTGGCCCTTTGGATATGCCTGTGGAAACAGGGCTGTGGCTTGGACACCATCAGTGCCACCTCTCTTTATGTCCAGCAGGGCACTCAGGTCACACCAGTGTCCTAGGAAATCAGGATGCCCAGGAAATCAGGGGGTTAGGCCAGACTTGCCCTTATCTCCCTTTTCCCTGGGGAATTTGGAGCCTGTGAAGGGTCAGTCAGTGACTCCTTCACGCCCAGCACGGAGCATCCTCAGGGCTGGGCATGGAGCAGAGCCCCTTCCCTGTCCATGGGAGCACAGAGCGTGCTGGCCCCGGCTGGAGGCCCCTCCAGAGCTCAGGGCAGGGCCCAGGAGATGAAAGCCTGTCCTGAATCCAGGTGAACAGAGCCGGGATTGTTCCGAGCCCGGGGGCTCCGTCAGCCCAGATTGAATGTCGGGAGGCTTTCCTACATCAAAGAGGGGAGAAGGGGGAGGCAAACCCAGAAAAATCCCCTTTTGCTCTGTGAGGAGCTGCCTGGAGGAGGAGGATGTGAAATGACAGCGGAGGTCTGGCAGTGGCTGGGACGGGAAGGGAGCTGGGACACTTCAGGCTGTGCCCTGCAGCCTGAAGTGGCTGCTCCTGCCTCAGGCTGATGGGTTTTAGGCTGGCAGAAAAACAGCGGCTGAAATGTGTCAAAAGCATCTTCTGAAGTACTTTTGGGAGAGACAGTTATGTCACTGGCAATGCCTTTTAGCAGGAAACTGAATTTTGCTGGGAAATGAAGGTGCAGCCGTGACCCCTCAGGCTGTCCCTGGCCCTGGCAGGGGAGGAACGGGCAGGAGGAAGGTGGGCACTGCCAGGAACGTGGCCTGGGGGTGGAATTGGTGCTGGTTGCTCCCCTGAGCACCTCCCCACGTGGAAGAGCCAGTCCTGCCCCTCCTGGAGCAGGCATGGACCTGTTGTCCTCGTGTGAAGACAAGACTTAGGGGGCACGGCTTGGTCACAGCCCCAGGGGAGGCAGAAGTGCAGCTGTGGTGCCTCTTGTGGTCGCTTTGCCGTGCCCTGATGAACCTGGATGATGCTTTTTCTCCTGAGCCTGTCCCAGAGCCAGCCCTAAAGCCAGTCCCCCAGCCAGCAGCTCTGCCCCGGCTCCAAGCTGCTGGTGTTGGGTTTGGTGCCGTTTTCCTGTGGCCTCTCTGAGGTCAGGGCTGTCCTGACACTGCCCTGAGGACTCTTCTCCCTCTCCTTGCAGCTCACAGCATGGCAAACCTGTATCCATTCTGGCAGAACGACACCAAAACCCCCAAAGTCGATGATGGGAGCTCACCTGAAATCAAGATCTCTGTGCCGTTCATCTTTTTTGGAGCCCCGTACAGAAGCATTTATGTAAGTGAAGAAAGCAGATCTTCCCTTCATCCTTTTCCTTGCCATTATTGGCTGTGTTTTAAACATGCTCTGCCTGTCATCGGGAATTGGAAGATTTATTAGCAGCTACCTGACAAGTTCTTAGATTTCATGAACTGATAGGTTTTATGATTAAGAAAGTCAAAGGTATATTTAATGGGATAATGTTCATGGGAAAGGAATCTAAAAGGCAATAAATTTTCTTTGCGGGTGATTAAATGGCACAGCAAAGCGAAGGGCTTGACACAAGGGACATTATTCCTGCTCCATGACAAGAAACAAGAACACGCAGGACCTGCAGGGGGAAAAAAAGGGGCAAGAGTTTTATGGGTGCCCGAGAGAAGGACAGGCTGCTGCTGTTCCCATGGCACACAAAAGCCTGGCTAAGGGGACACCAGGGCTGGGCTGAGAGGGGTAACCTGAGCTCACCTAAACCTTAGACAGGGCCTAAGTCAGCGTGACTGTGCCACATCCCGAGTTTTGTGGAGAGCTGGTCTCTGTGGGATCAGAAGAGAGGCAAAGCCTCATCCATTCCCCGGGTTGTGTTTGGGCCCAGCAGCACCGGCAGAGCAGGAATCCCATCGCAAACCCGTGTGTGGTGGGGGATTCCAACCTCCAGGGCAGCAGAGCTGTTTGCTGTCCACGCTGTGGGACAACGTTGTTTTGGGGAGCACCTTCAGCAGACTCTGCTGAGGCTGAGGTGGCATCTCCCTGCTCTTGGGGAGCCCCAGGATCTGCCACAGATGACAAAGCCAAAGGCAGTTTTGCTCCATGCAGCCACCTGTGCCATCATCATGATCATCCTCACCCCTCGGTGCTGCAGAGCTGCTCCCCAAAGGCTGAGCAACCCCAGGACCCCACAGCAACGTCTCAGTAGGTTTGGGTGCCATCATCCTCTGATGGGTGCCTCTCCTGTGTTGTCCTCTAGAGCCCTATTTTGGAGACTTTTCAGGGTTCTGAAACTTTTGGGGCTTCCTGCACCAACCCTTGGCCACCGTGGGTAGGGAGAAGCTGAATCTGTGCCCAGAAGGCCGGGCTGCTCCCCGTGTCTGTGTGCAAACCCAAATCCTCTCACCCCACACCTCCTGACAAACCAGCTCTGCACCCATTTATTCTGCTAAACCACCTTTGCTCAGACAAACCGGGGGTCTCCACGCAGGTCAACAACAACGGCGTGATCTCCTTCAACGCCCTGGTCAGCCAGTTCACCCCGGAGGCCTTCCCGCTGACCGACGGCCGCGCCTTCGTGGCGCCCTTCTGGGCCGACGTGCACAACGGCATCCGCGGGGAGATCTACTACAGGGAGAGCACGGAGCCCGAGCTGCTCCGCAGGGCCTCCAGGGACATCCGCAGGCACTTCAGGGACATGGCCTCCTTCTCTGCCCGCTGGCTCTTCATCGTCACCTGGGAGGAGGTGACGTTCTACGGGGGAAGCAGCACGACGCCGGTAAGAGCCGCGCTCCTCGCGGGTGGGTTTTGTGTCTCGTCCCGTCATCCGTGGGTGAGATTGAGGGAGATGTGGGTGAAATTGAGGGAGATGTGGGTGAAATTGAGGGAGATGTGTTGTGTTCCTGCTCCTCGCTTCCCTTCTGGGCACACGGCCACCACGGCCCTTTCATTCTCTCCCCTGGGAGCCTGTAGGAGCCTCGCTCCCTGCTTGGAGATCTCCAGGGAAAGCATCTCCTCCTCGGTGTTTGTAGGATCTAAGCGAGGCTCTGACACCAATTAGGACTTTCGGGCTTGATCATAACGCATTTCTTGCATACAAATGCAGATATTTCTGGTGGCAGCTCCCAGCCTGCACGGGAGGCTGATCACGCTGATCAGAGTCACGCTAACGGCGTGGCCCTGTCACATGGCCATCAGTGTGAGAGCTGTATCTCACAGGAGGGGGATGCCAGTGGGATGTTTGTCAGGGCATGGACAGATTTGAAATATCTGGTGAATTTGTGAGCTGTGACTGCAGCTGATGGCGGGAGGTCCGTGCTGGACTGCTGGTAGGGCCCGTGCTGGAGCTTGGGGTGCAGATGGAATCAGAGTGGTTTGGGTTGGAAAAGATCACCTCAGGGACACCTTCACAAGACCAGGTTGCTCCAAGCCTCATCCAACCCATTCTTGAGCAGCAAGTGAGGGATCCCAGCTATCGTCTGGGTTGTTCAGGATTAGCCTGTGTGCTGTGGGTGCCAAAACCCAGCTTCTCCTGTCTCGAGGAGCTGGCTCTGATAAACAGTTCAGCTCTTTTCCATTTGTTAGAGAAGCTTGAGATTTGATGCATATTTTTTGCCAGTACTGGCAGCACTTGCAGAAAAACCCCCCATATATATATATTTATATATCTATATATATTTGCAGACAGCAAGCAATATAGAGATCCGTGTATTGCCTGCAGAATTACATTTGCAACACAATGCAATTTATTTTGCTCCAGAGCAGCCTTCCTGCTCAGCAGCAGCCAGGGCTCGGGGTTGGCACAAGGAATAGCACCATGCAACTTAAGCAGGAATTTCATCGCAATGCAGAAAAGCTGCAGAAAACAGTTTTGGGAATGTGGCCTCAGGGACGCTGCAGTTGCTGCCTGGAGGTGTCACCTGAGCAAATGGGTTCATTCTCTGAGGGCCTGGTTGGTCAGAGAGGGTTCTCCATAGCCAGGAGCTCCAAAGAGGAGGATTTTGGGGGTTGATGGAAGTGCTCCTCATGAGGAGATCCAGGTGCAAGATTCGCCTCCTGCCACCCTCCCAGAGGCTCCTGAGCAGAGCAGGGTTTGCCTCTGCTGCATGGAAAAGCTGCTGTGGCCCTCTCCAAGCGCCACTGCCTTCATGTGCGACCTGTTCGTGATCTCCCAACACAGCCAAGGGCTTGGCAAAGGTGAGCAGGAGGAAACCAGGAGTGGGAGAAAGAGTGCCAGGGAAAGGATGAGGAGTGGACGAGGCTCTGCTGGAGCGCCCTTCCTTGGTGTGACCTGTCCATCTGCAGCTGCTGAGAGGCAGCTCTGCCCACACCTCTCTCTCTCCTGACAGCTCCCAGAGCTGCTTCGCCTCCGTGTTCGAGATTTCTGCTGGCAGGGGCCGAAGTCACTTGGAAGTGACATCCCCTGTGGGTGCAGGCAGCGAGAGCAGCCCTGGGCTGCCCTCTGAGGCGTCCTCAGGGCCAGTGGCTTTGCTCCAAGGGGATGGGACGCGGTGCAAAGTGACCCCCAGCCCTCCCCTTCCTCCAGCAGCCACCAGCTGCTTGCAGTGCTCCTGGCAGGATAAGCCCCGGTGCTTCCCGGTGGGAGATGGTTCGATCCATGGGCTTTCCCAGTCACCTGGGAATCGTTGCTGTGGCTGTGGCTTCCTCCCCAGTGGGCGCTGCCCGGGCTCGAAGTGTTGCTCTGGATGAATTAAAAGACAGGCAGCCCACAGTTCGTGCCCTGCTAAAATCCTGCTCGCTCAGAGGCAGGAGGAGCTGTTCTCATGGCGTGGCCCCAGGGCAGGGATGGGAAGGAAGGAATACGCAGGGAGCTGAGAGAAGTGATGGACTCGGTTCCCAGTGATGAGCTCTGCTGCTGGATCTGCAGGGATAGAGGGGGTATCTCGAGGGAAGGAGCTGCTTCTGTCTTTCTGCACAGCCCTGAAAGGGAAGTTGGGCTCTTCCCAGCTGGATCCCGGCTGGAATGTGCCTGGAGTTTGTGGGGCTGGAAATGCAGAGTCATTTCAAGTGAAAGGAAGAACACGAGCAGCAGATTTAGCAGGTAGGGAGGGGATTTGGCAGCCGGCAAAGTGCGGGATGTACACGGCTGGCTTGGATGGAATCCACCCTCAGCAGCGTTGTAGGATGTGAACGTGGAGGGGAACAGGGAAAGACAATGCGGGAATGAAGCTAAGAGAGGGTAATGGGAGATAAGAGATCACAACCACCCAAATCCTGCCCGCCGCTCCTTCCCCGTCAGCTTATTCTCGTGCTGCCATCTATTGGTGTTCCCTCGCATCAGAAATGGTCTGGTCGTGCTCCCAGGTGGAGGAAGGAGCAGGAATGGGATCTGCTGCAGCTGTGGCAGCAAGAACAAGGGGATTTTGGGTCTCATCCCACTTCTGCTCTTCACCGTGAGGCTCACCCGGGCCAGACACAGATGTGACAGAAAGGCAGGAGAAAAGCGGCATCACCTTGTGAATGTGGATTTCCGCAGGTGAACACGTTCCAGGCTGTCCTGATCACAGACGGGGTGTCCTCCTTTGCCCTGTTTAACTACCACGAAATCAGCTGGACCACGGGCACAGCCAGCGGAGGGGACCCCCTCACTGGTCTCGGCGGGGTGATGGCACAGGTGAGGCTCTTGCTCCCCTACCCCCATCTCTGCTGCGCTCTTGGCTGACTGCCTGTGGCTTTTCCAAAATATCCACGCGTGCTCAGGCCACTGAGTCCCTCAGCATCCCCAGCACTGGCCTTGCACTGGGCACGGTGGGATGAGCGTTCCAAAATGTGGTGGTGGCAGCAGTGCCACAGCCAGTCCCTCTGGTGAGGGGGGGGACATTCCTGAATAAGGGGAGTCTCCCTTTGTTGGTCCCTGACTTTATTTTGGCCACTCAATTCACGCAGCCTCAGATCTATATGTACATACATATATCTCTATACAAACATAAATCTGTAAAATGCACACCCGTTCTGCTTGTAGTGCCTGTTTAGCTTTTCACTCACATCCAAACTACCTGAAAAAAAGAAATTTAGACTACCTGAAGACAGAAATCTCCAGAAAGAGCTGTTAAAACTAAAGAAGGTGCACTCAGGGTGGAACAGAGAAGTGAGGAAATGCAGCATCGCTTTCCCATTTCCAAGGTGGGTGATGGAATTTGCTCTCTCTCCCTGTTTTAGGCTGGCTTCAATGGTGGAAATCTCACCAACTTTTTCAGCATCCCAGGCTCCAGAACCCCAGACATTGTCAATATTGAGGAAACAACCAATGTAAACATCCCTGGGCGCTGGGCTTTCAAAATAGATGGCAGAGAAATAGACCCTGCCAACGGCTGCAGCCTGAGAGGTAAGGGAGAAATGGCATTGCTTGTCCCCAGATTTTGGGGTGCAGTGTAGCAAAAGGTGATGCTGTTGGGGTGCTGCATGATCTGTGCTTTTGCCAAGGCATCCCCACGAGCTGCAGCTGCAGGGACAGAAACACAAGAGAGGGTTCAGTCCGTGCACATCTCCGAGTTCCTGCGATAATTGGTGGCAACAGGAAAGACCCGGGGACAGCAATTTCCTCCTGCCCATAAATTAGGGAAGCTGATCTTGTGGTGCCATTTCCCTTGTTTCTGCAGGAGGAACAGCAGGTTTTCCAGGCAGGACAAATGCCACGTGTCTGCAGCAGTCACAGAGTCTGTGCCTGTGTCCCTGACAGCGCGGGCCGTAAAGGGATTAATCGGTGCACACAGAGGCTGCGCAGGGACCCTGCTGCTGGAAGATTATTGCATTTCCATTTGACAAATAAAACTGCCAGGAGCATCCACTGTGCTCCAGGAGTCTTTCCAGCAAGAGAGGATTGTCATTTGCTGACGGACGCTGGAGCCATGAGGCTCCTTTATGTCCTAATTTAGGACTGTACTGAAGGTCCACAAGACTCCAAAGCTCTTGCAGCTCCAGCAGAGTCTTGGGTCCAGCTGCTCCAGCGTTTTCCAGCTGCTGACCCCAGGAAGAAAGGCTGGACTTTGCAGAGAAGATGGAAACCAGTCTCAGCCTTGCAGGTGACAAGAGGAGCACGAGTAGATCCCGCCACTGGATTTAAATTCCACGGTGAATGGCTGATTGCCCTCCACGGGAGCACGAGGTGTTGGATCCAAATGACACCCCATTCCCAAATTCCCCACACCGGGATGGTTGGAGCGTGGGCCTTGCCAAGAGGAGACATTTGTTGCGGGGAAGCGGAAAATAGCTTTTTTTTTTTTTTTTTTGTAGGAGGCAGGGAAGAGAACAAAAAGTTTAGGAGAGGTAAACTCAGGCAGCGCACGGCAGAAGCCACGCGCCGGAGGAGTGTGAAAGATGGCCAGATGGAGGGGAGAGAAGCTCTCACGGGGACTTGCCACCCTTGTTCTCCAGCCTTCTCCCTGCCTCTCCTGTCTCTCACCAGCCAAACACGCTCCCCTCTGCTGGTGTAACACGTCTGCTCCGTCTGGGGCTGCGCGATCACTCAGCGCTCCCGCTGGGGCTCTGTGTGGGGTGGAAGCCGCTTGTCAACAGCTCTTTGGTGTCGTAGCTACAACGAGCTCCTCCTGAATGGGAGCAAATTGCTCCTGGGGCTGCTGATGACAGAGTGACCTTCTGACCAGCGTAGTTATGTGAGCAGGGCAACCACAGAAATGGCAACAAAGCTGGGGGATGGTGCAAGTGCAGAAAAAGTGCTGGAAAGAGCCTCCAAATTGGGCTTTTTCTTTGGGAAAACAGCACAAATGCCTCTTGTGCCCTGCAATACTGAAGAACCGGAGTGGTGGGTGTGCAAAATGCGTGGAACAGCCTTCAAGTTTTCCAGCCTGCATGTTGCAGCACTGACCCCGGATTTGTGGTGGCACTCGCAGCATTCCAGGGACTTGTGGCGCGGGTGGGACTCGAAGAGGATGCACCACACACTGGAAACGAGGCTTGGGATTTGCTGAGTGGCTCTCGCTGGGAGTTTGCACAAACAGAGCAGCTGAGAAGCCCAGCAGCAGGACACGGAGGTGGTGGTGGTGGTCTCCATCACAGGAGCAGCAGACACCCCCCGAGGGTGCGCTCAGAGCGTGTTTCTGTTTCAAGGAGTGATGTAGCGTGGGTTTTTCCCTTTCTGTCTTTCTAGGACAGTTTCTCCGTCAAGGGGAGATCTTTTGGGACAACGCCAACTGCACCACCAAGTGCCGCTGCCTGGACTTCAACAATGAGATCCTCTGCCAGGACATGGCTTGTGGCCCCTTCGAGGCGTGTGAGACGAAGACCAAATTCTTCCAGTGCGTGCCGGTGGAGAGCAGCACCTGCGTGGTGTTCGGAGATCCACATTACCACACCTTCGACGGCTTCCTCTTTCACTTCCAGGGTTCCTGCTCCTACCTCCTCGCCAGGCAGTGCTGGCCAGGCTCCCAGCTGCCCTACTTCAACGTGGAGGCCAAGAATGAGAACCGAGGCGGCTCCTCCGTCTCCTGGCTGAGGGATATTTTTGTGGAGGTCTACTCGCACAAGATTGTTCTCCCCAAGGGCGGCTTTGGGAAGGCAAAGGTAAGAGCTCTGCTGGAAGGGGGGATCTTGCCAGGTGGGCTCCTCTGAGGTGGCAGCAGGACCGCGCCGGCAGCCTGGAGGGCGTGGGGTGGCACTTCTGGGCCTCGTGTGTCCTGGGGATGGGCACGGGGCACAGGAAATGCCTGTGGCTTACCAATGGCTGTCCCTCAGTGCCACCAAGACCCCACAACGGGGCTGTCCTGTCCATGTCCCACCACGAGGGCTCCGCCGTTCCCCGCGCTGGCTCAGCCGCCGGCTGTTGTCCCCGCAGGTGGACGACCTGGTGGTGTCCCTGCCCATCTCCCTGGAACTGGGCGCAATCAAGGTCTACCAAAGCGGCCTGTCCACCGCCCTGGAGACTGACTTTGGCCTGCTGGTGACCTACGACGGACAGCACTACGCCTCCGTGTCCGTGCCGGGCTCCTACATCAACGCCACGTGCGGGCTGTGCGGCAATTACAACAAAGACCCCGAGGACGACGTCCTGCGCTCGGACGGGAGGGTGGCCACGTCCGTGCCGGAGCTGGGCGAGAGCTGGCAGGTGCCACATCCCGAGCGCAGGTGCTCCACGGGCTGCCTGGAGAACTGCAGCCTCTGCGACCCCGCCACCGAGGCCCTGTATTTCACCCCCGAGTACTGCGGCTTCATCAACAAGAGCGGGGGGCCCCTCTGGGAGTGCGGCTCCGTCGTGGACCCCACAGCCTTCATCCACAGCTGTGTTTACGACCTCTGCAGCGCCAAGGACAATGGCACCGGGCTGTGCCAGGCCATCCAGGCGTACGCCGCCGTGTGCCAGGCCCTGGGCATCTCGGTGGGAGAGTGGCGGAGCCAGACGGGATGTGGTGAGTGTTTGGGAGGAGGGGAGCAGTGCCAGGGGTTTGCCTGTGTGCCAGGAGTGCGTGACAGGAGGGGGAGGAACTCCGAGGGAGGGAATTGCCTGAAGGGAAGGGAGAGAACCGATCGGTCCCATCTATCCATGGCATCACACCCCTGCTCCAGCAAAAGTGTGGCACAAGCCAGGCATGAGGTGGGAGCTCCACGTTGCTCTGGAGATCATCAGCTGCCATGAGGAGAGTTGGAGGCTGGACTGGAATGGGGACTGGTTGGTCAGTCCACCATCCTTGTGGCCTTAAATAGCTCTGGGTGGCTCAGTGGCTCTGGGGTTACCTTGGAGAAGCCCAAGGAGGCCTGGGAGGGAAATGGAGGGGCCACTCCTACTACTGAGGGGCTCATGGGTCACTCTGTGTTGTCTCTGCTGTGGTCAGTGTGAAGGTGGCAGCTGACCCCGAATCGTGCCATAACACGGTCCCTCTGTTTGTCACCCCTCTGCGCCCACAGCGGCGGCCGTGCAGTGCCCGGAGCTCGGCCAGTACTCGGTGTGTGCCAGCAGCTGCCCTGCCACCTGCTCGGACCTCACGGCCCCGCTGGCCTGCGCCGCCCCCTGCGCCGAGGGCTGCGAGTGCCCCGAGGGCCACGTCCTCAGCGCCGACCGCTGCGTCCCCGTCCAGGCCTGCGGCTGCGACGTGCACGGCCGCTACCACGCCGTCGGGGAGTCCTTCTGGGCGTCACCAGACTGCACCGTGCAGTGCCACTGCGAGGCTGGCGGGGAGGCCAGGTGCTTCAACACCACCTGCCCCGAGGGAGAGATCTGCGCCATCGAGAACGGCTACCGGGGGTGCTACCCGAAGCGGGAGACCGTGTGCTTGGTGGGGCAGGACCAGGTGCTGCAGACCTTTGATGGCATCACCTTCCCCTACCCGCTGGAACAGTCCTACACGCTGCTCAAGACCTGCCCAGAGAGGCCGGACTTCATCGAGGTGGACATCAGCCAGAAGAAGGCCGGCTCCGCTCCCAACGGGCCGCGCGTCCTGCGGGCCCAGGCGGCCGGCCAGGAGGTGAAGATTGCAGGCGCCAGGCTGTCAGACATTAAGGTAAAGGTGCTGCCTGGGGACAGGCTGGGGGGTGGTGGCTTGTGCTGTGATCCAGTGGAGAAGGGCTCCTGGGTCTGTGCCTGTGGACACAGCAGTGGCACTTGAACCATCACGTGGAGGCCCTTTAGGTGCCTGTGAAGTTGTTGCCACAGTGCTGCTCCTCCTGTTTGCTGAGGAGGCTTCCCTGCCTCCTCCTTCTCCTGCAGCTTGTTTTTTCCCTGGAAGAGATACTGCTTTTTGTGGAGCAAAAATCAAAGATACAGCTGTATTCCCTCACTCAGAGGAGGCTGTGGGCCTTGGAGGGTGGGTCTGGGTCAGGAGGTGTTTGATGTGCACGGTGTGGTTGGGCGAAGCCACATCACCCTCCCTGAAGCCTCTGGGCCTTGTTCCTTGTAGGTGAATGGTTATGACGTGGGGCTGCCCTATTTCCACCCCTCCGGCCGCCTGGAAATCTACCGGACTGACAACAGCACCGTGGTGGAGTCTGAGGGGCTCCTGGCCATCAGCTACTACGACTCCGGCCTCCTGGAGATCCGCCTCTCCACCTCCTACTTCAACTGCACCGGCGGCCTCTGCGGCCTCTTCAATGACAACTCCAGCGACGAGTTCAGTCTGCCCAAGGGGAAGTTCACGGACAACCTGGAGCTCTTCCTGGAGAGCTGGACCACCTTCGACGAGATCTGCAACGGGGAGTGCGGGGACCTGCTCATGGCCTGCAACAACGACTCGGAGCTGCTCAAGTCCTACAGGAGCCGCTCCAGCTGCGGCATCATCAACGACCCCACCAACAGCTCCTTCCTGGAGTGTCACAGCGTGGTCAACGTCTCGGCCTACTACAGGACGTGCCTCTTCCGCCTGTGCCAGAGCGGGGGCAACGTGTCGGAGCTCTGCGACTCGGTGGCACGCTACGCCAGCGCCTGCAAGAACGCCGACGTGGACATCGGCCAGTGGAGGAGCCACAGCTTCTGCCGTGAGTCCACCAAAGCTTTTCATCACCCAGGGTGGGGAGAAGGGGATTTGGAACCCACCAGACCAGGCAGAGTCTCTTAGCTGGGGATTTGTGGGTGTGCAGAGGCGGAGCAGCTTTTCGTGCGGGATGCTGGAATCACAGGCAGCAGTTTCTGGTGCCAGCAGAGACAGATTTCCCAGGGAAGCGGTTTCAGGGTGGCACTTCAGGAGGGAGCAGAAGTTTTATGGTGCGCTGTAGGAGCGTTCCGGAGCCGCAGATGGTGTCTGGCGGTGCTGTACGCCACCACCAGAGGATAATTTGAATAACAGTGGGTTTTAGCTGCCGCTGTAAACTTGCCGTGGATAGGAGAACATTCATAATTCAGAAGCAAATGTGAAAAATCCCGAGGGTGGAAGTAGATGGTGGGAAGGCTGTGCCTGTCTCTGCCGCAGAGGTTTCAGGGAGGTGTTTGGGAAATAACGGGAGGAGGCATCACTTGGCACATGGCAGGAGAGGGCTGAGATGTGAGGGGGGTGACAGCTGAGGGGAGAAGGGCTTGGAAAGGGGATGGGATGAGCCAGTGGCCACGAGACGCTGGGACTGTTTCCCCTTTTCCCCCTGAATCGGTCACCACCCGCTTTTTGCCTGTTCCTCACCCCGTGCTGTCAGAGCTGGGGCTCAGGCTCTGTGTTTGCCGGCCCCGCAGCTCTCTCCTGCCCGGAGAACAGCCACTTCGAGGAGTGCATGAGCTGCGTGGAGACCTGCGAGAGCCTGGCCTCGGGCCCCGTGTGCAGGGACACCTGCTCGGAGGGCTGCCAGTGCGACGAGGGTTTCGCCCTGCGCGGCACCCGCTGCATCCCCCGCCGCGACTGCGGCTGCAACTTCGAGGGCCGGCAGCTGGCCACCAACCAGACCTTCTGGATGGACATCTCCTGCCACTTCCTCTGCTACTGCAACGGCTCGGACAACAGCGTCTACTGCGAGAACGTGTCCTGCAAGGACGATGAGTACTGCCTGGAGGAGAACGGCCTCTACTACTGCCACGTCCGCACCGACGCCTCCTGCATCATCTCGGGCTACGGGCACTACCTGACTTTTGATGGCTACTCCTTCGACTTCCAGAGCAGCTGTGAGCTGGTGCTGTGCACCACCATCTCCCGGCCCATGGTGGAGCGCTCGGACACGTTCCCGGCGTTCACCGTCACGGCCAAGAACGAGGACCGGGACACCTCTCTGGCCCTGTGGGTGAAACAGGTCGAAGTGGAGGTCTTTAATTACAACATCGTCATCCACCGTGCCTACAAATACACTGTGCTGGTGAGTGCAGGGCTATGAGGGCTGTGGTTGTTTCTGCAGGTGTGACTCCCAAACTGCAGAACAATTCCCTAGATGTGGCCTGTGAGGTTTTCTGGAGGTCAGGTCATGCTTGGGCTCATCCTAGGGTGCTGCCAGGCACAGCTTTGGAGGGGGTTTCTGTTTCGGCTGCCTTGTTTTGGGTGTGGAGGCGAGGTCAGCAGGGACCTTGCTCTGGGAATGCTCTGGGAATTTGCGTCCTTCTGTGAAACTCCCACTGTGATTCCCCCTCACAGCGTGCCTTGTTGCCTCCCTGCAGATCAACGACGAGCGTCTCTACCTGCCCCTGAAGCTGGGCCAGGGCAAAGTCAACATCTTCGCCTTCGGTTTCCACATCGTGGTGGAGACCGACTTCGGGCTGAAGGTGGTGTACGACTGGAAGACCTTCCTGTCCGTCACCATCCCGCGGGGCTTCCAGAACCTCACCTACGGCCTCTGCGGCCGCTACAACGGCAACCCCGAGGACGACCTGGTGGCAGCAGGGGGGACACCGGCCCCCAGCATCAGTGACTTCGTGCAGAGCTGGGCCCGGCGGGACGCCTTCTGCCGCGTGGGCTGCGGCGACCGCTGCCCGGCCTGCGGCAAGGTGGAAGGCTTCTGGAAGCCCCAGCAGCTCTGCAGCCTCATCCCCAGCCAAAGCGGTGTCTTTGCCAAGTGCCACAGCAAGATCAACCCCGGTTTCTTCTACAAGAACTGCCTCTTCGACACCTGCGTGGATGGGGGGGCCATGCAGACAGCCTGCAGCTGGCTGCAGAACTACGCCAGCACGTGCCAGACCCAGGGCATTGCCATCACTGGCTGGAGGAACTTCACCTCGTGCTGTAAGTGCCACCCTTCTTTTCCTGGGGTGCCAGGGAGGGGGAGGCCGATGGCCTGGCAGCCAATCCCTCCCACGGCTGCTGGGTGAGGTGGGTGAAGTCTGGGACACCATATTCTCTTGGAGTTGTTACAAACTGCCTGTGGTACAGCAGGAGCAGGGATGGAAAAGGGGAAACCTCGAGCTCAGAAGGGACAGGGATGGAAAAGGGGAAACCTCGAGCTCAGAAGGAACAGGGATGGAAAAGGGGAAACCTCAAGCTCTGAAGGGGACAGGGATGGAAAAGGGGAAACTTCCAGCTCAGAAGGGACAGGGATGGAAAAGGGGAAACCTCAAGCTCAGAAGGGACAGGGATGGAAAAGGGGAAACCTCAAGCTCAGAAGGGACAGGGATGGAAAAGGGGAAACTTCCAGCTCAGAAGGGACAGGGATGGAAAAGGGGAAACCTCAAGCTCAGAAGGGACAGGGAAGGAAAAGGAGAAGCCTCAAGCTCAGAATGCATCAGCCATCCCCCCGCTGTTAACCAGGGATTGTATCAGTCAGCCTCAATGCCAGCAGCTCGTGTTTGCTCTAATGAAGATGCAGCCCCTTGTCAATAAGATGACGATGTGCTGTTCAATCAGGCTCCTGGGATGGGGACTGCATGCCTCCCTGGCAGCCAATCTGTCTGGCAAATCAGATGGGAAGTAATTGTCTTTGCTAACGAGACTGAAAATTAAATTTGCGTTGTTTTCCCCTTCTAACAAGCAAGCTCATGGCTCCGGGGCCCCGCTCTCACGGAGCGGTGAGGCCACAGACTGGCACCATGCAGGACAGGTCTGAATCAGTCCCTGGTGGGGAGCCAGGCTGGTTGTGCCCATGGAGCTAACGTGTGTCTGTTTTGTCCCCTGCTCAGCTGTCAGCTGTCCCCCCAACAGCCACTACGAGAGCTGCGTGTCCCTGTGCCAGCCCCGCTGTGCCGCCATCCGGCTGAAGAGCGACTGCAGCCACTACTGCGTGGAGGGCTGTCAGTGTGACCCCGGCTACGTCCTCAACGGCAAGAGCTGCATCCTGCCCCACAACTGTGGCTGCTACTCTGATGGCAAATACTACGAGGTACGCGGCTCTCGGGGCTTGCTCCCTCCCTCTGGATGATATTTCTGGGCAGAGTTGGAGCGGGGGTGACAGTCAGGGTGGGCTGGTTGCAGGGCTAGAGAGGAGAGGGATGTCCTTCCCTGGTGAGCTGCACAGGGAGTCTTTCTATCCAAAAACCATCATGTAGTTGTTGGGTGAAGGTGAGCTGGGTGTCAAGCACAGCAGGGCACTGGTGGAGGTGGGATGGAGGAAATGGTGGTGACTGGGAAGACTCTTTGATGAGTGACAAAGTCCAGTGCTCTATGATCACGTTGTTCTAGGTATTTCACACACGGTAGTTTTACTGTTCACATGAAATTTGCGTTTTTGTGGGTGCTGGATGTCTCTGAGGAGTTTGATGCAGCAGAGTGCTGTGCTTACAGTGTTGCTCTTTAGTGGGTTGTGTTTTGAGCCAGTGAAACTGTTCTGTGGAAGGTGCCTTTGCTCCATGAGGAGCCAGTACTGGGGTGCTGTCAAATGGGGTTCCTTGCAGATGGGTTGGTGGCTGGCAGGGGGCAAGGAAGAGCCCGAGGAGGTGTTTTTAGCACTGTGGTTTTCATGTGTGCACAAAGGTGAGGGAGGTTGTGGTGCCAGTGCAAAGGCAGGTGTGGGTAGCAGCGACGGTGCAGGGTAGCTGCAAGCTGCCAGCGTGTCCTTTGCACATTCTCCTCTGCCCTCTTTGCCCGCTCTTGCTTGTCGTGCGACAGAGGGGTGTAAACCTCATCCCAAACACCCTCTGAGGGCGATGGGGCAGCCGGTGACGGGTCCCTCTTGCAGCCCAAGCAGCTCTTCTGGAACGGGGACTGCACGCGGCGGTGCCGCTGCTTCCGGCGCAACCTGATCCAGTGCGACCCGCGGCACTGCAAGTCGGACGAGGAGTGCGCGCTGCGCAACGGCGTCCGCGGCTGCTTCAGCACGCGCAGCTCCTTCTGCCTGGCGGCCGGCGGCGGCGTCTTCCGCACCTTCGACGGCGCCTTCCTGCGCTTCCCCGCCAACTGCGCCTTCGTCCTCTCCACCATCTGCCAGAAGCTGCCCGACTTCTCCTTCCAGCTCATCATCAACTTCGACAAGTGGTCCTCGCCCAACCTCACCATCATCTCGCCCGTGTACTTCTACATCAACGAGGAGCAGATCCTCATCAGTGACAGGAACACCGTCAAGGTGAGGGCTCGTGAAGGGTGTTCAGCCCCTCCAGAGGGAGGGGACACTGGATGGCACTCCAGGCTGCACAGTGGTCTCCACAAGGGCCCCAGACAGCTGTCGATGTTCTCACAGCTGGGATAGAGGGGAGCAGCCATGGAATCCTTTACGAGTGGCTCACGCCCACATCCGTAGGCAGAGGATATGGGAGGGACATCAGCTTCGTGTCCTTCTCTCGCGCCAGGTGAACGGAAGCCACGTGAGCATCCCCTTCGTCACGGGGCTGTCCACCAAGATCTTCAGCCAGGAGGGCTTCCTGGTCATCGACTCCAGCCCCGACATCCAGATCCGCTACAACGGCTTCAACGTCATCAAAATCACCATCGGCGAGCGGCTGCAGAACAAAGTGTGCGGCCTCTGCGGCAACTTCAACGGCGACCGCACCGACGACTACGCCACGCTGCGGGGCAAGCCGGCCGTCAGCAGCGTGGTGCTGGCGCAGAGCTGGAAAACCAACGGCATGCAGAAGAGGTGAGTGGACAGACAGCCCTTTCCCACCAGGTGGGAGCGGGAATGGGAGCAGGGCTGGCCATGAAAGGAGCCCCCACGACGTGTCCGGTGCCCACAGCTGCAACGAGCTGCAGTACTCGCAATACGCCGCCTCCTGCGACAACGTCCAGATCCAGCAGCTGCAGAGTGACAGCTACTGCCTGAAGCTGACCGACATGAAGGGCTTCTTCCAGCCCTGCTACGGCCTCCTGGACCCGCTGCCCTTTTACGAGTCCTGCTTTCTGGACGGCTGCTACAACCACAAGAAGGTCCAGCTGTGCGGCTCGCTGGCTGCCTACGGAGAGGCCTGCCGCACCTTCGGCATCCTGGGCACCGAGTGGATCGAGAAGGAGAATTGCTGTAAGAGAACCAGGGGCTGCCCAGGCCGAGGGGAGCCACGTCCACGCTGGGGAGAGGGGCTGGAGGTGGCTGCCCTGCGGTCTGAGGGTAAAGGTTGTGTTTGTGCTGTGTCTTGTGCTGTTTAGCAGGAGTGGTGGAAGATCCCTGCGTGGGCGCCGACTGCCCCAACCGCACCTGCGAGCTGGACAACGGCGGGGAGCTCTGCGGCTGCATCGAGCCCCCGCCCTACGGCAACAGTGAGTCCTCTGCTCCCGGCTTGGGGTCAGTGCCGAGCTCCACGTTGGGCCATGGTGCCACCGGGGCTTTGGGAAGGGACGTGCCGAGGGCTGTGACCTCTGCCAAGACAGGTTTTCCCGACCATGGCACAGGAGGGGAGCAGAGAGCAGGGAACAGCTTTTCTGGGGTGCAGGTTATGGGCATCTCTGTCTCGGGAGCACTTTGAGCAGCAGGGATGTAGGATGGGCAGGGCACGCCACAGGAGAAGATCCCAGCCCATTTCTGGTGGCGTAGAGAAATGTCAGTGGGTGATTTATGGTGATCTGAAGTTGTCTCATCTCCTCCTCTAGCCACCCACGACATCATTGATGCGGAGGTGACCTGCAAGGCCGCCCAGATGGAGGTGTCCATTTCCAAGTGCAAACTGTTCCAGCTGGGCTTTGAGCGGGAGGGCGTGCGGGTCAACGACCGCCACTGCCCCGGCATCGAAGGGGAGGACTTCATCTCCTTCCAGATCAACAACACCAAGGGCAACTGTGGCAACCTGGTGCAGGTGAGCTGGGACGTGGGGCCCACAGGCCTGGGAGTGTGGGACTGTCTTCCACTGAAGCCCAGCTGAACGCCAGGGGTGGGACAGGTTACTGCAAGTGATGCTTGGTGGGCTGGGGGGTCGAGGAGAACAGAGGAAGGTTTTGGAGAGTAAGGGCACAATTCCAAGCCCTTTCTGGCCAGAGGTGGAGGGGCAGCAGGGCCCTTGTCACACAGCTCATTTAGAGGTGCTCATCAGGAGCAGGGACATGGGGACAGCTGGACAGCAGTGCCCTGTGCTCCCTCTGCAGTCCAACAGCACTCACATAGTGTACAAGAACACGGTGTGGATCGAGAGCGCCAACAACACGGGCAACATCATCACCCGGGACAGGACCATCAACGTGGAGTTCTCCTGTGCCTATGAGCTGGACATCAAGATCTCCCTGGATTCAGTGGTGCGGCCGATGCTCAGGTAGGAGCAGGGCCCATTACACAGATGGGTGAGGCAGTGCTGGTTCTGAAGCAAGGCAGCAATTTTGGGGTTCATGACCCTTCCACCACCTGAGTCAGTGTTTTTTTGTCATTGTTAGCGTGATTAACCTGACGGTGCCGACGCAGGAAGGCAGCTTCACCACCAAGATGGCCCTGTACAAGAACTCGTCCTACAAGCACCCGTACCGGCAGGGCGAGGTGGTGCTCACCACCCGGGACGTGCTCTACGTGGGGGTCTTTGTGGTGGGGGCCGACTCCAACCACTTGATCCTGATGCTGAACAAGTGCTACGCCACCCCCTCGCGGGACAGCAACGACAAACTGCGCTACTTCATCATCGAGGGAGGGTGAGCCACCACGAGCCCCGATGGCTTCCATGGTGTCTGTTGGTGCTCGAAGGGTGGTGGCATCAGCTGGGACAAGGAGCTTTTGGCCAGTGAGATGGTTGGTGAAAATCTGGAGGGGGTGAGGAGCAGTGTTGTGAGAGCAGGAGTTAATTTGCTCGGTGTGGACATAGCCAGAAGCCCTGCGTGTGACAGAGCACCGGATGCAGAGAGAAGCACCTTCCTTGTGTCAGTGATGCTGTGGATGCTGTGTAGGAAACGGGGGATGTGGATCATGGCACAGGCGTTTTGGGAAGTGGGAGTACAAGCTGGGAGTGCCAGAGAGAGGTGACACTCTTGTCCAGACAAGCCATGGCAGGGTCTAAGCACCCCACTGTGGGATCTGGGGTGTGGGGTGACAGAGACCCCGTGAGGGAGGGTCCCAGTCACAGGAGGGTGGTGCTGAGCATCAGTGCCTTGCACAGGTGCCAAAACATGAAGGACAACACCATTGGCATAGAGGAGAACGGGGTGTCACTGACGTGTCGCTTCCACGTCACCGTCTTCAAGTTCATCGGGGACTACGACGAGGTTCACCTGCACTGCGCTGTGTCCCTCTGCGACTCCGAGAAGTACTCCTGCAAAATCGTGAGTGGGGCAAGAGCAGAGGCCTGGATTGCTTGGTGTGAAGGGCTCTTGAAGGGCTCAGTGAGCCCTGCTGATGTGGCATCTGGGAGGGGACCAGAGATGTAGCCCTAGGGGTGAGATGGGAGGGGTGTGTGTCCCTCTAGGCACAGGAAGGAGATGCTCTGTGATGGGCAGCTCACCTCTGAGCCTGGTGGCAGGGTCCCTTTGGGAGCTGGGACAGCTGGAGGGGCACAGAGAGGGCCCGGGCAGAGGCTGAGGGTGATGTTTATCCCTGAGCAGAACTGCCCTCAGCACACGAGGATGGCCAGCGCCTTCACCGAGGAGTCCAAGGAGCAGATCCTCTCAGTGGGGCCCATCAGGAGGAAGAGTAAGTGTGGGACCCCAGGGAAGGCTCGGGGGGGTTCTGCCATCCCAGCCTCAGGCAGCCAAGGGTCAGGGCTTGGTGTGTGAGCGCGTGGCTCAGGTGCCCCCCTTTGCTGTTTGTGCCCAGGATCGGACTGGTGCGAGGACAACGGAGGCTGTGAGCAGATCTGCACGAGCCGGGCGGACGGGCCTTTGTGCAGCTGTGTGACAGGGACACTGCAAGGGGACGGCAAGAGCTGCAGGGGCAAGTACCGGGGTCGGGGTGGGCACAGCAGGGAGCTGCCACCCCCAAACCGAGGGGCCGTGGGACGAGCAGTGTGGGGAAGGGGGCTGGGACACGCGACACTGGCAGACAGGAGGGGTGTGGAGGGCAGGGAGCCAGGTGTGCGCTGTCCCTGTCACCTGAGGGCCACTGTCACCAGTGAGGCCACTGCTGGGCGGGCTCTGAAGGGCTGGCAGGCAGCTGCAAGGGAGGTGAAGGTACCTGCAGGCTGCAGGGTGGGGTAAATGCCACGGGCAGAGTCTGGGGGCCCAGCAGTGCGCTTGGGCACTTGGGTGGGCACCAGACTGGAATAATTTGAGGGCATCTTGGGGGCAGGCACCCACCGCACGTGTGCCAGAGCCCCGGCTCACGCGGGTCTTGTTGTGTTGGCAGCCTCCAGCTCTTCAGGGGAGCACCGTGCCCGAGTGACCCTGCTGCTGGCGGCCCAGCTGTGGCTGTGGCTGCGCTCGGCTCCGCGGCACCCGACCTCGTAGGCGCGGCCCCGCCGCCCAGCCAAAAACTGTTCTCGCGTCAGCCTGAGTCTTTGTAGGGTAGGAGACAGCCCCCCCGCAGTGGCCACGCTGCTGCCAACCCGGCCAGGCTGCGAGGAGGCCGAGGGACGTCACCTGGAGGGCGATGGGACGCGGACGCGAAGGGGACACGCGGCCGGCGCAGTGGCAGCAACGGCGAGACGGGGCTGGGTGTTCGCCAGCAGCGATGTGGGACTGGGCTTGGGGGTTTTTTTGCAGCTTTCCATCGTTGATGTGGACTCAAGGAGGGGTTTTGCAGCTTTTCCCCGGGGTTTCCCTTGTAAGGTGGCCCACACCGCTGTCGGTAGCGTGGGACGGAACGGAGCACATGGACAGCTGTGGGTCTCCACTGTCCTTGGGGGCTGCCACCAGGGACTTTTGAGCTCACAGACTCAACCAGAGGTAGGTGTTGGGGCACAGATCATGGCCAGAGCAGTGCACTGCCATCACTGGATGTTGTGACACCTTGGGACTGTGTCACCCTCTGACTCTCCGGGGCAGAGGTGGTGCTGAGGATGAGCCAAACTCATCCATGGGGGCCTGGAAATCTTGGCATTGTGCTGTGGTGGTGACAAGCTGGTGCCAACACTTGGAAAGAGGTGCTTTCTGGCGGGCAGGAACAAGAGTCAGAGGAAGGAGGGATGGAATTCCCTGCCGTGTTTGCGTGGTGCACAAGGGTGGAGGGTCAGAGCAGGGTCGGGGTCTGCGGGCACAGGGCAGCATGGGGGTGCCCGGAGGAAGAGTGGGGAGCAGCCTTGGGGTGCTGCTGGTGCGGGGGGGGCTGTCTGTGTTGGTGTCTTGTCTTGTGTTTGTACTCTGTGAAACGGCTGCGTGGGAATAAAAAGTGTTGTAATCCTTCGTAAGCGCCGGCTCCTGTGTGCTGGGGCGAGGATGGGGAGCAGCAGCAGGGGCTGGAAGGACACCGGGGCTGCAGAGAGTCCCTGGCAGGGCTGGGGAGGGAGCTCTGGGGTGCCAGGCAGGGGCACAGCAGAGCTGAGGGTGGGTCTGGCAGGTTTGCCGTGGGATGGGCTGGGATGTGCGGCAGGAGGAGCAGATTGGGGCAGCAGGAGGGCAGCTGGTTCCCCTCGCCCCAAGAGAAGGGGTGGGTAGCAGGATCTGGACTCTCAGCACGTTCTCTGCCTCTCAGCTCCCTCTCTGTGCCTCCGTGCCCTCTGTGTGTGTGTGTTAGCTCTGAATTCTCTCCTTCACCCCGTTTTTCTCCCTGTGGCTGCCTCTGTGCTGCCTCAGTCCCCCATCTCTGCCTCTCTGCTCGCTGTGCCCAGCCTGTGCCTCTCCTGGCTGCCTCTCATCTCTGTGCTCACTCTCTGCCCTCTCTGCTTCTCTGCCATCCCTCTCTTGTCTCAGTGCTCGCTCTCAGCTGGCCCTGCTGTCTCTCTGCCTCTCAGCCTTTGGTCTCTTTGTGCCTCTTTGCCCTCTCTCTGCCCACGTTTGCTCTCTGCTCTCTCTGCCCTCTCTGTGCTTCTCTGCCACCCCTCTCACGTCTCTGTGCTCACTCTCAGCTGGCCCCGCTGTCTCTCTGCCTCTCAGCCTTTGGTCTCTTTGTGCCTCTTTGCCCTCTCTCTGCCCACGTTTGCTCTCTGCTCTCTCTGCCCTCTCTGCCCCTGTGCCCTCTGCACCTCCCTCTTTGCCCTCCTGGCTCTCTCTCCAGTCTCTGTTCTCCTCCTCCTGCCCCGGGCCATGTCTCCTGCCCTTATCTCGGCCCTTATGTCTTATTGAACTGGTGAGGGATGACCGGAGTGTGGGTGTGCCGTGCCCGGGGTGCCTGACGGTGGCCCGAAGGGCTGTCTTTGCACACTGTGGGGGTCCTGTGGCTGTGCTGGGACACCCCGAGGATGGAGAGGATCCCTGGGGCGCTGGAGGTGCTGATGGTGGGTGGGCAGGTGGTGATGCCATCATGATTTTTTGCTTTTTCTTTTATACCTCTTTTGTTTGCCTTTGTGGCCTTTTGTATTCTTGG
>VZRO01003328.1:348294-362491 GCA_013397915.1 Daphoenositta chrysoptera | reverse complement strand
CCGGGCACGCGGCGGTGGCGCCGGGGAGGACATGGCTATCGGGGAGGCAGCGCGTCCTTCCCGGGAGAAGGGCTCCTCTGATGTCTGAGCCGTCCTCCGCCGAGCCTCGGAAAAGAAGGGGAGCGGAGTTGCTCGTGGCAGGAAAACGCAGAAACTGCTATTTCTGAAAGTAGCCCTGGCTCGGGCTCGATTCGCTGGCAAGTTTTGCTGCCAGGACCGTGAAGGCTCCCCCGCACCCCCTCTTTTCCATCTCTTTTGTGGGGGTGATGACAAATTGCGCTCGGACTTGCGGCTGTGGAAAGCTTCAGCCTTAAAGGTTCTACTTTATTTTTGATGTCCCCACATGCTGGACTACAACACTTCGCTGCCCTGCTTGATCCTCCGTGCTGACACTGCCTGTGTCCCCATCACGTGCCCAAAATGCTGACGGGGGGGGACCAGCCCACGGAGGGACACGGCACACTTGGGGAGAGGCTTTGAGCCTTCAGTGACATCTGAAGGATGGTGCTTCCCTCCCTTTTTGCTACTTTAGGATGAGAAGGAGCCGGTCACGAGGCAGGCCCGGCCCTGGAGCTGCCGGAGGGGCACATGCAGGGCTGGTGCTGCTCCTAAAGCCCTTCTGTTCCCTTGTTTAGGGAAAAGCTGCTCCTCCTCCCCTTGAAAATCTGCTTCGCCTCCTCTACCTCCTCAGCGTTTGGCTGTTTTTAGCATAACACAGCTACCCCATTTTAGAAGAAAACATGACACTCGTCTCCCATCTACGGCAAGACATTGGTGGCACTTTCCCTTCTGTCTCCACCCAGCCACCTGCCAGGTGGAGAGCTGCTCTGGCAGGAATGTCCCTGTCACCTGGGCACGGAGCTGCAGATCCAGGAGGGTGCAGTGACCCTGTCACTACCTGGGACAGGACTAATAGGAGGCAGTGGGAGTTCAACAGTTTGCCACTGTTTGGGCTTTTCTCCCTGCCTCAAGCTTCCAGAGGGGATTTGCCTGGGGAACGGAGCTGCTCTCGCTGGCGGCAGAGCACACAGAACCCAGCACACACAGATTTTAAAGCCCAGGTGTGTCACCAGGAAGAGTTGCTTGGCACTAAACAACAGCCCTGAGTTCTCCCAAGTGCTACAGCGCTTGAAATCGGGGGTCTGCTTTGATAAAAGGGGTCTGAGGGAGCCCGTGTGTCCTAGGCTGCGTTACAGACCCGACCACACAAGGCCCTGATGCCTGGGAAGCTGGAAAAGCTGTGCAGCTCCGTGCTCAGGGGTCTCGTGCCTGGTCACAAGCACCCAACAACCCCCGTGACCTCCCTCCCCCAGCCCTCTGGCACTCCAATCCCGGCAGAAAACCGTGCAGCCAAAGCCCTCCTCTCTCAGGGACATCAGCAGAAGGGGCAGTGCTTGGACCGAGCATCCTCGTGCCGTGTCACTGCAGTCCCTTATCTGGGACACCTCCCGTGCCTTTGGCAGGTCCCTCGGCCATATGCTACGCACTGGCCCGTGCCCCAGCGCTGCCTGCCCTCCCTGGCTCTCCCGGGTCCTCAAGCAGGCTGGTGGGACAGCCCGGGCTCAGCTCGGGGCGGGGGAGAGCAGGGCTTGCTGCGGGTGTGGGCGATGGCATCGCGGGAGCAGAGGGAGGGATGCACGGCTCGGTCTGGAACCGAGCAGGGGAGGAACACCCAAACCCTCTGTAGCTCCTCAGCAGCCAAACACAGCTCGCTCAGCACCCGCAGGAGCGGGCTCGGAGCCCTCTTGCCTTGGACACCACACACGAGCACAGGGCGTTACTTGGGTTCTTCATCCGGACCCGCACTGCTGATCGCATCCTTGCCGGGCGGGCTGCAGCAAAACTTTCCAGCAACACCACCAAATAACAGGAGCAGCAGCCTAACCCCCTTTGTGGCTTTTCCTTGGTTTTTCTGACTCTGCAGCAGCAATCAAGAGACCAAAAGCCCGACTCTGGAGTCTGTCAGCTCCGAGACAGAGCAGGTTTTGTTCCCTTGCTCAGCCCTCACCTCTGCGGGATTGTTGGTGAGGGTTACAATGGACAGACTGTCTGAAGCGGGCACTGACACGAGCCAGGACTTTTCTAGGATGCCACTGACAGGAGAGGAGCATCCCCAGGGCAAGGAAACTTCACCCCTGGGGGCCAGCAGGGCTCCCTGAGCCCCTTCCACAAGGGTGGCACCTCTCCCTGCCCTCCTGCTCCTGGCACGAGCCCCTGGTCACCCCCAGAGTGTCTGGTCTGCCACCCACCCTCCTGTCCCCTCCCAACCTCTGTGCTCCTGCCTACACATCCCTGCTCAGACCTGCAGACGGGGCCTGGCTCCAGGATTTTCCATCTCCATGGAACCTCCCCACCATCCCACATAAATCCCGGCTGCGAACCAGCCACGAGCCACATGGACTGCAGCAAACACGGGAGGGAAGAGCAGCCCCTGTGTGAGTGCTGGGCTGGAGGGTGACCATGGGGACGGCTGCGGAGCGAGTGTGGTGTCACGGCTGGGGCAGACAGAGAGGGAAAATGCTGGGGCAGGAGCCCAGATGGGATCTGCTGGTCCTGAGGGGCGTGATGAGAGCATTTACACTGCTAAAACACATCTGACCTCTACCTGCAGACATCCCTTCCCCTTCTTTGGAAAGGGTTTCTCTAAAGCCACCCCCTAAAGCACACAGCTCACAAGAAATCTTTGCCTTACACCACGCTGGGACAAAAGACATCTTCTCTAAGTGCTGGTGGCTCCTGGGGGAGCCACTTCCCCTCTCTGCTGTCACTGCAAGGCTTGAGCCTCTCCCCGTGCCCACAGCCTGCACGTGGCTGTCCCCTCTGTGCCTCCCTGGCCCCTGAACCAGCGGCAGCTTCTGCCCTAACATCATTTTTCTCTTCCCCTTCTGGGGGCAGCTACTTCATTGCCCCCAACCTTCCTGTTTCCTGGTGATAACCCATCCTGCCTTTGAGGAAATCACCGAGTTTTCATCATTTCCAGGCCATTTGCTACGACCTGGCCACCACTTGACCCTGCCCCTGCCCAGCCCTCTGCGCTGATGGAGACCTGAGATAAGCTCCTCTCCAAAGGTGAGGAGTGGCAGAGAGCCCTGCTGCTCTCGGGGGGCAGCGGGGGCTGTGCAGGGTGAAGCCCCCCAGCCCTGGCAGTGCAGACATCAGTCACGCCGCCTCGCAACTGAACCGTACTTAATTTTGACCTACTTTGCCAGCCTGGCAGAGCCCTCCCCAGATCAGCCTCTAACCTTCTGGAGGTGCCCTGGGTGCTGACAGCACGTCCCAGCCACCTCCTTTTCCTCCTCCTTTGTGTTAGCAGGTCCCCCTCCCTATTTCTGGGTCTCTCATGGCCACCCTGAGAAGGTTTCCTCGCTCCTGGCGTTTGCTTTTTGCCAGAGCTTGATCTCTGGAAGCCACACAGTTCCTGCTCCTGGCACCGTGGTGGCTGGGAGAGGTATTTGTGGTTTTATCCATTGTTTTTCCCCTGCAGCAGCTTCCTCACAGATCCTGCGAGCACTGTGGTGTCCCAGGGGCACCGCTCAGGCTTTCCACAGCTGGAATGACAAGCTCATGGCAAAATTTGGACCTCTCCTGCAGCCTTCCTCCTTCATTATGGGGGAGTGGATTTCATCAGCACTTCCCAAATCTGCTGGGGCAGCCTCCACTCCCACCACATGCCTGTCCCTCTATCAGTTTAGGAGATAGGTTGTTTCTGGGGTTGTTTCTGGGGTTGTTTCTGGATTGCTGCCCTGACCTCAATCTTCCTCCTCCCCTACCTTTTCCATTCTCCTGCAAACAACAGCTCGGGGAGCGCTCTCTTGGTGGTGGCAGGGAGAAAACAGCCCTGCCAGCAGATGATTCCAGTATTAACTAAATTAACGCGGGGCCTGGCGCTCTCCGAAATGAGTCACCCGTGTTTCACATCAGTGATTTCAGACCCTGGCATTTTCAGTCCAAGCCACAAGCAGCGCCACGGCAGGCACAGGCTGTATTTTAAAATACCATGGCAGGGCTGCAAACAGATGCTGGGGAGCAGAGCAGAAGGTGCTGTAATGAAGCTTCGCCGGGAACGCAGGAGCCACCCCTGGCACTCGGGGCCGGGCTCTTGCGTAAGCCCTGCCGGGGGAGGCACAGGGAACGGGCACCGAAGGCCTGGCACTTGTCCTCTGCAGCTTCCAGCGAGCTGGAATGAGGAGGAGCACGGTCCGACCACCTTCTCTTTTTCTGCCCTTTGCTATCCCGGCAGCAGCTTTGCTTCTGACCCCGTCTTCAGCCCCATCCTCATTCCCCCAGCTCCTGGGATCAAAATGTTTAGCCCGTTCCCCTTCTCCACGCATTTCCTGGCAGCCCTGAAGCCGTGATCCGAGCTGATGGCAACATTTGGATGGCTCCAGCAGCTGCTCACCGGCGCAGGGGACCCTTGCTCTCTGCCACCCTCACTTAGCAAACAGCAGTAATAACTTATTAACTAATTATAACTTTAATAACGTATTGAATTCCCTGGGAACTGCATTTGTTTGCAGGCCAGTTTGAGGATGGGAAAACACCCCTAGGATGATCCCTAGGAGTCTTTTCAGTTTTACAGCACTGAGCCTCAGCCCCTGAGCTGTCACCTCCCAAGGAACCGCGAGTGCCCGGCCCGAGCTGCAGCCCAGCCCCACAGCTGGAGCATTAATCCTCTCCAAAGCAAACCAGGGATGCACACAGTGAGCTCCCAGCCCCGCTGGACACCAGGAACAGTCCCCAGCGCTGTCCTGTCACTTGTCACCGCTGTTACAAGTCAGCCAACACACGATATTTCTGCTGGCAGCTTGCCACGGCCAGCAGCGGGATTTCTGCAAGGGGAAGTCACTTCCCAGGCAGGGCAGGGGCTCCAGGGCTGGGATTTGGAGTCCTCTGGTGAGGGAAAGGCTTGGGAGCAGCTCCAGGGAGCTGTCCCTGCCAGTCACTCCTCCCCTGACCATGCCGGAGCCCTGGCTTTCATGTTTGTCACATGCCAGGGGTGAGCCACCTCCACAACCAAAATCCTTCTCCAAACTCCAAATCCGGGCACCGGCAACCAAGAGGGATGTGACAGAAGGGAAGGTGGTGTTTAGGCGCCAAAGAACGTGGACCAGGGCTCTTCTCCCAGCCCTGGGCACTCGAGGAGTCGGCCCTGCGCTCTGCACAGCCCCTCAGTCACTGACAGCCAGCTCCTCTCCAGGCTCGGCAGGACAGCGCTTCCCTCTCTTCTCCCAGACATCCCCTCCGCCAGCCCAGCCCGGGGCTGGGCTCCAGCTGCATCCTAAGCTCGTACCTGCTCTCCGCTGGCAACTCCAGGGGCTGTCTCCTCCCCCTCCCATTCCTGCAGGGCATTCATTTGTTGGAAGACGCTGTTAACAAAGAAATAAATACATAGCAAAGCCAGAAACATTACCTACGTTAACTACAGCCACAAGCAGCCTCTGCTCCGTCTTGGCTCCAGTTTTCCCCTCCTGGACTTCATTTGGCACCTTACATATTAGAAGGACAAATTAGAATTTCATGCATATTTCATATATACTTAATGGCTTGGCAAAGACCAAAACACTTCCCCATTAAGTGGAATTTATGCTAAATGCTGTTTCCATTAGGCACCAGCCACTGCCTGTTCAGAGGTTACGCCAGTTCCCCAGCAAGGTGTCCCTGCTAGGGGAGGTGGGGACGCTGTGACAGTGCCACAGCAGCAGGGCAGGGTCCCTGACTGCAAAGCTGTTCCACAAAACCCATCCTGGCTCGTGGGACATCAGCTGCTGCCTCTGGGGTCCTGTTTGGTGCCCCCCGAGCCAGCTGGGTGCCCGCAGAGCTCTGAGGGGCTGCAAGGCAGCCAACACAAAAGCGTGAGGCTCCCAAACCCCAGCCACTGCTGGGCAACCCCTTCCTGGGGGACTTACAGCATCCTTGTGCCGCCTTCTCCTGCTTTACACCCTCGAGTAAGAGCTTCTCCAGCCACTCCAAACCTTCCTGCTGAGCTCTTCTCCCTCCTTCCAGGGAGCCAAACCTTGTCTGTCTCCAGTTTGCCTTTAAAGAGGGGCCCTGCCATAGTGAGGCTGCTTGAGCTCCCCCAGCTCATCGGGGACTAACAAAGCTCAGCTGGCTCCCCTGGACCCAAACACGTTGCCCCTGGTTTTTGGGTTTTACTACTCTTTGCAAGTCTCCAAAAAGGAGTCTCACTGTCTGCTTTATCTTACGCGAAAAAATAGCTGTAGAGTTTTACTGCCGAGGTTAAATCAAGGTGCAGATAGGAGCCTCCTTTGGTTTTCCTGCTTTTGAAACTCCCAGTGTTGGATTTCATGTGGAAAAAAAAAAAAAAAGAGAACTACTATTAAAAGTGACACTGAGGTAGTAACAAACCCCTCTTGACTGAGAGGATCTGAAGTGCCAAGTTTTGCGTCCCTAACAGTGCCCAACTCCAGCCCGAGCACAGCTGGACACCCAAAAAAGCTGCGCCCAAAATAACCAACAGAGACGTCGGAGATTTAAACGGGGTTATTCTGCTTCCAGAGCAGGGGAGGGGGACGGGGAGCGCAGAGCTGCGCCGGGTTCCACACCCGGGGCTGTCTGCCGGCTGTCTCGGTGGGCAGCAGCAACTCCTCCTTCTCCGCCCTGTTTCCCTGCATCCTCAAACAGCGTCTCTTCCTTTTAATTTCTTTTTTTCCCCTCCCGGCGGGCACGCAGGGCTCCGGCTGCCCGGCTTTGGAGCTGATGCTGCCGCCTGACCTAAATCTGCGCCGCCTTCGTGGCCCGGAGCTCCGGCGGGGTTTGCCCGGTGGGGGGGTCCCCTCCCGGGCAGCCGGGGGGCACCGGCCCCGGGGGCTGCTCCCTGCCCTGCCGGGGCTGCCCTCGGTTCTCCTCGCCCTCCCGTCAGCCTATTGCATAAGAGGGATTTGAGGGCTTCTGCTCGGCTCCCCCCTTCCCCGTTCTTCCAGAATAAAGACCTTGTATTTCCAAGTGTTTCGCTGGCCGGAGGTTAAAGCAGCCCCTTCTTCCAGGCGGTGCTGCTGGCTGATCCCGGGGTCAGCGGGAGCTGCAGGGTATCAAGCCTAAGAAGGGCTTATCCCTGTATTTTTACAGCTTGCCGAGGCCCTGGGCTCGGGGGGAGCGGCCCTGGCTGAGCTGCGGCGTGCGAGGGCTCAGGCACGCACGTCCTCTGCTGCGGGGACAGGGACACGCATCCCCGGCCGATGGGCTCTGTCCCGCTCTCCCCGCACTCCTGGCTGTCCCTGCTCGCCGGTGACAGCCCGAGAGGGTTCGTCCTGCGCCTTCAGCTCCCGCGGTGGTGATGCTGCGAGAGCCTCCCCATAGAAACCAGCGCTGTGCTGGCGGACGCGACACGCACGGGGATAACGGGATGGTGTGTGCTGGGAACCGGCAGGGCCTGCGGGATCACAGAATATCCCGAGCTGGAAGGTCCCCAACACCTGGCCCTGCACAGACACCCCAACAACCCCACCCTGGGCACCCCTGGGAGTGGTGCCCAAACGCTCCTGGAGCTCTGGCAGCCTCGGGGCTGGGACCATTCCCTGGGGAGCCTGGGCCGATGCCTTATTCCTGTTCTTAAAATCAGAGCCGAACATGGTTAGAAGGGAAAAAGGGGTTTTTACCTCGGTATTTATTTCAAGGATCCCTGGTTCGCTCTGTCCAGGTGGAACACTCTGAACATGCACATGGAAATGCCCACCCCAAAATGCACACCCAAAATGCACACCCACGATAGATGGGCTATAGAATTATAGAATTACAGCCCCAGTCCACCCCCTCCCTCCCCCCAGAACCCTCCCCTGGCCAGACCCATCTTTGAGTTTACAAAATGTGTTCAGAGAGGACCTTGGTGTCTGAGGCCTCCAAGATGTTCGGTCTCCCAACTCAACAAAACATCAAGTCTAGGAATGTAGGCTAAAAGAAACACCGAGAATACAAAAGGCCACAAAGGCAAACAAAAGAGGTATAAATAAAAGGCAAAAAAATCATGATGGCATCAGGGCAGTGCCCAGCATCCTCTGGGGGAAGAATCTTTCCCTGATATTCAGCTAAATCTCCCCTGGAACAGCTGCCTGGCAGCCCCTCGAGTCCTGTCACTGGTCACCCGAGAGAAGGGATCAGTGCCTGGCCCTCTGCTCCCCGTCAGGCAGAAAGCTGCCTCTGTTCCCTGTGGCCTCATCAGCCTGGGTTTGCAAACACTTCTCAGTCTTTGGTTTGAGTTTTCATTCTCATCATGGCCCAAATCCTGTTTCTCAGGGGAAGAATAAGGGGAAAACTTATCCTTTTAGGCACATTCTGCCAACAAGTTCAGGAGAGATGCTGCTTGGAATGAGTTTTCCCAAAGTCTGGTATTTCCAGGGAAGGGTGGCAGGAGCAGTTTGCTGTCCCTGTGGGTGAGGCTGTGGCTCAGGGTGTCCTTTCCCTTGGCATTGCAGGTCAGCCTCAACGATTCCCACAATCAGATGGTCGTTCACTGGGCAGGAGAGAAGAGCAACGTGATTGTGGCCTTGGCCAGGGACAGCCTGTCCTTGCTGGGTCCCAAAAACAGCGATGTAAGTAACACCCCCTGGCCCTCTCCAGGTGCACCTTCAGCTTCTGGGCCAAGCAAGGTGATGGTGGCTGCTGAGCTACAGCCTCTTGTGCCCTGAGAAACAAAAAAAGGGTTTGGGTTCAGAGGCACAAAAATATTTAACATCCTGTGCTGCCCCATGGGTTCAAGGCACGGTTGGGAAATCTCAGATCTTTCCCCGCCTTGTAGTTCACTGAGTTTTCACCAAATCTGCCAGAAGGGAGCCCAGAACTGTGTGCTTCTCACTCCGGGGCTTCTCCTTTGCAGGTTTATGTGTCCTATGACTATGGGAAGAGTTTTAAGAAGATTTCGGAGAGGTTCAGCTTCGACGGGGGGAACAGCAGCGAGGTGGCCATCGCCCAGTTCTACCACAGCCCGGCCGACAACAAGAGGGTGAGGGGGACACGGCAGCTGGGGCTTTGTCCCCGCTGTCACAGGGAGCCTGGACACCCCTTGGGCTGTCCCTGGGGCAGAGGTGGCCTGTGCCAGGCACTTCTTGTGTGGCTTGGTGACGCTCAGAGTGTGGCGGGAGAGGGGTGGCTGGGACAGCCAAATTCTTCTCCTCCAGAGTTTGCCCTCCCAAAGGCCCTCCTGGGAGTGCACCTTCATTGCTGCCAGCCCGGGCTCTGCTCTGACCTTCCCTTCTCCCCTGTCTGTCCCTCCACTCCCAGTACATCTTCGTGGACGCCTTCGCCCCGTACCTCTGGATCACCACCGACTTCTGCAACACCATCCAAGGCTTCTCCATTCCCTTCAGAGCAGCAGATCTCCTCCTGCACAGCAGGAACCCCAACCTCCTCCTGGGCTTCGACAGGTCTCACCCTAATAAACAGGTCAGCCCTTTGCTTAGGGGGGAACCAGAGCCACCCTGCCTGGTGCCAGGGCCATGTGGGTCCATGCTTTGGCCATTCACGGTGTCTGATCTCGCATGCAGAGCTGTCCAAACTGGCCAGGACACCCCCTTCCCTACAGCCTATCTGGTTCTTACCTCTGGAGAACGAGGATACAATACCTGCAGGATGGGTGTCTTATTTCCCTTCCTTTTCCTCCATCCACGCTGCTCCCAGCTGCATCCATCACCCCAAAAATCGTGGTCATAACTCACCACAGAGCCCTGGCAGCTGAGGCAGGATGACCTCTGCAGTGTTTCTTGTGGGCCTGTGGTTTGGCTTTAGGTCCTGAATGACAAATTGCTGCTTGAATACAAACACTTTTTTTTCCCCTCTGGGAGCTGTTGGGTAAAGAGTGAAAATAGTTACAGCACCTTCAGAGAGACACAGCGAGTAAAACCTGGAGGTGAAACAGAGGGAAATCCTTCTGGGAGAAGGCTGGAGGACAGGGTTTTGCAGTTTGGGGTGTTCTGTTAGAAAGGTTGCTGCTGCTCCAGGAGCTGCCACATGAAAAGAAGTCGTGAGAGTAGCTCTGGAAGGACACACTGGGTCTCTTGAAGGATCGGGTGTGTTTGTGTCCCACTCCCACTGGCACCTCTCACCTTTGTCACTGCAGCTCTGGAAATCAGATGACTTTGGCCAGACCTGGATAATGATTCAGGAACACGTGAAGTCCTTTTCTTGGTATGTACCGCACCCAGCTCCTGTCCCCGCTCATTCCTCACTTCTGGCATAGTTTGCTGCCCTGTGGGAACCAAGGGTTGGGGTACCAGGGTGTGTTCCAGCCCTGCCCCCAGCTCCCCTCACCCTGCGCTGTGGGGACGTGGCACAGCGGGGTGACAAGTGACAACAGCCACCCACACTGGCAGCCGAGGGTGTTGCCATCCCCCCTGCCCCATGTCCTTGCTCCTGCTGCCTTCTCCTCCGATCCCACCACGTCCCTGTCCTCGGCAGGGGGGTCGAGCCCTACGACAAGCCCAGCACGGTGTACATCGAGCGGCACGAGCCCTCCGGGGCCTCCACCGTCATCCGCAGCACCGACTTCTTCCAGAGCCGGGAAAACAAGGAGATAATCCTGGAAGACGTTGAAGACTTCCAGCTCAGGGACAAGTACCTGTTCGCCACCAAGTCTGTGGTGAGTGACGCGCGAGGAATTCGCCGCCGAGGGTCGAGGGTGTGGTGCAGAACCACAGCGGGCAAGGGCAGCTGCCAGGGATGATGGCACTCCCTGCTGCACCTCACGGCCTTCAGGCCTCACGTTTGGCTTGTCACAGAGGTGTCACCCAGCCTGCCTGGCAGCTGCCACCCCCCGTGGGCTCACGCTGCCATGGACACGGCCCGGGCTGCCCGCGCCGCGCTCCCGGCGGCGTTTCCATACCCCGGCCTCCGGCAGGCTGGGCAGAAGTAGGTCAGCCTGCAGAGGGCTGGGACCCGGGAAAAACCTCAGGATGGCTGGGAAGGACGTCGGGGTGGGGGTGGCAGGGGAAGGGGGATGTGGCTCGGTGGGTAGAGGAGGCTGCTTGTCAGAGGAGATTACCATCAAACGTGGACGAGGTCCAAGCAGCCTAATGTGCTCCAGCCTGGAAGGAAAGCTGGATTTTCAGGCTGCTTTCCTAAGAAAAGAGGATGTGGGTGAGCAAAAGGGGTCTTTTGGTCCCTCTGCAGCCGCAGCCTCCCTGTGCTTTTCACAGCTGGTGGCCAAATTCGGACAAACCTGAAAGGAAGCGAGGAAGTGTCTGTGCTTCCTCTGAGGGCCAGGCTTTTCTAGAGGATCAAAACCAGCACCAGAGGAATAAAGCCCTGATCCTTCTAGAACTGAAGGAGCAGCTTTCTTTTCAGAACACGCTTTTCTCCCCTGCAGCTGCCACGGAGTGTTTTAAGAAGGAACCTTTATTTAGGGATGACTGCTGGCAGAACCAGGGAGGGTTTCCTGGGCAGAAAGTGCCGGGTGTGTCACCCCCAGCCCCCTGAGCAGGCACAGCGGTGTCTGACAGAGGCAGGGAACATTTGCAGAGCAATTTCAGTTTCTCAGAAGCCTCCCTTGCAGGTAGTACAGCCTGTAACTCTCGGGGCCCGGCCCCTTGGCGCTGTGCCTGCTCTGTGGTTTGCAGGAGATTTTATCGAGGGCTCGGTGCTGGTGTTGGGTGAAGCACTGGGGGTGGTTTGTGTCTCTGCAGAGAAGCCGCTGAGCTCAGGGACAGCATCCTGAAAGCGTGAGGGCGCAGTCTGGGGGTGCTTTGGAGCTTTTTCTGCTTCTGGAGCACTCAGGGCCCAGCGGGCAGCACGCCCTGCTGTAATGACTAAACATCAATAAAATCACCCGTGTTGCACACCACGGCAAACACTGCTGGGAAACGCTGGGACTGAGGGAGGCTGGCTGCAAACCCCTCGTCTGGGAATCACATCCCCAGGGCTGGAAGGAGGCCCTTGCATCCAACCCTGGCCACAGCAGGGCGGTGCTGGGGAAAGGACAGGCTGGGTGGCAGCGGCGCCCAGGGCTCTGACTTCTGCTCCTTTCCGTGGGAGGCATGGTTGCTTAGTGATACAGAGCNCAGGCTGGGTGGCAGCGGCGCCCAGGGCTCTGACTTCTGCTCCTTTCCGTGGGAGGCACGGTTGCTTAGTGATACAGAGCCTGGGAAAAAAAAAAACAACAAACCAGGCCGCTTATTTTTGGAGCCTAGATCTGGGTTTAGGTCCTCACCATTGGCATCCTGGATGAAATAGGTTGCCCCCACTTTTTTGCTTTGTCGGCTTTGCACTGGCGCCTTTCGTTTTGCGCAAATCGGTAAAAATAGGAAGGAAAGGACAGTGTGCTCTGAGGAAAAAGGAGGAATTAAAACCAGCCTCCTGACCCCCACCCGACTGACCAGGAAGGCAGTTTGTCTCCGCGCTGAGCCCTGGCTGTGGCAGTTTAAACCCTGAGCGGGGATCACCGCTCCCAGCATCGGGCAGCTGCCCACGGGCAGGGAGGGGCAAGTCCTGGGCACTGGGGGGTCCCAGTGGAGATGGGGGTGACTTGGGGGGTGACAGCCCCTCCTAACGTGTCCCTGTGCTCTGCACAGCGTTTGCTTGGCAGCTCACAGCCACCCTCGGTCCAGCTCTGGGTCTCCTTCAACCGCAAGCCCATGCGGGTGGCACAGTTCGTTACCAAGCATCCAATTAAGGTAAGTGGTGCTCCCCGAGCAGCCTCCCAGCTCCCTGCCTTGCCAAGGACACCTTGCGCTGTCAGCAGCAGCTCCAGATGCTGCAGGAGGGGGAAGTGACCTCGCATGACCCTGCTGGGGGAGGTGGCAGAGCAAAGGCTCACGTTGGGACAATCTTGTGGTTCACAGGACGGCACCTGCACAGTCACCCACTTCCTCCAGCACTGGGATGGAGGCTGGTGGCAAAGCCCAGATATCAGAGAGGGGCTGATCCCACTGCTCTGACTCTACTTTTGGGGACTTTACCTTTTCCCACGGCGTGGGGTTGCACTGGAATGGCCTGGAGCATCCAATTCTTGCAGGCTGAGGAAGCCCAGGGCACAGCCAGGGCTTGCAGAGTCCCTGACGCACGAACCAGACGTGCTGTGGTGTCCCCAGGCTGGGGGGATGAAGAAGGGCACGAGAAGCAGGTTCTTGGTGCTTGGCAGAGCAGTGGGGTGCACTCCCAGCCTCACGGGGTCCAGAGGTCCAGCACGGATGGGGTTTGGCAGCCAGTGCTGCTTCCAGGGGGCTTTGCAGGGCACAGGACGGGAATCACCGTGGGGGGAACACAACAGGAAAAGCAAAGTGAAGATTTGCCACCTGCTGAATGGAAAAAATACCAAAAGGTGGAAGCAGGCTAAGAGGAAATGTAAGCCAGCCTGTGTGTAAACCCTCCCTGTGTGCACACACACACACGAAGCCCGTTCTTTGTGTCCCAAAGGAATATTACATCGCTGATGCCTCGGAGGACCAGGTGTTCGTGTGTGTCAGCCACGACAACAACCGCACCAACCTCTACATCTCGGAGGCAGAGGGCCTGAAGTTCTCCCTGTCCCTAGAGAACGTTCTCTACTACAGCCCGGGGGGAGCTGGCAGCGACACCTTGGTCAGGTAAGACAGGACTCACCCCACGGCCAACATCCACCAAAACCTGTGATTTTCATCTGTGCTCAATGCATTCCCTTTGTCTGACAATCCCCAGACGGGCGGGGCAGCCCAGCTCACTCTTCACCGACCCCACAGGTACTTTGCCAACGAGCCCTTCGCGGATTTCCACCGCGTGGAAGGCGTGCGGGGCGTCTACATCGCCACGCTGATCAACGGCTCCTTCAGCGAGGAGAACATGCGCTCCGTCATCACCTTCGACAAGGGCGGCACCTGGGAGCTGCTGCAGCCCCCGGCCCAGACCCGCTACGGGGAGCACATCGACTGCCAGGTACCAGCTGGCACAGGGAGAAAGCCCCCCAAGGAGCGGGGATGTGGGTTAGCGGTGATGGGCGTGGTGATCTGGGAGGTCTTTTCCAACCTGAACTCCACGAAAAGAGGCTGAGACAGCGATGCCACCACGAAGGATCCCTCCTCGTCCGTCTCGGTTTGAAAACAAACCAGTGGGAGATCGCGAGTCAGAATAAAACTCAATAGGAAAAATTAAAAATAAGTGAAGTAATACAAGGAAAAAAGCACTGACGAAGTCAGATACAACCTGACACCCTGTTAGGGTGGTGGTAGCAGTCCAAACGAAGTAGCTCAGCTGAAGTGGTGATTCTGTGGAAGGTCTG
>VZRO01003328.1:332869-348281 GCA_013397915.1 Daphoenositta chrysoptera | reverse complement strand
GATAGTCCAGAGGGAGGAGGCAATACCACCCGTGATCTTTCAACAGTTCATGTAGATGGTGATAGAATACACTGCAACCCAGGACATCGTCTTTCCAAGCAGAGAGGGGTGGATGAGGTAGGAGGAGGGATGGATGTTAATCCACTGTTCTTTCCCAGTTGTCCCAGGGCTGCTCTCTCCACCTGGCCCAGCGCCTGAGCCAGCTGCTGAATTTCCAGCTGCGCAGGATGCCCATCCTCTCCAAGGAGTCAGCGCCAGGACTGATCATTGCCACTGGTACTGCTTCTCCCTTGGCTCGGGGGTGGTGTTGTCAGGACACGAGGAGCTTGGCAGCGTTTAGTTCGTACAAGCAGGTTATCAAATGCAGTTAAATGGTGCATTTTGCTGTCCTTTCTCTGCTGCAGTCCCTGTACAGTAATTACAGCATGAGCATTTCACTGCAGCACAGAGATGTGAGAAACCTGCTCTGCTCTGATCCTCTTTCCTGATCCTCGTGAAGGGCTTCTTGAAGATTCAGAAATTCCTGTTTGTCTCGCTCTGTTACTGAAGAACGCACACATTTTGTTTAATCATGTTTGTAGCCATGGGTTTTTCCCCCATCTGCTTTTAAAACTTGTAATAGTCCTTGAAATATTTGCTTTTGAAGGGATTCATTTGTAGTGTGAAAAATCAGCTCCTCAATCACAGATAAAAATAGTTTGGAGGTGTCTGGCTTCCTTTTGAGCAATCACTTTGCATTCCTCAAGAAGGATGATTTCTCCCCTTCTCCCAGGCTCCGTTGGCAAGAACATGGCCAGGAAAACCAATGTTTATGTCTCGAGCAGTGCTGGAGCCAGGTGGAGAGAGGTAAGGCTGCTCTTACACCTGCCAGATCAGCCAGGGTGCTGGGGGAGCAGGAAGAATGTTTGCAGCAATATAGATAAGCTGCATTAAAGGTGATTTCATACGAATCCAAGAGCTGCAAGGTGCTCAATGCCTTAAAACTGAGGGAAAAGAGTTTTTAGATGAAGGACCAGGCGTGGGTTGGTTGGAGCTGAACCTCTGGTGTTGGTGGTGGATTCAAACACAGGAGAGCTCCCTCCTCTATTTCTCTTTTTCACCTGGCAGGACTTTTCCTCAGCACTTGGGGTCACTTGGTCTCTTTTAGATGGGACTGACAGCCAGGACTTTGTCTGTGGGAGTGTTTGGAGAGGCTCTGGCTTCTTCCAGAAAAATGGGATGCTGCCCTGGCTTTATGGGGAGTTTGCTGCTGTTTACTGAGGGGATGTTCTGGTCTGTGGCAGTGTTTGTGGTCTGCCTGTGCACTCTGCAGCCGGTGTAATGTGGTATTCCAACATCTGCAAGCTATTTAATCCCGGGAGCTGAGCGGCCTCCTTCTCCCCCGGCAAGCTCCGCGCGGTCGGGGCGAGGTCTGGGCAGCTGCAGCGGCGGTGGGGACACGCCACAGCTCTGGCTGCTGCCAGAGGTGCTTCAGAGGCTGCTCTGGCTCCAAAACCCAGCTGGAGAGCTGCTGTGGGGACCCTGCAGCCAGGCAGGAGCTCACAGATGGGGCAGGGTATCCAAAACCGGAGACTTTCGGGTGCCGAGCTCCACAGGTTTGCCTTGAAGTGCAGTTAAAAGATGACGAGGGAGCATTGACCCAAGTGAGCAGCACCCAGCTCCTGAGTGATCTTTGTATCACGAGCAGAGGTGCAGAATGACCCAGCAGTGCAGGCAGCACCACAACTCCTTCCCCTCGCCTTGGCCAGCAGCAGCCTGGGAGGCTCCTTGCTCTGCAGATCGCTGGGGTGATTTCACAGCCCAGAGAAGAAAGGAACAATGCATTCAGTGCCCTGTGTAAGGACGTCCCCAGGTGTGACAGCACGTCCTGTGAGCAGGGTCTGGCATGGACACGCTCCCTGTTTTCATCCCGAGCTGCTCTGGGCTCCCTGGATGGGAAAGCACGGCTGATTGTGTGCTGGAGGTGTAGGAGAGCGTGAAATCCAAGCTTCTTTCCACGGGGTGGATGGATGGATTGTCTCCAGGGCTTGTTTCTGCATGCCATGGCCCCACTTCTCTCTGAACATTCACAAGACCTTCCACAGCCTGAGAACCAACCCTTCTCTGCAGTCCTGGGAAGGCCACGAGTCGCTGCTGGGTGTCAGGAGAGCCTCACTGACGGGACAAATGAGAGGAGGAGTGATGGGCTCTGGTTTTGTGCCATGGCACTCCTTGCACTGGTTCTTTCCCTGCAGAAAGCACAGGAGGAGCAGAGCCCAGGGCTCAGGGCAGCTCTCACAGCCTTTAGGGGAACGGGGCTGGCTGTTCTCACCTGCAGCTGGTGTCCCATAAACGCTCGAATCTCTGGTGCCTCCTCACACTCGGTTTGGGCAAGGCTGAAGCCTTACCCTGGGTCAGACTGAGTTTCTGACAAAGCCATTTTCCCCTCACTCAGCTCTGATCACGCCTCAGCCCTGTCTCTCTTCCAGGCACTGTCTGGACCCCACTACTACACCTGGGGTGACCACGGCGGAATCCTCGTGGCCATCGCCCAAGGCACCGAGACCGACCAGCTCAAGTGAGTGTCAGGGCACGGGGACTGCCCCGGTGCTGGGGCTGGGGCTGGCAGAGAGTGCCCCGCAGCAGGCAGGACATGCCCCTGGCACCTCTCCCCATCTCCTTTCCGCAGGTACAGCACAAACGAAGGGGAAACCTGGAAAGTCTTCACGTTCTCGGAGAAGCCGGTGTTCGTGTACGGCCTCCTGACCGAGCCCGGCGAGAAGAGCACCATATTCACCATCTTTGGCTCCTACAAGGAGAATGGCCACAGCTGGCTGATCCTGCAGATCAACACCACCGACGTGCTGGGTAAGGGGACAGGTGGCAGAGCCATCTCTGGGGTGAGATGGCATCTCCTCGTGTCCTTCGTGTCTCGTGTCCACGTGGACACAGCTGCCAAAGGCACCCGTGTTCCCCGTGCTCTCCCTGCATTCCTTCCCTCCTCACTGAGGAATCTGTTGAAAAGGAAAGGGGGAAAAAAAATTCCTTCTGAAGGCTTGTGCCTATGAATGTTTTATAACCCATTTCAGCTTTGATTGCGAGGCAGCATTTTAATCAAAGCGCAGTTAAACCCAGCAGAGGAATTTGCTTGACTAAAATTTATCGCCGATTCCCTCGACGTTTTGTTGGGAACTGATCTGTTTGGTAACCAGAACGACTTCATTCAGACTCGCTGTCACTGCCACGGAGCTGCCTGCTCCCTCCTGTCACCGCACGCTCCCAGCTGGAATGCTCCTTGCCTTGCCTTCCCCTGTGGGCTGTTTGCACTCTGGGGGAAGTTTTGTGCCAGGGGAGGGTGGAGAGGGAAGGGAAGGGGCACTCCTGTGGTGTGGGGCTGGATGCCAGCACGCCTGGCACTCCTGGGCACCAGGGACATCTGCATCTCTCTGCCTCTAAACCCCTGGTCTGGGGTGCTGCGAGGGCTGCACCTTTCTGCACCCCAACCCTGCTTCTCCCCTCAGGGGTCCCTTGCACAGAGAACGACTACAAGCTGTGGTCACCCTCGGACGAGCGAGGCAACGAATGTTTACTGGGGCATAAAACCGTTTTCAAAAGGAGGACTCCTCATGCGACCTGCTTCAATGGGGAAGATTTTGACAGGCCTGTCATGGTCTCCAACTGCTCTTGTACGAGGGAGGACTTTGAATGGTAAAATACCAATTAATTTCTTTCAGTCTGGATTGTAAATCCAAGATAAGTATCTGTGACCAATCGCTCCGAGTGGACAAATATCCAATTTATGTAGCTCGGAGTGTCGCTGCTTCATTTTATAGCAGAGAGGAAACTAAGCAGACTGAAAACATCCTTTCATTAATAACAGGGCATGAGACTTAATTAATGCCTTTAGACCCTTTTGGGAGCCTCTGAAGGGTTCCATGGAAGAGGGAAGTATTTCTAATCCATCACCTTCCAAACGATCATGGATGATTTCCCATCACAGACAGAGATCCACTAAAAATCCTTGGGATTCTTTATCCACGGGTGCAGCTGGCCCTGCTATTGCACTTGGACTGCAATTCCCACAGCCCTGCCACTGCCCAGCTCTCAGGAGCAGGAAACACGCTCTGGCAGCCCAGTGCAAAGGCCTGGGGTTAGAAAGGGAGCTGCTCTTCAGGGACTGGGCTTTCAGTGGAGCTCCCACCAGACCAGGTCCATCTGCCTGTCTGATGCTCTCACCGTGAGCAGCCTGAGGGCAGGGCTGGTGGGATCCTGCCTCAGAATCCAGCCCTGGGCTCCCTGCAGGATCACACTGACAAAACCTCTCTCTGCCCCAGCGTTTTCCAAAGAACAGCCGCACTGTCACTCCCATTTTGCAGCAGGACCAGCCAAGAGACAGAGCAGTGACCTGAGCCAGCCAAGCAGCAGGGCTGGGGCTTGCAGCCAGCTTTGCAGAGCTCACTGGCTCAGCTCTGCCTCGCTGCCTCACCTTCCCCAGCCTGCCCAGCCACGGGCAAAGCTGGTTTGCAAAGTGTTCTTCAAATGTCCTGTCTGGCTCGGAGATGCTCTGTGCAGCCAAATACTGATAATAAATGAATGGTCACTCTGGGTTCTTAAAAATTCTCTGCAAAAATAGACTCATAGTAGCATGGCTGCATTTTTTGCTTTTCCCTGTGCCTCCTTACATCTTTCTTCTCCTTGCAGTGATTTTGGCTTCAAACTGAGCGATGACTTGTCCTTAGAAGTTTGTGTCCCTGACCCTGAGTTTGCTGGGAAGCCCTATGACCCGCCAGTCCCCTGCCCTGTTGGCTCAACCTACAGGAAGACTCGAGGGTATGTGCTGTGCTTGGGAGGGCAACCTGATCTTCCAAGTGCTGGAATTTATCATATTGCTGATTTAAAAAACCCCCAAACAACCACAAAACCCACAGAAGTGGCAAGAAACAAACGGCACGTCAGGACATACATGGCAATTAAACACCACGGCTTATTCTGGCTGCACGGGGCGGTTTGTTCACAGTTTTTTCCATGGAATAAAGTGCCTGGCTCTGTGTGTTGCAGCTACAGAAAGATCTCTGGGGACACTTGCACGGGCGGAGACATCGAGTCGCGGCTCGAGGGGGAGCTGGTGCCGTGCCCGCTGGCGGGTGAGTGCGTGCAGGATCTGCTCTGGGCACAAGGGCTCCATTCATAAAACCCTTGGCTGGTGCCTGAGGGACCAGGCACAGAGTCCCAGAGGGCTCTCAGACAAAACCTGTGACACAGGAGCCTGGGTGGGTTACAAATCGCCCTCTCCAGAGCTTCGGAGGGTCCTGCTCGGGAGCAGCGTCTGCCCACGGTGCAGAGCCCTCTGAAGCCCTCAGGGCAGGCTGCGAGCAGGAACCCCTTTTATCCTGGTCACGTCCTTGCTGTAGCTGGCTTGAACCCAACCAGAGAGACAGGAATTAGATCAAAGACACCCCAATCCTTGGGAAGATCCCCTTGGGAAGTCCCACCCTGAGACAGCCACTATGGACAGCTGAAGGATGGCCCTTCGGGGCCAGACCGGGGCTGCCCTTCAGCCCTCGCACCTCTGCCAGCCAGAATTCACCCCACCACCCTTATTTTCTCCTCTGGAACATACAAGGCACTCTAAGAGTCCCGTGCCCCTGCGCTGCCAGAGTTATTTGCATTCTGCTCATTACAGCTTTAATTTAATCTGCCGTCACGAGCTGCGTGATCAGCATTGCTGCCGTGCTGCAGCTCCGGAGCCTCAGGCAGGGGCTCCTGGAAGGGCTGGGCAGCTGAGCAGGGCACGAGGTTTCCCTGCGCTGCCCTAAAATTTTTCAGGGCACAAAAGATACTCCAGGTGCGAAGCAGCGCGGGGAAGCATCCCCTGCGCTGGGACTCCTGCCAGCGCTGCACTTAGCTTCACTCCTGACACGTTACTCACCCCTCCGAGCCCTCCCGAGCTATTTGGAGAGCTGTGTTGGGCATGCTGAGAAGGGCCCTGCTGATTGCAAAATAAACCTGCTGTCCCCACCGGGCCGGCTTTTGAAGTGCCGTGTTCCCAGAGTGTTTGCGGATCGTCCCGGGCTCGCTCCATGGTAACACTTTCATGTACAGTATCTGTTTCATATCTCCGTATAATCTCATTAGGGATGCACAGCCAGAGTTACTTACTGACATTAGCTCCACTCATTAATAGCATTATTGGACTCGACCAGTGGTGGGATAATGCCCGGGAGACTTTGTCCCAGACCAGGATCCCCTTACCTCGACTCGGCTCCGTTTGGAATCAAAACCCACTTGGGGATATTTCCTGCGGGGCTGCTGTCCCTGAGGACTTGCAGATTTGCATCACTCCCACTTTTTAAAACGGTTTTTTTGGAGGAAGAGGAGATCAGTATTTTGTTTCCCACTGGCAGCACTGAACTGGGAAGAAAGAAGGGGTCGGGGCAGGTTCTGCCAGCCGTGCCTCCTCCTCCTCCTCCTCCTCCTCCTGGACCAGACAATGCCCACAGTGTGTGCCCGGCCCCATGTGAGGCTATTACCACATTCTCATTAACCTAATCCCACTGAACCAAAGGCTCTTTGCCTCCCCGAGGTGCCAAAACCAGGGGTGAAAAACACCTGCTGTTTTCTTTTTGCTGTTTTCCTTTTTTTTTGCCGCTCGAGACGCCCAAAACAGCCACTAAATCGAGCCCTGTCGTTGCAGAGGAGAACGAGTTCATCCTCTACGCCACCCGCTACTCCATCCACCGCTACGACCTCGCCTCGGGCGTCAGCGAGGAGCTGCCCCTGGCCGGGCTCAGGGGGGCTGTGGCTCTGGATTTTGACTACGAGCACAACTGCCTGTACTGGGCTGATGTCACCCTGGACATCATCCAGGTGAGCCGCGTGCAGGGAGGCATCACCTCCTGGCACCCGGGTGTTGCATCCGCGCCCTGAAATGCAAATGTTTGTCCAGGTGCTCCTCCCCTGCGAGCTATCTGTCACCTGGCCTTCAGGCTGAGGCAGTTCCTTGTCTTTTATTCTGATTATTTGTATTTTTTTCCCCAGCGTCTCTGTCTCAACGGCAGCTCTGGGCAGGAAATAATCATAAGCACTGGGTTGGAAACAGTGGAAGCTTTGGCCTTTGAACCTCTCAGCCAGCTGCTCTACTGGGTCAACGCTGGGATTCCCAAAATCGAGGTACAGCTCTGCCCACCCGTGGCAGTGCATGTTTTATTAAGGAGCAGTAATTGCCTGCCGTAGATTTTGGGTCACTTCAAGCAGTGCCCATAGCACACACGCCTGTCCTGGGTTTGGTTTTGGGTCTAGGTGGCCAATCCAGACGGAGACCTGAGACTCACCGTGCTCAACTCCTCCATCCTGGAGCGACCCAGAGCCCTGGCTCTGGTTCCCCGAGATGGGTAAGAGAGAAAACATCACAAGTATTTCCCTGCTCTTCCCTAGGGAAATGGCTGATCCTCCACCACCAACTCCTCGGGGAGGGCAGCTTGGGGAGGTGAAATGCGGGACAGGCACAGCACAGTCCCGCCCTGTGGAGCCCCTTGTCACCATTCCGTCCCCAACTGAGGCACCAGCTCCCTCAGAGCACAGATCTCCAACCCTTGATTCCGTCCTACCCGTACATGCCCATTAGTAAATAACTTTTACTGCCAGTAAAACTGGTCTGGTCAGTGGGGAAAGCTGCAGTGATGCGTGAGAAACTGAGCAGCGCTCGCATTCAAGAGCCAAGTTACATCTTTCTGGGGTTTGGCCTCGGCTGCAAACGCAGCTCTGACAAAGCCGAGCAGTTCGTGGCGAGGTAACCTGCAGCTGCACTCCCACCACAGAGCTTGCAGCTCAAAAGCCTCTGTGCTGCTCATAAATCTGCCGGTGGTGCTCATTAGAATTGCAGAGCTCCCCGCTCAAAGGCGCTGTCGGGCAGCAGACGTGGAATGTAAAGCATTCCAAGCTCTGCCTCTCCTCACCTGCTTCCTTTTGATGAGCGGCTCCGGGAGGATTCAGAGTGACCTCTGTGCCTGCTGCCAGGTTGATGTTCTGGACAGACTGGGGGGACTCCAGGGCTGGCATCTACAGAAGTGACATGGACGGGTCCCTGGCCGGGTGCATCGTCTCGGAGGGCGTGCGCTGGCCGAACGGCATTTCTGTGGATGACCACTGGATCTACTGGACTGAAGCCTACATGGACAGGATCGAGAGGGTCGACTTCAATGGGATGCAGAGATCTGTGATCCTGGACAGCCTCCCTCACCCCTATGCCATTGCTGTATTTAAGGTTTGCTTCCTGTTGTCATTTTTTCTGTAGCATGCGAGCTCTGAGGCTGGTGCTGGAGGAGCACAGAGCACACTGAATTTGAAGGACAGGGATGTGATTTGGAGCAGGCACGATGCTTGGTCTCCTCCTGCTCCTGGCACATTCCCACAAATCCCTGAAACGAGCAGGCAAGTGCAGTCAAACCCGGGACCAACACTCCCCAGCAGCTGCACTGCGATGTTTGCCACTCAGCAGATCACTCTGCCTCTCCCGTTCCTGCTCACATCCCACCTCAGGCCTTCCTCTTCCTCTCCCCCTTGGGCTGGGGACCCTTCTCACTCTCAGTGTCCCCCCACATCCAGCATTTAGGGTGATTAGTGCAGGTACCAGTGATGAGCACGGCCCTGGTGGTGTCACTCCTTGTGCTAAGAGCCAAGCCTGTGTTTCAGAATGAAATCTACTGGAACGACTGGTCACAGCTGAGTATTTTCAGAGCATCCAAAAACAGCGGCTCCAGGATGGAGATCTTGGTCGGCCGACTGAATGGGATCATGGATATGAAAATCTTTTACAGAGGAAAGACAACAGGTAATCGTGCAGATGATCCTCCCTGGGATTTAGGAATGTGTTCATCCCTCATCTCCACAGGTTCACAGCCCACTGGGCCATCCTGGCTTGCATTTCATGAATATATCCCCATTCCTGCAGGGTCTGAGGCTCTCAGGCACAGTCATAAGGAATTAATTTCATATATTCTGGTTTTTGGCTGCCAGGAGAGAATCTCCCCATCTGGGACAGAGCTCGTAGGGCACTCGGCTGTGGTGGCACCTCCCAGTTTATGTCACAGATCCTGGCTTTTCCATCAGAGTGGTGGATAGACCAAAAAAACACAGGATTTCAGGGCTGCACCAACTTTGTCCTCTTTAACCACCTGTCTGCGCTGTGACAAGGCAGTGCTGACCCCCACGTGCTGCTCATACCCATTTCCAGATGGGTACAATGCCACCAAAGGGCTCTGCCAGCCAGCAGCCTGCAGGAGCCCGGGGGGACAAGAGGCACTCTGGGGGTGTCACCCACATCCTTTGGTGGACATCCAAAGCCACTTGCATGAGCCGTGTCCCTTAAAGGCCCTCAAACTCCCTGGAGCAGATGGCTCTGGGCATTCCGAGGGGTGACCTCAGCACTCGGCCCTGCAGAGCTGGCTCTTAATTCAATCTGAACCCAAAGCAGGTGACATTGGCACTCCTGTGCCTCTGTCCTGGGCTGGCAGGTGACACTGGGACTCCCGTGCCTCTGTCCTGGGCTGGCAGGTGACACTGGCATCCCCGTGCCTCTGCCCTGGGCTGGCAGGTGACATTGGCATCCCCGTGCCTCTGTCCTGGGCTGGCAGGGGACACTGGGATCCCCGTGCCTCTGCCCTGGGCTGGCAGGTGACACTGGGATCCCTGTGCCTCTGTCCTGGGCTGGCAGGTGACACTGGCATCCCCGTGCCTCTGCCCTGACGCTGTCCCTTCCTCCCTGCCCTGCTCCAGGGCGGAACGCCTGCATCGCCAAGCCCTGCAGCCTGCTCTGCCTGCCCAGGTCCAACAACGGCCGCAGCTGCAAGTGCCCCGAGGGGGTGTCCAGCACGGTGCTGCCCAGCGGGGAGCTCAGCTGTGACTGTCCCCGTGGCTACGCCAGGAAGAACAACACCTGCAGAAAGGAAGGTAAAGCCCTGCTGGGCTCAGTGCCGCGGTGGCTTCTGCCGTCACGAGAGGCCGGCGTGTCCCCTCCTCTGTCGGGGAGCAGTGGCCCCTTTCTGGAGGCACAGCCTCACGCCAGCTCGTTTCTGTTGTCCCTCCTGCCCCAGAGAACACGTGCCTGCCCAACCAGTACAGGTGCTCCAACGGGAACTGCATCAACAGCATCTGGCAGTGTGACAACGACAACGACTGCGGGGACATGAGCGACGAGAAGAACTGCCGTGAGTGTCCCGCCTTGGTGGCCTTGGCCTGGCCACGCTCAGGTGCCTGCTGTGGTGGCATCTCACCTGAGCGATGGTCCACCCTCCTTTCACAGTCAGGGAGAGCAAGAGGCTCTCTGGGGGTGTAACTCAGCTCCTTTGGTAGACTCCCAGCCCAAACTGGATGAGTTTTGTCCCAATCCCCTTGACCGGGTGAGGCGTCACTGTCTAAAAATTTGGTGAGACTGATGCCAACTGTCTCTTGCACTAATTGTCTTCTGAAGCTAATTGAGGGCACAGCCCATGAGGAGAAGAGAGCAGATAGTGCTGACACAGGCCTCTGGTTGAGCTAATAAATCAAGTTCACCCATTAAAGATAGAGGTCACCTTTTTGAGCAAACTTAGGGACAGCCAATGCGTGCAGGAGGGGCAGATGTTCCACAGCCTTGCACAGCCTGAAGGGTTGGGATTAGTGCACTGTGGAAAAAGGACTGCGTTGGAAGTTAGGAATCACTGGAGGACCAGGAGAGAAAGTGTTTATGCCCATTTTGTACCAAAAAGGAACTAATTTCCCTGCCGAAGCTGAGGTACCAGTCAGCAGAGCCCAAGTTTGGGTTCACTGTGTGACTCCAGGTGTGGGAAGGCCTCCGTGGGCACCCATTCCTCAGAGAGATGTCCCCAGCTTGGCACAGAGATGCTGCCTTGGATAGCAACACTCATGCCCAGCTTCTCCCCTGCTTGGCTGCCCTGTCTCATCGCCCCACCCGAGGTTCCAACCCCCTTTGTGGGGTCTACAGCCTTGGCTTCTTGCTCCCTGGTTTGAGAGCGGACACCAGGGGCTTCAGTCCTGGTCCCCAGACAGAAAACTGACCCCTGTCTGCTCTGCTTCACGTGAAATGGCATTAAAATACAAGAGCAGCACCTCAAGTTGCAGTGGCAGGAGCCTGTCCCTGTCCCTCCACCTCCCTGCACTCAGTACACGCAGCAGAAACCATCTTCTAACCACCTCCTCCTCCTCCTCCTCCTCTCTCCACCAGCCACCACCGTGTGCGACACCGACACCCAGTTCCGCTGCCAGGGCTCGGGGACCTGCATCCCTCTGTCCTACAAATGTGACCTGGAGGACGACTGCGGGGACAACAGCGACGAAAGCCACTGTGGTGAGTGCCCCCACTCAGAGCTCCTGCCCTGTGCAGGGCTCTCCAGAGCCTGGGAGCTGCTGCCCCTCTGGGTGCTGCTCTCAGGGGGTGTAGGGCAAGATCCCCCTGTTTATCCGGGCTGCCTCCTCCTCATCAACTGGGGAAATGGGGCACAGCACCAGCATTTAGAGGGTATTTGGGAATTAGGGACAGGACCATGGTGTACTGGGAAATGAGGGACAGGAGAAGAGAGCGAGGCCGCGTGCTGGTTCTCCCCCTCGCTCTGTTCCGTCTGTGCCGTTATTATCCAGCTTTCCTGCCCTGCTCCTTGGCTATTCCCGTGACCTGAGGCCGGATATTTTGTTTGCAGAGGCTCACCAGTGCAGGAACGATGAGTTCAGCTGCAGCTCGGGGATGTGCATCCGTCTGTCCTGGATATGTGACGGGGACAACGACTGCAGGGACTGGTCAGACGAAGCCAACTGCACTGGTGAGTGCTGGGGTGGGAGCAGGAACCTCCTGCTGCAGGTACCTCCAGCCTGGGAGACATTGGCCAGCCTCTTGTGCCTCAGTTTCCTTCCTTGTTAGAGCACCTTGGGGTGATGTGATGCTCCAAACCCAAGGGTTTCTTCCCCCGAGCGCCTTGGGGCTGGCTGGGAATTTCCTGACAGCTCTGAGATGCTCACACAGTGATCCAGTTTAGCTCTTTACCTGAAAGATTTCACCCACAGGCAGTGGTTCCGTGGCTGCTGAGCAGCCAAAGGATTCTCCTGGCAAAAAGGGCTCCCGAGCTGCAGGGCACTGACAGCATTTCACAGCTTTCACTCTGTTTCCTTGCCATTCATTTGGTGCAGAAAACAGGCACGTTCTTTGCAGCTTCTCCACAATTAATTGCCCTCAAGAAGAGGCAGATTTGGTTTGGGAAGTTTAGTTTGGCTGTTTTAGTCCCCTTCTGGCAGCCTCATTGCTCCATGGGCTCGAAAACCTAAAGAGGGTGCCCTAAGCAGGGAGTCCCACATGGAAAACCCACTCTTGCTTTTCTTACAACTCACATTAAAGCAGCCTGGCTGGCAGGAATAACCTTGCTCCTGCTTTATGCCCCCCGTGCAGCAAATCCTGTGAGCCCCAGTGTGTGTTTGGAGCTGAAAGCCACAACACTCCACCCTCCTCATCACCACAGTGACGTTCCTCAGCAGCCTCCCGAGGTTAACACCCACACCGAGCCTTTTTCTCCTTAGAAAAGCCAACAGATAGCAGTGTATTGGTCCTTTCCTGCTAAAAACAATCAAGCAAAAATATCAACCAAGCCCCAAAACCTAAATACTTGCAAGAGAAGAGACTCCTGAGAGTAGGCAGAGCATCAGCCCATCAGTGAAAGACACAGGGCTGTATTTCTCAAGCCTTACACGGGATATTTCAAGATAAAAGCTGTGTTTCCCGTGGCACGTGGCAGAGATCCACGGGGAGCCTGTAGGGACTGGGACAGCCCCTGGGAATGCTGGCAGCAGCTTGGCTCTGGCAGCCTGGAGCCTTTGGGACAGAGAGTGGCACCAGCTGCTGTCCTGGGGCTCTGGCACCAGGATTTAGGAGGTCCCTGTCAGGTCTCTGAGCTCCTCTTTGCTCACCCCTGGCATTCGCTGTGCCTGGAGCACCCAGGGCTGTAGCCTGGTGGATCCTGGTCATTAGTATTCCATGAGCGTGGCTTTCTAAGAAGGTTTAATTTATATTGGTATCACTTATCTCTCATATGAGTTTCTCCAGAGAGAATTACCACAGGAAAGGAACCTACTTCAAAAAGCATGTCGGGTTTGTAAAGCCCGAAGTTGGAATTATCTAAGAGGATCAGAGTTATTTGAGGAACATTCCGTCTGACTTCACCGGGCTGCAATTATTGCTGTTATCTAAAATAATTACATTTCACGCTGAATACCTAATAGAATATTACTGCCACCAGATTGCACTATTCCGAAATATCTGCGAGTGCGTGTCACTCTCCAACCTAAAACTCAGGATCACGCCATTTAATTAAGTTGAACATTGCTTTTCTCAGTAACTCCGAGCGCTCTCCTGCTCGAGGAGCAGGATTTGTCTCTGAAGTGACAACACAAACCAGGCTGCAACCCAGACACCCCACAGGCAGATATTTCCCTGACAGGAGCCTAAGGAAAACCCCCAGGGAGAATCCTATTTCTTGTTTGCTTTGGCAACATAGAAGAGCCTTGTTTGCCTTAATTAAAGCTCTCTGACTCTGTCCTGCCCTGCACGGGGACCCTGCAGCTCTGCCAAGCCCGGCTTGATCTCGGTGACGTTTGTCACCATCCCTGGCACGATGCCACCGCTGTCACCTTCGTGCACACACCTCAAGGACCGAGATCAAAGGGAGAGAGGCTGCTGACTCTGGGGAGAGCTTTGGGAGATCTCCACCCTCCAAAAGCCATCCCCGAGGCACAGCAGGCTCGTGAGCAAGACTGGCACGGGGAGGGAAAGACCGTGGGGTGCCCGGGGTGTTGGTTGTGCTGGGAGCTGCCGTGGTGGAAGATGCTGGTGCAGGGGAAGGAGCAGGGTGTGGTGGCGTGGCCTGACTCCCTCCCAGCCCAGCAGGGCCGCGGTGGCACCCCAAACTCAGTGTCCCCCTGCTCTGGTTCCAGCAGTTTATCACACCTGTGAGGCCTCCAGCTTCCAGTGCCACAACGGGCACTGCATCCCGCAGCGCTGGGCCTGCGACGGTGACGCCGACTGCCAGGACGGCTCTGATGAGGACCCTGCCAACTGTGGTAACGTGTCCCGTGTTCTGGGGGGGCTCTGCCACGGGTGGGAGGGGTCTCTGCACACCCACCCCGCTAAACCAGCAGCAAACTCATGGGACAACCCCCACCCCTCCAAAAGCGTGCCCAGCGCGAAGGCAGCCGTGGCTTTCTGTGGCTAATTAAACCGAGCTTTAACAAAACCCCGAAAAACACGCAACAGCCACCCAATTCTGCATTTCAGAGAAGAAGTGCAACGGCTTCCAGTGCCCCAATGGCACCTGCATCCCGACCAGCAAACACTGCGACGGCATCAGCGACTGCTCCGACGGCTCGGATGAGCAGCACTGCGGTGGGTTCCGGGCTCGGGGAGCTGCTGGGGCCCAGCAGTGAGGGCTGGCAGCGTTTCTGCTCTGCCCAAGCCCGTCCCGCTGCGGGTAAAGCCCTGGGAGATAATGGGAAAGCCTTAGTGTGCAGTCACCCGCCCCTGTGCAATCGGCGGGTCAGCAAAAGGCACAGACTGGGGGGACACTGCCAGGGAGGTGACCGAAGCCCTCCCGGTGCCTGTGCCCACCCTGAGGGGTTATTTGGGGGGGCAGCCTGTGCAGGGACACTCACAGCTCAAACCGTTTGTCTTGGGGACTTTCTGTAAGTCCCTAAAACCTGCCCGCGGATGCCAGGGGTGACACTGCTGCTCGTGACGACAGCAGAGGTGCCACCCCCTGCTGTCCCCGTCCCTGCAGAGCCCCTGTGCACCCGCTACATGGATTTCGTGTGCAAGAACCGGCAGCAGTGCCTGTTCCACTCCATGGTGTGCGACGGCATCATCCAGTGCCGAGACGGCTCGGACGAGGATGCCAGCTACGCCGGGTGCTGTAAGTGCCACCCTGGCACCCCTGCCGAGGGAGGGGCGGGCACAGACCGAAACCAGAGGCGTGCAGAGAACCCATAATATCATCTGTCCCAGTACCAGGGAGCTGCCAGCTCTCCTGAGAGGTGGCTCTGTACCGCAGGGCTCTGCTCTGAAAGCTGAGGTTGCCCCTGCGTGTGCTCCTTCCTCCTCGGTGATGAACTTCCCTGAGCCCTTGATCTTTACACCAAACCTCTCCATGGCCCTTGATCTTTACACCAAACCTCTCCATGGCCCTTGATCTTTACACCAAACCATGGCCCTTGATCTTTACACCAAACCATGGCCCTTGATCTTTACACCAAACCACTCCATGCCCTTGATCTTTACACCCGACCTCTCCATGGCCCTTGATCTTTATACCAGACCTCTCCATGGCCCTTGACCTTTACACCAAACCTCTCCATGCCCTTGATCTTTACACCAAACCATGGCCCTTTATCTTTACACCAAACC